>CM076978.1:7708642-7825323 GCA_039105355.1 Benthosema pterotum
AGCCCACCCAAACATGCATCCTGCTCACCCAATGAAAGGTAATATCAGTGGTTTTCAACCAGGGGTCCGACGACCACCAGTGTTCCTTGAGAGGGTTCCCAGGCGGCCCCAGGTGGTCCCCAGGCTAAATGGTGGAAAGTTGGTTAACCAAATGTAACTCTTTGAGAGCGTAAACGTGAAACCAAGGGTCCATTTGGTTTCATGTTTACGCTCTCAAGAGTTAAAATATTCATAATCTGAATTAGCAAAAGTCTACAGTCTACACAACTAGAGAATGTAGAAGATTAATGGTTATTATAAGTGGTTTGATCTGTATATTTCACTGTTTTGTTTCCTAAATCCAGCCTATGGTATTGTGGACAAAAGCAAAAGAAATCCTTAGTTTTGGGGTCTGTGAAGGATGAAATGTCCTCAAATGCCGAACAAATAGTGGGCCCTGGTGTCAAAAAGGTTGAAAACCCCTGCTTCATATGAAAAACATTGGAGTTGCCCACCCTGACATTCTTCCAGCCCACCCTAGTACTGGCTAGCTAATTCCGGCCCTGGTCTGACAGTGCTCACACTGGACAAGGCAGAGACATTAAAGTACACACACACACACACACACACACACACACACACACACACACACACACACACACACACACACACACACACACACACACACACACAGAACGGTGCGGAGACTTGGCCTCAGCGTGTCGGTAGGTAGGTACAGTCTTCCCCGATGGACACATCCAGACTGTTTGTACTCTGTTTTCTGCATCATTAGACATCTCAGCAGAGAGGCAGTGAGAGCAGCAGACTACAAAACCCACAATGCCCTGCGGCGACTGGCTGCTCTGTGGTTGGCTGGCTCCCTGGGTGTCACACAGGCTGACTGTTGAGGTGGAGAAGCCGTGAACAAACACAATGCAGAGAGAGGAGACCCAACCTGGTGATGGGGCTTGTAGTTCTTTTTAGTGCACAATAAATCGCTTTTTAGATATTTGATATAACTTTTTTTTAAGTTTTCGTCGTTCAGCCGCTGATATAAATCATTACTTGTATTGTGAATGGAGGGTAGGTCACGGGCGTCAACACCATTATGCCGACACCCTGCTCCCAGGCAAGAGGAGATCATTAAGGCCCAATCCGAAAAAAACAAAACAAATTACCAACCAACACCATCAGCGTTCGGCAGAACTGTCCCAATTTTGAGCATCGGAGTATCAAAAGGGCCTTTGGATAAACGCGGCGGCTCATTTTGGACCTCGCTATTCATCTGCGGCGCGAGGAGAAAAGACGCTTGGAGCGGGCGAGAGCTCAGTGAAACAGAACAGACTTCAGTCAGAGCAGAGGGTGACTGCCGCCTAGAATTAATTGGAATAACAGAGCAGGATCTAATTCCACGCCGTGCCATGTTCGCTTTGATCCCCTGTGAAGACAGAGTAAAAGTGGCATATCACCATTAGCCCTGGTAAAGCTGTTGCCTGGGAAATGTTGTGGTCAAGCTAACCGAGGTCAAATTGATACAACGTACGGCGCTCCCCGATAGGCTGGGTGTGTGTTTATTACCGCCCAACTGGAGAGCTAGCCAAGGGCAACCAATCAAATACAGGAAAAGCTTGGCTTGGTCTTTGTACCTTCGGCCCGGTATTAAATGATCTTGATCTGGTCTTGATCTGTAATTTAAACTTCCCCTATACCATCTCAGAGCTTCAGACTCCGGCATACACACACATATACACACATATCAAACACATCATGTGCCTTGTCTGTGTTTAATGAACCTCCATAATGCATTTCCAATGCAGTGAAACTTTGAATCGTGTTTGTTTGAAGGGAAGAACACAGCCATCCGACGAAAAATGTTTGGCCAAACGCTTGGTCAAACAGACCCAACACGTGTTGTTTGATATGGGCCTCATACATACGTCCAGAACATATGTTCTCTGTTCTCTCATGTGTTTGAGGGCCGCCTCGATGCTCTTCCAATGTGAGTCACGTGGATTGACCAAACATTTGAGTTTGACAGCTGCCCCACTTCGCCAATCAAACAAAACGGGTGGTCAAATGCCGCGACTACCCTGGAAAAAGCATCGAGGCGACCATCAAACAATATACTGTGCGTCACAAGGCCTATGTGTATATAGGGCCTCAAGATTGCTTCCAATTTTTTTTACATTATTATCCAGTGGAGACACTGCTACCGTGTAAGAGTTGAGGAAATGGGACCACCATAGTTTGACAGTAACTTTCTTCCCTCAAACACCGTACAAGCAATTTGCATCCTAATTTATGAAGCCTTAGAAAAAAAAGACCCAGTATCAGAGGCCTTTTGTGACATCCGAAACATCCGATTCTCTACCCCCAAAGCTACCGAGGCGAACCCGATCTGAGACCAAACAGGAACATAAAGGCGGAAGAAGTCGTTTCCGTCAGTGCGCAGGGCTATTCCCGCCGAGCAAAGAATAACAGTTAAGTGCCGGAGTAGAAGTCTCTTTCTGATGCAGCGATAGATCCTGTTTTTGAACACATCACTCCGTTTCCGAGAGTTGCGTCTGAAAAGAATCAGCTCTGAGAAGAGCCTGGTGAAGTGAGTCAGCTCCCCTCCAGCTTCGTTTCACTGTCGCTCTGTGACATGCTGCCGCTCTATCTGTCGCTCCCCTTTCTCTCCGACTGCCTTCCCATGCAGTGTTGCCAACTGCCAAAATCCAAAATGCAGTATGCACGAGCCAGAGCCTCATAGTTTGGATATTCCTGTTCGCTCCTATACACCAGGACGCATGTGCTGCTGGAGGAGCACAGAGACAACAGTACCCCATTCACACACTGTTAACAACTGACAATCTTGCGATACGGGGCGTCTCGTGAGACTGTCTGCAAGGCTACAGTTGAGCCTTATTGGGGGTAGGAGTAAGAGTAGGAGTATGCAGAAATGTGTTGGACTCAGGTATTTAATCCAGCTTTAACAACTTTAAAACCAGTTGTTCTTTAATAATAGTACAACATAAACATTACAGAGACTGTAAGCGTGGCTGAACGATACTTTAAAAACAGTTGTCATTTTGCATACTGTACGTACCGAGAATAGCTCTTATTTGCGCCATTCTCGTTGAAAACAATGTATTCCCAACTGCAGTCAGGACTCAGAGAGGCTCTTTATTATAGGCACGTGACGACTGGCTGCCTCTGCGCGGGTTTCTGACCCCTCAATATCCAAACTCTCCCACTAGAAGGCTCTGGCACGTGCATACTGGATGCAAAGCTGCCTGGTATGGGAACTGCACTGCTGACCTCAACCTCAAAGCAGTGCATGGTTGTGCCAAAAGAAAACGGTAGCACCCCTCCTGATCGTAAACATGGACTGTTTTGACACTAATAGTAGCATGTGGCAAGTAGCACAATGCCACTGGCACTGGCGGACCGTGCGGTAAATACAAAATAAACTAGTAAAGTATGACATAGCTCCATCCCCAGGCAATCTGGGTTCAGTGGAAACAGGTTCATCCAGTGTGTGTGTGTGTGTGTGTGTGTGTGTGTGTGTGTGTGTGTGTGTGTGTGTGTGCGTGTGCGTGTGCGTGTGCGTGTGCGTGTGTGATGGGTGTGTGATATTTATGTGTGCCAATGCGACAAGCTTTGACAATAGTGTTAATTACTGTCATACAGTGTGCTTGCACACTGACACGCCCAATGGCTCCGGGCACACCTGCACCGGCAAACATATTTCATTTTATTAGCTGCAGCTGTGTTAACTGCCACGATTTTACCCTTTTAACCTCAACCGAAATAACAACAATACAAACCGATGCGCTGTTCGCCTAATGCAAAGTGCCCTCGACTCAATATGGCTGTCTGAGCTTGAAAAGGGCAAGCTTTATCTTGGATTCAGAGCAGGCAAAACCACCGTAAGCAGCACTAATGGCAGCAACAAGATGTCCATGACACGGCCGTGTGTCAGGGGCGGATGTAACATCTCCCATTGGGGGGGGGGGGGGGGGGGGGGGGGGGGCAAGACAAGATGTTGGAGGGGCAAGAGAAAATGGCATGGGGGTGGCACCCATACCATTTTCAGTTACAGGACTTTTATTGGGCAAGTAAAGCATCAATAATAACATCAGTTGTTGTTGAAGTTGCAACAGACACGCAACATGCATAAAGCTAAAGGTCTGACCCAGAGAGTTTTCTGTTTTCAATGATGATATGCTGTTGGTTTAGTGGTGCCACAACTGTAGTTAGTCTAGTAGCAGTAGTAGTGTTTCAAACCCTTTTAAATATAGGCCCTTTAATTTGAAATATCTTGGGTTGTTTTGCATGCCATCATGTTTGGTGGGGCAGTCAGGGCATTTAGGGGGGCCCCCCCCCCCCCCATGGCTATACCTAGATCCGCCCCTGCCGTGTGTGCTCTTATCGATGAAAGCTAGCCTGCAATCATAGGTACCGCAGGTCTGCATACAACAGCAAAGTGCACTAATGCACAAGAGGTGTATTAACCTGCAGCATGTTGCGTTCAGTACCGCAACATTCTCAGCCATTAGAACAGCTGGAGGCGATGGCACTGGATGACTTTCAGCAAGTTCTTTTGTCGTTGTTTTTTTTGTATTTCATATGAGATTGTGCTCAAAGGCAAGTTGCACAAGCTGCTGAGCTCCTCCAGTGTCTTTTACCCTTTAAAAAGTTGAATCATAGAAATAGCAAATCTCACAATGCAACACTTGAGCTTGAATGTCACTGACAAAGTCATGCTGTTGATGGCATTATCCTACCCCCCCCCCCCCCCCCCCCCCCCCCTTAAAGATGTAGGACCATGAATTTGTTCAAAGTAAGATTTTTTCCCAAAAAGTGTACAGTGTTTGTTAAACTGCCATTTTTATGATTCCACTTGTACCAGTTTGTTAAGTATGCCTGGTTTGCCTGGTGGGTGGTGATGGGTGGAGATCCACCTGAACTGAAGCCACACCCACAGCTTTAGTTGCATGATAAAGGGGGAGGAGTTAGGGGAGGGGCTGAACACGTGATGTCACTATATTGGAGTTTTTTTCATTGGCACGTTTGACTGGAAAGGTTCAGCCCCTAGGAAGAAACCCTAAATACAAAGGGAAGACATCATTGCACATAAAAACACACCAGGGGGTCTATTTACATACTGTCACCTCTTAAACATGTACAGAATTGGGGAAAAAAAAAAAAAAAAATATATATATATATATATATATTATATATATATATATATATATATATATATATATATATATATACAGTATGTCACAAAAGTAAGTACACCCCTTGCATTTTTTCAAATATTTATTGATAGATCTTCCTGGGAAAACCTTGACGAAATGACACTTCAGTACAATATAAAGTAGCCACTGTACAGCTTGGAAAATGCTGTAAATTTCATTTTTTCATCAAAAAAACTGAAACACAGCCATTAATGTCTAAACTGATGGCAACAAAAGTAAGTACACCCTTCAGTGAAAGTGTCCAAATTGGGCTAAGTCGCCCAAGTAGACATTTTTCCTCTCCAGTTCCATGTGACTTGTTAATGTTAACACAGTCTCAGGTGTGAGAGGTGAGCAGGTGTGTTAAATTTGGTAATATCGCCCCTACATCTCACAATGGTCACTGGAAGTTCAACATGGCACCTCATGGCAAAAAAAACTCTCTGAGGATCCGAAAAAATGATTGTTGCTCTAGATAACATGGGCCTCGGCTATAAGAACATTGCCACCATCCTGAATTTAAGCTGCAGCACCATGGCCAAGGGCATACAGCAGTTTAAGAGGACAGGATCCACTCAGAACAGGCTTCAAGATGGTTGACCAAAGAAGTTGAGTGCACATTCTCAGCATCAAATCCACAGGGAGACGTAGGGAAATAGTCGTCAAAGTTCTGTCAGCATTGCTACAGAGGTTGGAAGGGTGGGGGGTCACCCTGTCAGTGCTCAGACAATACGCCACATGCTGCATCAACTTGGCCTCTATGGCTGTAATCCCAGAAGAAAGGCTCTTCTCATGATGATGCACAAGAAAGCCTCAAAATGTTTGTTAGCCTCATCAGACCACAGGACTTGGTTCCAGTAATCCATATGCTTAGTCTCCTTGTCCTCAGCAAACTGTTTGGGGGCTTTCTTGTGCATCATTATGAGAAGAGCCTTTCTTCTCGGATGACAGACATTGAGGCCAAGTTGATGCAGCATGTGGCGTATTGTCTGAGCACTGACAGGGTGACCCCCCACCCTTCCAACCTCTGTAGCAATGCTTACAGAACTTCTATGACCATTTCCGGATGTCTCCCTGTGGATTTGATGCTGAGAATGTGCACTCAACATCTTTGGTCAACCATCTTGAAGCCTGTTCTGAGTGGATCCTGTCCTCTTAAACTGCTGTATGCCCTTGGCCATGGTGCTGCAGCTTAAATTCAGGATGGTGGCAATGTTCTTATAGCCGAGGCCCATGTTATCTAGAGCAACAATCATTTTTTCGGATCCTCAGAGAGTTTTTTTTGCCATGAGGTGCCATGTTGAACTTCCAGTGACCATTGTGAGATGTAGGGGGCGATATTACCAAATTTAACACACCTGCTCACCTCTCACACCTGAGACTGTGTTAACATTAACAAATCACATGGAACTGGGGAGGAAAAATGTCTACTTGGGCGACTTTGGACACTTTCACTGAAGGGTGTACTTACTTTTGTTGCCATCAGTTTAGACATTAATGGCTGTGTTTCAGTTATTTTGATGAAAAAATGAAATTCACAGCATTTTCCAAGCTGTACAGTGGCTACTTTATATTG
Organism: Benthosema pterotum; assembly: GCA_039105355.1. Taxonomy (NCBI): domain Eukaryota; kingdom Metazoa; phylum Chordata; class Actinopteri; order Myctophiformes; family Myctophidae; genus Benthosema; species Benthosema pterotum. The sequence continues at coordinate 7,715,423 of CM076978.1, forward strand.
TACTGAAGTGTCATTTCGTCAAAGTTTTCCCAGGAATATATATCAATAAATATTTGAAAAAATGCAAGGGGTGTACTTACTTTTGTGACATACTGTATATATATATATATATATATACTGTGTATATATATATATATATATATATATATATATATATATATATATATATATATATATATATATATATATATATATATATATAAATATACTATATATATATATATATATATATACTGTGTATATATATATATATATATATATATATATATATATATATATATATATATATATATATATATATATATATATATATATATATACTGTGTATATATATATAATATATATATATATATATATATATATATATATACAAAAATCACGGCACCCCCTCTTTAAAGAAAAAGAAAAGATCTCCACATGGCTGCTCAGAAATCTGCCAACATTTGCAATCACGTTTGTTCTTTTACTTGTTTTGTTACGTGATTGTTTTTCGTCCTACTGACTCATTGTGTTGCACAACCGTTTGAGCCGGTTTCTACTCTGTGTTCTAGTCAGGAATGTGTCATCATCATCTCATATGATGATGACACATATTTATCCTGGTTTGGTGGGAGAAAAATAATAAATATAAATAATAATACATATTGCCTGTTTTGAAGTGGAAACCTTGTATCTCCGTTTGCAAGTTGCAAGTTTACGCCCTATTTCGTCATATACAGAGTAAATCTACAAGCTGATCTACACTTGCTGATCTCACAACACAACAATGTCGGGATAAGATGCACTGTGAGCTTGCATATCAGCTATTTTAGCAAAGTTAAGTTATAATAATTATACGTTTGATTATATATATTTTTTTATTTAAACCATTCTGTGCTGTACCTGTGGTGTTTTAACTTTCATTGAAAAATAGCAGGCGTTCACGGCTCATAGTGTGCCACGGAGTGGTGCACTATGAGCCGCGAACGCCTGGTATTTTGGGGGAAAATGTGAGAATGCAGCACAAATCTTTCTGTATGTTTTTTTCAGAGCAAATGTTTTTGTAGAATCTACAATGTCAGGACGAAATAAGAAAGTGAACAAATGATGCATCAACTAAAATAACTCCATTGGATCCAAGTTTTATTCTTTTATAGATTTGCTGAAAATTATTGTTTTGGACCTACAAGGTTTCCACATGTTGAACATTGTGCACAGCTCTCTGCAATTGGCAGTACCGAGCGACTACCACTGTTATCTTACTGTAATTCTGCATTTACAAAGATCAATCAAAGGAAAGTGGAGAGAGAACCTCATTTTGCTGGCGGCATAATGCGATCGCAAGCACTGCAGCGGTAAACAAAGATTATCTGTGAAGGTTACCTCAGTGATATGAGAATGATGTGAGATGATGCCTTCGCCCTCCGGCTGTGTGTCATGCCCAAAGTAGGCACCATTATACTGTATGCTGCGAGCATCACGCCACGTAGTGCCACAACATGGCAAGCTGCAGGGATGCCTTTGCACATTCTGGTTTACACTGTTTGCTGAAGTACAGCAATGTCATTCATTCAAGAAAAAAAAACACAAATATTAATATGTATATACAGGTATACAATATGAACGTTCCCCTCTGAGTGAATGATTTGCTATACCAGACCGCTCACAATTGAATCCTAATCAAATAAGTTCAGTATCTTGTGGAAATCGACATAGGACAGTCTTCAGAAGTTCAGTATCTTGTGAAATCGACATAGGAACAGTCTTCGGAATTATGTCAGTACAAATTTGCTTATCCGAAGTCGGTCGCAGGGGCAACAGCTCCACCAGAGAGCTCCAGACTGTCTCCAGACCCTGTCCCGAGTAACATTAGTGACCTCCTGGGGGATCCCGAGGCAGTCATTATTAATCCCTCCATCTGGTCCTTGGTCTGCCCCGGGGTCTCCTCCCAGTGGGATGTGCTCGAGGACCTCCCTAGGGAGACGCTCAAGAGGCATCCTAAACAGATGCCCGGAAACCAACCCAGCTGGCTCCTTTTCTGTCAAAGGAGCAGCAACTCTACTCCGAGTCTCCGAGTGAAACTTCTCACCTTATCTCTAAGGGATACGCCAGCCACCCGCTGGAGAAAACTCATTTTGGCCGCTTGTATTCGCAACCTTGCCCTTTCGGTCATGACCCACACTTCATGACCATAGGTGAGGGTAGGCACACTAAAATTCTCGGGGATTCAATAATTACGTCAAATACATCAGTGGGGGTTTTTGATTTTTGACTTATTACATCTACTACGCCTTTGGGAGGTAAAGGGTTAATGGTTGGCATCACCGCAGTTCCTGCTTGAGATTTCGAGGCCTGCACTCTGTAGTTCTGTCGCCTTTTTCGATGTGAGAGTGGCAGGGGTATAGTATCTAATCATCCTTGAAAAGGATATGCCACAGCTTTTTAATATCTTCTGCCTGGATGATGCCTGGGGGGCATCGGGCGGGTGGTGCAGCGGAGGTGTGTCTGCGTGTGCGCGTGTGCGTGCGACATTACTCATACACCATCAACTTCATTATGCCACCCTCTTCGCATATCCCTTCACCCCTTTCCAAAAGACTCTAATTTACTTAATTCCTTGATTATCGATTCCCACGGCATCCGGGCGGAAAGGTTAATATTTTGGGTCGGCGCTGCACCTCCTGAACTTTAAAGCGCTGAGTTGGGATGAGGTCCAAAAAGGCAGGTGCACGGAGGGTCAGTGTTGTGCAGGTTGATAGGGTGGAATAAGCCATCCACGAAATATGAATGATCCCACACACAGTCCTCCCGGCGGCTCGCATTAATGATTCAGGAAGCGTAATCCTCCACGTTGCTGATGAGGTATAAAGGTGCAGACGCATGAGCAGGTGTGTGGCAAGTCACCTGCAAAGACCGACACAGGAAGGCTAGGAAAAAGAATAAAAATCACACTGGTGTGAAGTGGATGCGTGCTCCTGGGATGCCTCGGCAATGACAACATTGACAATGCCATGGCAACGGTAATACAAGCTGGCAGACTCCATATATTTGGGCATGCCTGACAAAAAACTCCACATATGGTCTTAAAAGAGCATAAAATCTGTGCAGGGCAAATCTGTGCATGCTTTCAATTTGTTTCATTTAGCTTGTTTCATTTAGGGGTTTTGATACAAGGGCCCACTATCTATTTGCAGCATTTGAGCCACGGACTACCATTTGATGACATTTTAGCCCCACAGACCTCAAAACTAAAGATTTCTTTTGCTTTTGGTCGGATTTGTGAAATAAAACAGGAAAACGTACAGACCAAAATGACCATTAATCTTCTAGTTGTGTTTCATCTTTATGCTCTGAAGAGTTACACCTGGTTAACCAAGTTAGCTGGGGAGTACGTGGAACCCTCTCAGGGTCCACTGTTTGAAAACCCCTGATTTAGCCTATATAAGCTCAATTTGCTGCTCAGCTGTTTCATTCGATGTATGTAAGGCAATTCCAAATGAAATATATACTATTATTATGTGGCAAGCCTAGAGCTCTAAAGTGGCCAGTTGTCATAAAATCCGATGCGTATGCTGAATGATAGTTATTGTGCAAATTAAGCTTGTGCACTCCGGCTGTGTGCATCTGTGTTTGGAGCACTTCAATTCACAATGAATCCCTGGCAGTCAAAGAGATGTTGGCTTGGTTCACTACTGATATGACACACTATTGGCAGGAAGGGGTGAAATCAACTTGCAACCGTGGCAGATGGTCGCAGCTGATAGTAAAACAGGCGTGGCTGAAAGTAAATGAGTCACAGCTGAGAGAAAATGAGTTCTGACCAATAGTAACGGTCGTGACCGCTGACTATGGGTAGTCAGCGGTCGTTTTCGGCTGCGGCAGATATCCTAGCTCAGTGGTTTTCAACCGGTGGGGGGTCTGGGCCCACCAGTGGTCCTTGAGAGGGTTCCAGGTGGTCCAGAGGCAAAATGATGGAGAGTTGGTTAACCAGATGTAACTCTCTGAGACCGCAAAGAGCGTTTATACTATACTATACAAAAGTTAAAATATTCACCATCTGAATTAGCCCAAGTCTACACAACTAGAGAATGTAGAAGATAATGGTCGTTGATCTGTATGTTTGACTGTTTTGTTTCCAACATCAAACCTGCAATTGTGTACAAAAACAAAATAAATCTTTAATTTTGGGGTCTGTGGGGCTAAAATGTTATCACATTGTGGCCCGAGGTTTACATGCTGAATAATTATTCAGCCCTGGGATCAAAAAGGTTGAAAACCACTGTCCTAGCTCTTGCCGCAGATATCCTATCGATCGTGGCAGCTATCGGTCGGGTGTTACGGTTAGGTTTAGCCATAGGTTTTCCGGGCCTGTCGCAAAATCATTTTGCTGTCTCTCACTATTTGCTTGTAATAACTGTGGTCAACATGCTGAACGGTATCCAGCAAGTGTCAGCTGCAAAACGCATAATGCCTGGAGGTCCAGAGGTGATGAATGGGTGGTGTTGCTGCCAGACAGGTGCCTGAACTGGTGCTCATATCATAATGGATGCTGGGCCTACAGTCAACTCAGCCATATGCCATAGGTGAGGACAAATTGGAATAAAGATTTAATTTTCCTCCTTTTAACGCGGTGTCTCCCCATCAGGCAGTATTTAATTGAACCGATCCTTATTACTTTATGGACACCTCTAATACGGGACATAAAGTTACAGCCAATTAAAAATGTTCAATGAAGTTATATGCCAGGGCTTAGTCCAGAAACTTCATGGGGAACCGCTTGGATTGATTCCTCCTCGGCATGTTTCAGCGCACGCCATCGTTGCATCATTGTGTGCAAAGAAAGGACACAGCGTGAATCCGTATATATTCCCGCTGCATTGTTTGCATCATTCTGCACTTTTTTTTAGGGGAAAGTTCTTCTTGTGAATGTTGTATTCAACACGGCTGCAGGTACTGTACAGTACAGTACAGTTAGTACTAGTAGTACGACAACATCCTTGGGCAGCTTCAGCCAAACGCAGCATTATGAATTGATATGTATTGTATGCAGCAGGGGCGGATCTAGGCATGGGGCTGGGGGGGGCAATGCCCCCCTAAATGCCCAGACTGCCCCACCAAACATGATGGCATGCAAAACAACCCAAGATATTTCAGTGCTTATATTTAAAAGTATTTGAAACATTACTATGCTGCTACTAACTACAATCGTCTCACCACTACACCAACATCATCACCAACATCATGAGTCAGACCTTTAGCTTTATACATGCTGCGTGATACTGATGTTATCATTAATACTTAATTGCCTAAGTCTAAAAAGTCCTGCCTGAATGTCCTGTAACTGAAAATGGTATGGGTGCGGCTTCATCGCCCGTGTCGCTTCGCGCCACGGGCGATGAAGCCGCCCCCATACCATTTTCTCCTGCCTCCCCAATTGGGAAATGTTACATCCGCCCCTGGTATGCAGCCTGTACATTTCTGATTAATAATGTATTGCTGTGTCAGGGCCAACTGGTAAAGTTAGACAAGCTTCCTATAGAGCATTGTTGCTTTTTTTGCCCGAGATTTACTTTGTTTTGAACCCTTTGTCCGACATGCACAAGGTTCCCTCTGATTCGAGAAGATCAATTCACTGCATGCGGCCCAAACATTATGGTATTTCAACATAAAAACATGTTGTGCTTTAGATTTCACCCTCCAATGCAAGGCTTGCACCAGCCTGCTCATCAGAAACAGCAAATTGTCTTGGTCAAGGTTAACGAAACAAATACTGACCATTCGTTCGTCCACCCCCCCCCCCCCCCCCCCCGCCCCCCCTTAAAAGTGCTTTTTGGCTGGTGAGTTGGGTCCGAAATTGAGTGACAGGCGCCAGAGATAAACCCCTAATTTTTCACCATCTTTCTTCCTATGACAGTGGTTTTCAACCAGTGGTCCACAGGCTAAATGATGGACACTTGGTTAACCAGATGTTAAAACATTCATTAAAATATTCATCATGTGAAGTCTAAACAAGTAGAGAATGTAGAAGATTAATGGTCATTTTGATGTGTATGTTTATATATTCCCCTCCTCCAGGCAAGCATCTAGCGCATTCTAGCGCATTTTGGAAGTACCACTTTTGGATTTTGGCAGTTGGCAACACTGATTCAGAACTGTATGTAGACTATTGTTAGTGAAGAGTGTGTGTGTGTGTGTGTGTGTGTGTGTGTGTGTGTGTGTGTGTGTGTGTGTGTGTGTGTGTGTGTGTGTGTGTCCGTGTGTGTGTGTCCGTGTGTGTGTGTGTGTGTGTGTGTCCGTGTGTGTGTCCGTGTGCGTGTAAAGGGCTGCTGATGGTGATGAACACCCAGATTGTTGAAACAACTAAGCCACCATGAGCGTAAACAGTATCCTCCACTGAACTCAAACAAAACAGCCCCACCTCCCTCCCTCCCACCCACAAGCATATTCATTACCCTGCTATAGCAGCCAGATAATATACAGCACGAAGAATAAATGAAATGGAAGACAGATGAATCTTTGTTATAAAAAAAAAAAAATGTGAAGACACGTCTGGTTGGTTCCTCAATTATTCATTAATTGAGGCGGTTGGCACTGTAATTGTTTCCGGCACTGAGCCCTGAAAGAGGCCAAGGGAGAAAAAAAAAAGGACCTCGGTTGTTCATTTTCGTGACACTTCCAGGCGATTACAGTGGGCGTGAGACCCCCCCCCCCCCCCCCACCAGCCGCTCGCCTGCATGGCTGACCACTCCAAGTCTGTACTAGGATCATTATTGAACATCAGTGTGCAATCATCTCCCATGGTCCACCTATAGCTCTCTCTTCTCCCTCTCTTCTCCTCGCCGCTCGATAGAAGCTCTACTACTGCTATCCGTCGGGGTGGATGCAGGGGCGGATCTAGGCATAGGCATGGGCATTGGGGGGGGGCGCAATGACCCCTAAATACCCAGTCTGCCCCCCCAAACATGATGCCATGCAAAACAACCCAAGATATTTCAAATTAAAGGGTTTATATTTAAAGTGATTTGAAACTCTGCTACTGCTACTAACTAACTAGAACTGTGGCACGACTAAACCAACAGCATTTCATCATTGAAAACAAAAAACTCTCTCCCCCCCAAAAAATGGGACATCCCCCCCCCCCCCAAAAAAAAAAAAAAATGGGACATGTTACATCCACCCCTGGATGGATGGATGGATGGATGGATGGATGGATGGGTAGTATGTAATGTGAGTGTGTTTTGCGCAGGGTTTACAGGGTGCTACAGTGGTGGCTCTAGTAGTTTGGCAATAATAAGTGATGAGCCGTTACACCTGTGATGGGAACCACTGTGGAAAATGGAATTAGCCCCCTAGTATCTCCCATTCTCTGGAGAGAACATTACGTTCACCCACCACCCTACGCAAGCTATACTTTAGGTCTTCACCATCCATGTGCCGCGAGGCGAGTCCACGTGTGTCTTTGTGCCAAACACACACACATACTGTATATATGATTCATTCCACAGAAAGGGCATGATTTGCAGTCCCTCTGACCGTTTTAGCTGTATTTTATTGATGGAGTCACTGAAAAATATTTTCAAAATATTCCCACAAATATTTCCACACTCTCAAGCGTTAAAATTATTAATTAGCCCTATATAATTAGAAGAAGTCCACACACTTTTGTTTGCCAAATCCAGCCTGGAATTGTCAACAAAACCAAAAGAATTCTTTAGTCTTCGGTCTTTGGGGCTGAAATGTCATCAAACGGTGGTCCGCGCAGGCTCAAATGCTGAATAAATGGTGGTCCCTGGTGTCAAAAAGGTTGAAAACCCCTGGTCTAGAATAGGTGTCTGCGCAGTGCGAACAGGTCCATTTAAAGGGCTTCCTGTTGGCCGGCGGGGCGTTATCGCGCCTCGCTACACAGAGGCATATATGCTGACTGACGAGGTGGCACAGATCGATAGCAAAGAAAACAGCTTGGAAAGCCTGCGCGTTGCCCTGTTTTCTGCTACAGTGCACCATCGCCACAGGTCTGACCAGCACGGGTGCCATGTCTGCTTGTTATTAGAAGCGACTTTAGCCTCGTTTTGCTGTAAAGTTGTGTGTAGATGTTGGTAGTTATGTGGCTTTCTCTTTTTTTTTGTAAATGTAATTGGGCATTTGGGCTTATTGGGGTTAGTGTCGATACAGTATTTCCCTGAGCAAGATTCTTAACACCTAATTGCTCCTGATGTGCTGGTTGTGCCTTGGAATGGTTTCCGCTGCCATCAGTGTGTGAATGGCTGAATGTGATGCACAAGTAAAGCACCTTGGGAGCAATTTTCTTTGAAGAACACAATCGGTAGAGTGCGGTTTTACAGAGACATATAGCTGTGTGTCTCCCTGTAACCAGAGCCATAGGCCTAGATTTTCGTTACCGCTAAACCCCTTATCCCTTAACTTCTTTGCCGTTTTAAACTATTTAAAAAAAACATTTTTCAATAGTTAAAATGGCCAGTCTGCAAGCTTACAATGTGTCAATAGATTGGCATGTAGAACTATTCCAAAAAGTGTATCAAAAATGTTAAGGGGTTTAAGGGGTTTGGGATGAGGGGTTTAGCGTGTGACAAAAATGGAGCCCATAGAGTGTAACTCGACGGACCCAGTTCCTTATTTCTCTCCCTTAAATCTGGCAACCCCCGTGCCTGACCACTCCACAGAGCACGCAGGCTCATGTATAATTGGCCACAGCAGCCGTATCTGCTCCAAGCTCCGCGGGACCAGAAGAAGAATCCCATATATTAGGTAAGTTGATCCCGGGCCGGCTTAAAGAAGCTGCTAATAGCTTTATCACGGCTGAGGTCGTTTGGCTGGCTCCCTGATTACTCCTGAGCCTCGAGACCCTCCTCCAATTAGATGCAACTCTGCTCCCCTTAGGATCACTTAATTCACTCACTCCATCCATCCCATCCAGCTCTTACTATCCCACACTCCTTCGCTCCCCTCTTTCAATCTTTATAGCTCCCTCACTTCTTGCATCCGTGTATATCAGTGGTTTTCAACCTTTTTCATACCAGCGCCCGCTATTTATTCAGAATTTCAGCCACGGACCACCATTTGAGGACATTTCAGCCTCACAGTCCCCTCAAAACTAAAGATTTCTTTGACTAATAGTAGTCAGGCGAACACCTGACCTACCATCACCCCCCCGGGAACTTTTCTCTCTCTAGTTGCCTTTGCTGAAGTTATACATTTTCTTTTTTTGGAAACATACACGTTTTTTTTTTTCCTCCTGACATTGACGATATGCCGCAGTCAGCAGAAAGAAATGAAGTCTGTACAAATGTAAGTCTTTTCACTGCAGGGAGTCCAACGCTGTGCTTCATATTAAAATCACCTCAATTACTCTCCAACTGAGATCCCTCTACCGCTCTCTCCTATACCTTAAATCCTGCTCATTATCACACTCCATATCTCTCTCTCTCTCTCTCTCTCTCTCTCTCTCTCTCTCTCTCTGCCATTCTGACAGCCAGACAGTACTAAATAATCCATTAACCGAACAGGGGGTCGTCAGTCATAAACCTCTTGCGGACAGGGGCTTGTGCGCGTGCGCACGTGTGCGGAATGAAGCCCAGTGACCCAGAATGCCCCTGAGCCACGCAGCCTGCAGGCTTCACCTGCAATGCACCTGCACCCAGACAGATCACACACACACGCACGCACGCACGCACGCACGCACACACACACACACACACACACACACACACACGCAAGCATGCACACACTCAGCCAACACAGTGGCGGATGTAACATGTCCCATTTGGGGGGGCAAGAGAACTTGTTGGAGGGGCAAGGGAAAATGGTATGGGTGCGGCTTCATCGCCCGTGGCGCGAAGCGACACGGGCGATGAAGTCGCACCCATAGTCGCACCCATACCATGAAGTCGCACCCATACCATTTTCAGTTGCTGGACTTTTTATTAGGCAATTAAGCATCAATAATAACATCAGTTGTTGTTGAAGTTGCAACAGACAGCATGCATAAAGCTAAAGGTCTGACTCAGAGAGTTCTCTGTTTTCAATGATGAAATGCCGTTGGTTTAGTGGTGACACAAGTTAGTTAGTAGCAGTAGTAGTGCTTCACATCATTTTAAATATAAGCACTTTAATTTCTTGGGTATCTTGGGTTGTTTTGCATGCCATCATGTTTGGTGGGGCAAACATGAGAGTGTTGGATCCGCCCGGAGCCAACACAACTATTTATCCACGGCGAAAAAAAACAAAACAAAACAAAAAAACTATACCAGCACAACATAACTGCCTTTGATTCTTGGCCGTTCGTTGGAATTAGTTGGCATCTGCCCCCCATCGAATCGATAAGTGCAGTGTGTGTGCCAGAAATCCCCTGGTGGTGGTGAACAAGATGTAAAAGAGAAAATCAAGTGTGACAACAACACTTCAATCAACCATCGAGCAGCAAGCAGCCTCTTCCTCCTCTCCCTTTTCACTGCCTGGACCAAGCATTGATCTCTGATAAGGGGGAGTGACGCGCACGCCACGCACGTACCTTGAACCGATTGTAAGGGGAGATGGATTGAGAGAGAAGATAGGGAGAGGGATGTAGAGGTATCTACTGTAGGTGCCAGGGGCACAGGATGTGAGACAGACAGACAGACAGGCAGGCAGGCAGGCAGACAGGCAGGCAGGCAGACAGACAGACAGACAGACAGACAGACAGACAGACAGACAGACAGACAGACAGACAGACAGACAGACAGACAGACAGACAGACAGACAGACATTGCAGTCAGAACTGCAGATTCGCTGTAGATCTTCTGCCTGAAAGACTGAAAACTTTCCCTCTTCTGAATCCATCTGAGTCCAGGGGCGGCTGTGGCTCAGGAGGTAGAGCAGGTCGTCCAATGACCCGTGGGTCGGCGGTTCGAATCCCGGCTCCTCCTGTCTATGTGTCGAAGTGTCCTTGGGCAAGACACTGAACCCCAAATTGCCTCCAATGAGTTGGTCGGTGTGAGCTGGCCACCATTGGTGTGTGAATGTGGGAAGTGGGGACGCTGGCGTCGACTGTTCGCCGCTCTACTTCCCAATGTATGAATGAATGGACCATTGTAAAGCGCTTTGAGCACTTGGAAAAGCGCTATAAAAATGCAATCCATTATTATTATTACTTGCAGCAGTACTACTTCCAAGTTCCTCCTAAACGTACAGTATGCAAAGTATCAACCTAGGTATATCCTAGAAAGCATTTTTTATATACTGTAGGCTTAGATTGCAGTTTCGTCCCATTTTGACCTGAGACTAGATTATACAAAAATGCCTTCTGAAAATCTGTCTGTCTTCTGGGACGAACCTCATGTTTCTATGTCAGCCGTCATCAATATTCATGTCAGTAACAAACCCCCAAAGTCATCTGTATATTATGGCCCGCCTGCCGACTACGATACAAAAGTACAGACAGACATGGATAAATATAAGGGAGGAAGGGAGGGGGTCCATTTGGTTTCTTTTTTTACACTCCCAAGAGTTAAATTAAATTGCTAATTCACACCATGTGAATTAGCCCCAAGTCTACACAACTATGGTAGGTTCGCCTACTATGTTTCTGAAATCCAGCCTGGAATTGTAGATGAACATAAATCTATGAATTAAACCCATCAAGGCGCAGAGACATACAATAGCCTACGAAATAATATTTTTGACTTCTAGTTTAGCTCCTTAGCTTGCCAAATGCTTTGCATTGGACACAACTAGTTTCAAAACCAATGCCTTATAACTCATGCTTTATAGACGTTATACATTCTAGACTGCGTCTGGAATGTCTGTCTGCAAACACGTCCATCGCTGTTAGCAAAAAGATGAATAAAAATGAAAAATTAATATAGATTTACAAGCTCATAACACGATACCTATATACAGAGGTTTTTGGTCGCACACCACTTTTCTATGATGCTGTGTGGCATTCATTTAAACTCAAGCAAAAAAAAAAAACATACTGTACAGCAAGTTGAAATTTGAAGATAAATGGTTTCTATCAGACCGCAACAGTGCCGTGTGTGTGTGTGTGTGTGTGTGTGTGTGTGTGTGTGTGTGTGTGTGTGTGTGTGTGTGTGCGTGTGTGTGCGTGTGTGAGCGTGTGTGCTGTGTGCGTGTGTGTGTGAGAGAGAGAGAGAGAGAGAGACAGAGAGAGAGAGAGACAGAGAGAGAGAGAGAGTGTGTGTGTGGGCGCACACAACGGTTGTGCATCTATGGAAGGTTCAACCTATAGAATTGCATAACAAATCGATAAAGTGCAATCTGAATCTAGTATCGTCAGCATATGCAGGTATGTTTGCACACATATGAGGAATTGTCTAATGGCTGGTACATTACGGGCTTTCACAGGGGTAAGCGATTGACACGGCTGGTAATTACTCGTACGACGCCTAACAATACCACAGAGATTTCTTTTTTTTTTTGCAGCATTTTTTTTTACATTTACAGTACACGGTGCAAGCACTCGTAGTGTCATCACACCTGCAGATGTGAGGATACACTCCTACATTTAATTTTCAATGGATTCCAGTGGCGGAATTCCAACCCGACATTAGTAACTGCTACGTCAGATTCAAAGAAAACCACTGCTATATAGGCCAATGTGAAAAGGGGAGCATTTACTAATTTACTATTTTTGTCTTTAATGGTAATTGGATGATTTGAGGCGTTTCGTTCCAAAAATGTACAAAATATAACCAGAGTGGTCTTGTACAACCTCAATTCCAATGAAGTTGGGACGTTGTGAAAAATGTCAATAAAACCGGAATGCATTGATTTGCAATCGTTTTCAACCTATATTTAGTTGAATACACCACAAAGACAATATAGTTGATGTTCAAACTGATAAACTTCATTGTTTTTTGAAATTATACAATCTTTTATAAATTGATCCCTGCAACACGTACCAAAAACGTTGGGACAGCAATGGATACACTGCGGAGATGTCTTTGCATATGATGAATGAAGCATCCCAGTACTATTGGCAAAAAGGGGCACAATCAGTGTTGCCAACTTGGTGCATTTGTCGCTATATTTAGCTTTTTTCCAGACCCCTCGAGCACCAGAATTAGTGAAAAAATAGAGCTTTTTTTGCTGGTGAATTAGGTTGATAGGTGCCAGAGATAAAAGCCCTCGTTTTCCTCCTATGCTAGTCCTCCTTCCTTCTTAGAAAGGACCATTGGTCCGTTGAGATCATTGGACCATTTTGAGATTGTAAAATTGGACCATTGAGATCGTAAAATGAAACCAAATGGACCTGTAAACATCCGAATTACGATTTTTTTTTTTTGTTATGTTTACCAACATTTTGAGAGTTATCTTATATTAGTCCGAGACTGAACTCAACATCAAATGGTGGTCCAAATGGTGGCTAAAATGCAGAATAAATAAATAGTGGGCCCTGGTATGAAAATCGTTGAAAACCACTGCACTAGCACATTCTAGTGCATTTTGGAAGTCACCACTTTTGGCAGTTGGCAACACTGGGTGAATGCAGCATCTCAGTACTATTTGCAAAAAGGGCGCACTTACTCTATGTATAACCACTTGAATACCAGCATTCAAATTCCAGGGGGAAGATTGCCTATAATAGTATTGTATATACAGTACCCATACAGTACGTACATACATAAATACATACATACATACAACAGCAGCATAGGCAGAGCAGCAGTCGAATCAATAACCGCTCTAATATCCCACAGTATTTACAGACTAATGCCAGCTGATACATGACTAGATGTGCTGTATAATGAGCAACAAGTCGCCCATAATGAGGCTCAGAAAGCCCCTGTTCTCCGCCCAGGCTCACAGGCTTACAGTAAGTGGTTGGCAGCGAGCTTGAGAAAATGCGAGAATGAGAGAGAGAGCAAGCCTTGCTGCTGCTGCTGCTGCTGCAGCTCCACAATGGAAGGAACTGAAAAGACTTCCATCTCAGGCTCTATATGTGCTGCAATCAGAACACATTGTAATAATCACATACGCACCGTAATCAGTGGGCTGTTTGCTAGAAATAACAGCGTGCAGCATACTAATTATTGTGCGTGTTTTGTGTCACAACGCATGTTTGCTCGCATGCTAGCATGCACATTATGGATGCGAGCACGGACACACACACATGTGCACATTGGAGGATTATACAACGGCACATTGCTGTAAGCGTTTAAAACAAGGGGTTTCTAAACTTTTTCATACCAGTGCCCATTATTTATTCAGCACTTTAGCCAGGAGGTTCTACTGGTCCCCAGCTAAATCTAAAGATGAGAGCGTAAAAATGAAACCAAATGGACCCTTGCAGGTCCATTTGGTTTCATGTTTACACTCTCAAGAGTTAAAATACTCATCATCTGAATTAGCCCCAAGTCTACACAACTAGAGAATGTAGAAGATTAATGGTCATTTTTGATCTGTATGCTTGACTGTTTTGTTTCCTCAAACAATCAAACAAGCCTGGAAATGTGGACAAACGTAAAAGCAATCTTTAGTTTTGGGTCCTGTGTGGTGCAAAAATGTCAACAGATGGTGGTCCCTGGCTCAAATTCTGAATAAATAGTGGACCCTGGTATATGAAAAAGGTTGAAAACCACTGCTATAGGCCAATGTGAAAAGGGGAGCATTTACTAATTTACTATTTTTGTCTTTAATGGTAATTGGATGATTTGAGGAGTTTCGTTCCAAAAATGTGATTGCAAGATATAACCAGAGTCGTCTTATACAATCCCAATTCCAATGAAGTTGGGACGTTGTGAAAAATGTCAATAAAACCGGAATGTTTTGATTTGCAAATCGTTTTCAACCTATTTTCAGTTCAATGCACCACAAAGACAATATATTTGATGTTCAAACTGATAAACTTCATTTTTTTTTTTTATTATTATACAATCTTTTATAAATTGATCCCTGCAACACGTACCAAAAACGTTGGGACAGCTTCAAAAAAAGTTGGGACATGAGTATGTTTACCACTGCTTTACATAACCTTTTTGTTTGTTTGTATAGGCGGAGTTCTTTACCATTCTTGCTTGATTCTTTACCATTCACAACGTCCCAACTTCATTGGAATTGAGGTTGTATTCAGAACCCGGTACCTCAAAAATTGTAAGTAGGCCTACAGTGCTTCAGTAAATGTACTTAGTTTCCCCCCAGTGCCAGTCTTATATTATATGAGTGACAGAGACTGATGGCAAAGGAAGAGGCCATGTGCCAGAGACTTCTACAGACAGCACTCAGCCCAGTCAGCCTGTCACAGCCCTCTGAGACATTTGCATATAGTGTCACCCAGTCCTTTTCTCACTGAAGGTGGCATGTTGTGAGTGTGTGAGTGAGTGTGAGAGAGATAGAGAGACAGAGAGAGAGAGAGACAGACAGCTAGGGAGAGAGGGTGCAAACTGACAGTGTGAGCTGTTACTATAATCTTCTTAGTCAGTGTATACACTTACATACACCCATGCATACACCCATACATACACCCATGCATACACCCATACATACACACACACACACACACACACACACACACACACACACACACACACACACACACACACACACACACACACACACACACACACTACAGCAGCTTTCGGGATACAGCGGCGGTCTTCGGTGATTTGGGAACGATAGCCAATCAGCTGCGCCCGTTCGGATATTCTGCCATTAGCGACGGCCATATTTTTTTCTTAAGGCGGCGAATCAGCAATCTTGTTCTGCGATGGAGTGTAATGTAAGCATTATACTCTTTGCCTCTGACCTCCACGATTGATATCCGATTTAAACAAACATACCCTATATGCAAAAACCCAACAAGTACACACACACACACACACACACACACACACACACCTACTGTTTACACACACCGCTGCATTTGCCCTGATCGCGGCGCCTCGATCTGCCACTTTGCAGGTTTATCACCGAGTGCATTACTGTATTACAAGATGTAAATTTTCCACTCTCCTCTAATAAGAGCACAGATTACAACAAGCAGCAAATCCACGCGTCGCGGGTTGATTGCTCGACTCTGCCAGAGTGTTATACTATATCCGTTTAAGCGTTCTGTGCCGTGGCCATTTACATTCCTCCACTCAGGCCTAAAACAAATTCTAATCGATCCGGTGGCGTGATGAAGGGAGTGGGCCCCCAGGGGTCCACGCCGCTGCTGCCGCCGCCGCCGTAAATGAAAAGTAATCGGGTGGAAGGCGCCGCAACAAGAACGGCACGGCAATCAGACCCGAGTTGTGTTGGCCGCAATAAAGAAATCTTGTCTCATCAGCTAACAAGACGATCGGCAAATGTAGTTGACACTGACTCTTGAGGGGAGAATTTAGAGTCATGCATTTGAAGAATTCTATTTTCCATAAGTGAAAGTTATCGTTAGGTCAGGTTTAAGATTCACTGGATACTCGCTGTCAGCCAGAAACCTCTTAAAGGGGAATTCCACCCATTTTCAACATTTAAAAAACAAACAAACAATCAAACAAAAAAGGTCCTAAAAGAAAAATCATTAACAGGTTAATGATTTTTTTTTTCAGACCTTAATTTCTAGGAAACACAGAACGGGGTGGCTTTTATCATGTCCACATAACATCTTTAAGGTATATCAATGATATAGTAAAATGTTGAAAATGGGCGAGTTCCCCTTTCACTTCATATTCAGGAGCGGCTGTGGCTCAGGAGGTCGTCCAATGATCTGTGGGTGGGTGGTTCCAGTCCCGGCTCCTCAAGTCTACATGTCGAAGTGTCCTTGGGCAAGACACTGAACCCTAAATTGCCTCCAATCGTTGTTGGTCGTTGGGTTGCTGGTATATAGATAGAATAGTCAGAGAGCTTTTATTCGGGACAGCCATGTTGGTTACATATACGACTACATTGACTGCGATGGTAATACAATGCTTACATACCGAACGCACGCATGGTGATGTTCACTCTTTTCACACAATGTTTGTGTCGCAGAATAGCCTACGAAGCGCCAGGGATCCACGTGCGTTCGTGGCCGTAATGGAATAAATTACCTCAGCATGCATGCCATGTTGACAAAGGGAAACATGTCCCTAGCATGTGGAGTCTCTGATGACAATTCACGCCACTGTTTGACAGGTTAAAAATGGGTAGGGGTGCATGGGGGGGGGGGCTTGCTGCTTTGCAAGTGACAGAATATTATTTATCTATTCCAGTCAGAACCACACTAGTACAATGTGAACAAAGATTTGAGCAGTTTGAAATGACCAGTTGCCGCTGTGCCTGGCATGGTTCTTTTTCTTGTGTAATGTATGCATGTAATATTATTTCATATTATTTACATGTACCAGTGTTGGTTGATAGCATTTGTTCATGCGACACAGATGCATGGGTGGGGGGTCTAATGCAGTGAGTTATCTACAGTATGCAGCACAGCACAGCATAGCACTGGTCTTGAATTGGTGAATGCATGTGATTAGTAGTTACGCCTAACACAGCTGCAACAGGCGTGTAAAAATCATTTACAGTATAAAAGGCTATTTGTTAATGGCTCAGCACCAGGGGCGGATTGGCACATATTTTCCCACCGGGACAATTTTGCCTTTGCCAGGCCACCGTGGGGGGGCAGCTGGTTAACCAGATGTAACTCTTTGAGAGCGCAAAAATGAAACCAAATGGACCCTTCCGGGTCCATTTGGTTTCATTTTTACACCCTCAAGAGTTAAAATATTCATCGTGTGAATTAGCCCAACTTAGTCCACACAAGTAGAGAATGTAGAAGATGAATGGTCGTTTTGATCTGTATGTTCCAGGCGAGCATCTAGCGCATTCTAGTGCATTTTGGAAGTGCCACTAGTGCATTTTGGATCTTGTCCAGGCCACTAGGTGGCGAAGGCCACCAGGAAAACTCCCTGTACTCCAGATGGCCAATCCGCCCCTGCTCAGCACTGTGACTTGCTTGTCTATGAGGCTCATCAGACCGTTGCTCTCATGGTTCAGGGCATGCAGGACTCGGCGTCCAACCCTGCACAGTCCAACGCTAGAAATAAGTAAATAACTAAAGGCCTGTATTGCACCTGTATCCGTGAGTGACAAAGAAACCCTCTTCGATCTTGGATCCTTTTGCCATGCAGCATCATTCTTGAGAGCAACAAATGGTGGTCTGTTGGTTTGTAGCATTTATATTGCTCTGTGAAAGTGGTGGTATCAGGGCTTGTTCGTTTATTTGTGCTGCTACCTGCACACACATCCTCACAGAGCCTCTCCAACGTTGAAGCGGTCGGCCCTAGTGGTTATAGTGTGAAATGCAGGCAGCCGCTGGATTCATGACTAGGAAACCCTGTGCCCCTGATGTTAAAATTGGGCACTCGTTGGAGCAGCAGTCTTCCGGGTGCTTCAAAAGGCCAATGAGCAGCAACTTGAATTGAAATGAACGGCAAAGTTAAACTATAACTCTGTGCCTACACATTGGTTACGGTGTGCCAGTCTGGGGCCAAGAATGCAATGAAATGGGCCGCTCTGGGCCAAATTCATGCAAAAATGTTTTTTTATCCGAGGACAACCAGATTTTTTGGGCCAGTCCAGCCCTGAGCTTTTTCCATTTTGTTCATGGTAGGCATTTTTGTGTTGTTTTCTTTTTTTTTGGACGGGGGGAGGGGGGGTCTTTTTTGTCCCGCTGTGTGCGAAGCCTGATGAGCTGTCTGCTCGCAAAAACTCATTTTCCGGGGGAAGCTGCATGGGGAGGGAGGAGAGGAGGGCGCGTGGGGTTCCTAGCAAATAGCTATTACAAACGTAATTTCCCCCTCCGCCGTCCCCAATGCACAAACTACAGTAACGTGCACATTTCTCAAAGACTCTGAATGCCCACACACACCGACAGACACGCTCAAACAAACATATAGACTCTAGTAAGCACAGCGCACACCACCACGTGTGCAGTGTGTGGGCGAATGGATACGACGCTGACTCTCATGTGAGCACATGGAAAAAAAAACGCTACGCTACACTATCCACACCGCCGCACACAGTCTGGCGGTCCACCTGTGGCATGATGGGATGCCACGACGCGCCTGCTGAGAAATCATTTCCTGGGTAAGTGGGTGAGGCAATTTTTATCACGGCGAAGTGTGGGGAGAGAGGGGAAAAAATGGTCTCCGTTTTTAATGGGAAAAAATGGGAGGCAGGGTAAGAGTCGGTGGTAGCAGCTGGGATAATTGATGGCGACTGTTTGGATACAAGATTAAGATTCATGGGCGAGGACCCCGTCGGGGTGAGATGAAGGTGTGTGTGTGTGTTGTGTGTGTGTGTGTGTGTGTGTGTGTGTGTGTGTGTGTGTGTGTGTGTGTGTGTGTGTGGGGGGGACCATGAAGGGAAGCACGGCGACATTCTGACTGGACCTGGCAGTGTAATTGATGGAGGAGGTGGAAGGAAGGCACAGCGCCGAAAAATGGGCTTTAAAGAAAAGATGTGTCAGTGCTATACGCACGCGCACGCATCCACGCACGCGCGCACACACACCTTTTTCTTGAGACCATATTTTGTATATATCATGTCTGCCCGGTGGAAACCACATATATCCAGAAACCAAAACTGTTCCCACTGAGCACAGATCTAAAAAAAATGTCTAAAAAACATGTAGTCGAATAGAATCTAAGACAGACATCTAATAAACGTCTAATCAATGTCTAATCTAAGATTAGACCTCTAAAAAATGTTCACTTTCAGACGTGTTTTAGACACTTGTGCTCAGTGGGTTACTATTCACTATTCAAATTGTGCAAAACTTGAGGTTCAGCTACAAAGAGATACAATCTATATTCAAAGATTTGCACTGCGTTTTCACAGCACGGCCTCATAACTTTTATTAGTCAAGTAAAGCATCAATAATATCAGTTGTTGTTGAAGTTGCAACAGACATGCAGCATGCATAAAGCTAAAGGTCTGACTCAGAGAGTTTTCTGTTTTCACTGATGAAATGCTGTCGGTTTGGTTAGTTCGTAGCAGTAGTAGTGTTTCAAATCATTTTAAATATAAGCATTTTAATTTGAAATATCTTTGCAATTCAGGTTATTTTGCATGCCATCGTGTTTGGTGGGGAAATCTAGGCATTTCTGGAGACTGTGCAGAGAGAAAGCAGACAGATAGACTGAATAACAGAATGCCAGACAGCCAGACAGACAGACAGACAGACAGACAGACAGACAGACAGACAGACAGAATGCCAGCCAGACAGACAGACAGACAGACAGACAGACAGACAGACAGACAGACAGACAGACCCGCATGTGTGCAGGACATTAAATCGAAGCATCATTCGTGTGACATGGCATCCGGTGCTCCACCGCTCACCTCTTCCGACGCCACGCATGAAAGCCCATCAGCACCTTCACCTCCTCCGCGCCCCGTACGAATACACATGAAGACGGATGACTTCCATAAGGCCATGCTATAGCATATCTAATGTGTCACACAGAGCAGTACATACAGACAGCCGTAGACAGTGGAAGGTCACAGCGGTCCCAACTCCCTCCCTCCCACCCGCCACCACTCTGTAAACACTTTTCCACCACAAGGCCGTATTATGTGATTTATAGCCTGATAGTAGCAGTGACACTGGCGGAGTGGAGTTATCATGCGTTGGGAACTTGGCCTGCACGTTAAGTCGCCACAAATTGGGTAAATGTGGAAAAAAAAATGGTTCAGACTGTCATTTTGGGGTTATGTGTGGCTCTGAGGGTGATGTATTGTATAGTGGGGAGTCAAAGGGTAAGAGAGGGAGAGAGAGAGACAAATCTGTGTATGGTGCTTCTCAAACCTTTCCTGGTTCAGGACCCAGCTTAATATCGTTGCTGCTGCGACCTTGACCTTGGCAATGTGCAAGAACCACTGTCTCAATAGAGTGCCGCAGCCCTGCTCCCTCGTCTGTTCCAGAAGAGATTTCCCCCTACATTTTAAAAGCCTTAAAAATATATATGATTTATATAAAGATGAGATCGCCGCAGACAAAGCCAACTCGGGTCGTGACGAATCATGACAACAAATACCATATTTTGGAACGAATAAATGATTCAAAGAAGAAACAACCACAGAGAGTGTTGTTACCTGCTGTTTTTTCCATCCTTCCTATGATTTGTTGTGCTCAAAATATTTTGTTTTATTGGCTTGAATTATCACGATCCATGGTGCAAGCATTTTTATGCTTTTTTGAAAAGTCTGTGAGGAAAATGTTCAAAGAAATCTCTTTTTTCCAGAACTGGAGCTCTGACATCACTGCAGAGCTCTATACACCATGTAGCTTTAGAGAATAATTATTCGCAGGATTGCTCAGACCGCAGGCAAATCAGATTCATTTCTCAAATCTGATCTTCAGAACTTACTGACTGGCGTTATACTCACAATGCGTGGCATTTGCAAGAGATTAGATCAGGGTAAAAAAAATATATCTACAAAGATCACAATGTATCACAAAACAAACATTGCTAAAGCCATAGGAATGTGGTTCAAGTGTGTGTGTGTGTGTGTGTGTGTGTGTGTGTGTGTGTGTGTGTGCGTGTGTTTTTATATAGAAAAAGAAAAATATAATTTGGGCTTTTGCCAGAAAGAACTTAGCCTTGTGTACTCAGCCGCACTTTACTAAGCACATCTTTTGTATTTTAGCAGGTTGATTTAGACCCAGCAAAAACAACAGTTCACACCCTGGCATTACCTCATAGGTTAACTTGTTTTCCATTTACAACCGAAAGAAACTGAACTTAATGCGAAGCTTATGCTAGAATCATCCCACTCACGGTAAAAAAGAAATAAATTGGCAGTAAGATATCACGGATACAGTAGTTAGGTTAACAAGACAGCTATCTCATTATCCAGATAACTGTCCAGGAAGTTTTGACAAATGATATATTTTAAATGTTATGCTTTCAAGGTCAGAATTGTGCTCGAATTCTCAAGAAGTGGTATAAAGCAGGTGGTTTTCAACCAGTGGTCCGGGGACCACCAGTGGTCCTTGAGAGGGTTCCAGGTGGTCCCCAGGCTAAATGATGGACAGTTGGTAAACCAGATGTAACTCTTGAGAGTGTAAAACATGGAACCAAATGGTTTGGTTCCGTTCCATGTTTACATCATCTGAATTAGCACCACTACAATTAAGAAGTCTACGGTATTTTGTCTGTGAAATCCAAACTGGAATTGTGGAGTATTTTGTGGGGCTAAAATGTCAACAAAGGTGGCCTGTGGCTCAAATGCTAAGTCCTGAGTCCTGAACTGTAATAGTTTTGGACATACCTGTACGTTAGCTGTCCCCCTGACAGCTACGATGTTATGCATGACAGTGAGCATCTTTCTCAACTCTTCTATTATTATCCATCAACATTCCACACCTCTCTCTGAGTGTGGATGTGAGTGTGTACCAATCCGCCCCTGACTGTATTGTACTGTACGCCTGTCCTTCGCATTATTCAACCATCTTCACCCTGAGTGACTGAAAAGCCTTGAAGTTGTGTGTGTACTAGTCACCTTGTAATGACAATAAACTCTACAGTACGGCTATATGTGCGAAGTGGAAATGAAAGGGAGTATTGGAACATATGCTGTTGTTTGTACGAGTGGAGTTGCCTAAAGGTTTCGTGCACAGAAAAGCGTGAATAAACTAGCCTGATTATCAGACTCTAGTTCAGCTTCCTGAAGCTGGAGTCTTACCTCGTCCACTATCTGAGTGAATTCATGGGGGAGGGGTTTGGTTCACAAACCAGAGGTTGTTGTCAATCATGTTGCTAATGGGCTAGCCTGTTTGCCAACCACACAAACACAGCCAACGAGCACTACTAGCATGTGAACAAAAGCAATATGTCGGATGATGATGTTTATACAACCTGACGCTTCCTTAAAGAAACTATTTATCATAGGTTGGTAGATTGATGTGTTTGCGATTCACTGCAGTTGAAAAGGAAAAGAAAGGAAATTCAAGGTTAACAATAGAATGCCAGACCAAGAGACACAGTCCTGTGTCTATTAGTTTTGACCAGGCTATGAATAACAGTAGGCTCACAGGCTCATAACAGGGGCAACTGGGAACTGGCAGGCGATTGCAAGGCTTCAACAACTGCAGTTAAAATTGCTCAGTGAATTTATCAATTTGCAACTTGGACAATATCCCACCAGAGAATCTGTACAATGTCACATGAATGAGATTAAAACAGAGTACCGTAGTTGTTTAATCACAACCAGCTGTGTTTGGGGGACTATTCTGAAACGGCAACAAAAACACACAGCGCACTTTTGTTTTCAGGGAACTGATTCAAATTCGATTTGTAGGGACTTTTCATATGAAATGTTTTTTTTTTTTGGGGGGGGGGGGGGAGTGGCATCCATTGTTACATGTGCCCATAATGACCACAAGTGTGGTCCGAAAGCATGGAAAAATGTATTTTTTCCATTTCACTGGGACCTTAAGGAACAGAGACAGAAAGAAAGTGATGCAGTATGTTGGTGGTGGGCCAAACTACAAGCCAAGTAATGGAAACAACATGGCAAGTGTCCCAGTCAGCCGGCTGACCTACAGGCTGCCCGGTGGGCCAAGTTATCATTTAGAAAACTTTCAGCCATTTTTTGTTTAATAGCATTCATTTGAGGCTGCTGGGGGCATGCACCAGATGACAGCCATTTGCACTTGTTTAGTCACCCCGCAGTTAATTGCCAAGACGCCACGGTTGGAGCACAATCAATCACTTGTGTAGACAATTATTTAGAACGATTTCTACAGCATTAAGTGGCTGAGGAGGATGATGCCGAGAAACAGGGGGAAGGAGGGATAAAGATGGAGTTTGGTAGGAGATAGGTGTGTGGATTATGAGATACTGGTACACAGCTTTAAGGCTTTGCACCGACTCCGCGGGCTTAGCTGCTTAGCAAGGCTGAAAGCTGCACGCACACCCCCCCCACACACACACACACACGGTCACAAAACATTTTGTGAGGAGCAAATGTATGCATTAGTTTTGTAGTTCTCAAGACACTGTCTCGTCTCGATACCAGTGTCAAGTTAATTTTTCCGATGTCTCGATCTTGTTTTCGTCTCACCCTCAATTGTCTTGGTCTTGTCTTGGTCTCACGCTCAATTTGTCGATCTCAGAGCAAATGTCTCAGGTCTCTTTCCCACTGAGACCACTCGAGAGGAGACAATACAAAGGAAATGTTCTATATCCATTATGAAAATCGAGGAGCTCATTCATAAAGACAGCTGAAGACTATTTTTGTACTATTACCACAGAACCATTAAATTGGCTTTTTGGCCACGACCTCTCTAGGTCTTGGTCTTGGCCTTGTCCTCAACCCCTCTATAGGTGCTAGTGTCGTCAGTGGCGTGGTTAGGCGGGGAAAAGTTAGACAGTTTTAGGGGGCCCAAAGCTAGATGCCCCCCAAAAAGCACAGATTAATAGGTTTTTATGTGTATTTATACTCAAAGCTGCACAGTGGAGGCCCAGTGGAGGTGATAGAAAAAAAATGCAGGGGGCCCAAAATTTGCTGTGACGGCCCTGAGTGTCGTCTTGATCTCATCCTGACCAAGTCCGTGAATGTCTCTGTCTCATCTTGGTCTCGACCCTCCTAGGTCTTGTTCTTGACTTGTCCCCTACCCCTCTAGGTGCTAGTCTCGTCTTGATCTCGTCTGGACCAAGTCTGTGAATGTCCCGGTCTCATTTTGGTCTCAACACCCCCTAGGTCTTGGTCTTGTCTTGGTCTCGATATAAGTGGTCTTGACTACAACACTAGCATCAATGTATGCACTCGCATGCACACAGACGCGCATGATGACGCACAAAGAACATTGTAGTATGTCTAGGCCAGTAGTGTACGTGCATGTCTGCGAGCCTGCATGCGTGCCTGCACATGATGGGGCTCACATACAGCACCGTAACATGCACTCGACATGTACATGGTATACACACACCTAAAACACACACATAGTATCTTCATCAATGTTTTATAATGGCAGCACCTGTTTACAATGGCATACTACTCCCGTGGCCTCGGTGTCAACGTGTGTGAGCATGCTGCAGGCTGCAGGTTTATACTAACAGGCTCCAAGGCCCAGCACTACCACGGTTGCCATGTCTGCATATTATAAGCAACTTTGGGCTTTGGGTCTAGTTGTTTACTTGGGGCTTAAAGGGAAACTCCATTTTCAACATTATACTATGTCATTAATATACCTATAGAAATGTTGTGTGGTCATGATAAAAAGTTGCCCCGTTCTGTGTTTCCTAGAAATGGAGGTCTGAAAAAAAAATCATTAACATGGTGAAACACAAATTGATGATGTCATCAAGTTGTGTTTTCCCTCTTGTGATGTCTTCCCTGCTCCAGAAATGGATCCCCATTCATTTTCCTCATAGACTTTTTTTTGATTTATATAAAGATGATTACATCATGCACACACAGCCAAATCATGATAACACACACACATTATTTTGGGACACACAAATAACTTTTTGCTGGTCTAATGTAGTCTTTAGATAATTCATTTTCAAGTCGATGAGAAAATAAATGAAGAAAAACATTTCTGGACCACAGGTGATGTCATGAAAGGGGCAGGGCTGGGATTTGCGTTGCTAAAATGTGTCATTTTTTTTCTCCAATATATTTTTGAAAATAGCAGATTTACATTTTTTTTTCCATGTGGCCTGGAGGATGCTTATTTAGGGTTTCGTTTTCATAGACCTGGTCGCTCATTTCTCTCTCAAAGTCTGGCAACACTGAGCACTGCTTATTAAGAGTGCCCTGACTGGAAACACAACAGCTCTAGGGCCCAATGGAGAACAGTGCACATGTAAGGTCGTGCACACACATCCCCACGTGCACACGCACGGATGCACACTTGCAAAATCCAGAAAAGTAATTTTGGACATATGGCGTTAGACGGTAATGTATACTTTCTTCACCTTTCGCTTGGCCTTACTCATTCCCTCTCTCACACACACACAGGCCCGGATGTAACATTTCCCAATGGGGGGGGAGTAGAAAATGGTATGGGGGCGGCTTCATCGCACCCATACCATTTTCATTTACAGGACTATAAGACAAGTAAGCATCAATAGTTACATCAGTTGTTGTTGAAGTTGCCACAGGCACACAGCGTGCATAACGTTAACGGTTGCCCCTCCCCCATGCCCATGCCTAGAGCCGGCCCTGCCTACACACACATACAGTACATTGTATGCACGTGCAGTACATACTCAGAACCCACCTCTCGGGGATGTTCAGGGAGGTCTAATGCTCACCTGTATCTGTCGTGTCTGCTTAGCGCACCACTGGGATATGTATTATGTACCATACCCGGGGGGAGTGTTGTACATTAGCATAAAGGGGCATAAAGTTCACCCTAGTCTCTGTGTTAGCCTGTTGAGACGCAGTGGCAAAAAGAGGACGTCTCCAATGGGTTCACATCAAGAGGTGGCTTTTTTGTGGTCAACTTTACAGTAAGCACAACAGAAAGAGAGGCGCAGGCAGGAGACATGTTACTTGCGGGCCACGTCCAGGCATATGTAAGCTGTTTAAAGGTAGGGGAAGTGATTTGAAATTCATGGTGTAGTACCAGCCTGGTGCACTAGGGGCCCCCAACAGTAGCTACACTATGTGAACCTGCTGCTCGATCCTGATTGGAGGAGAATTGGTGGTGACCAGGGGAACTTTTATTAGCTCCTCTGCTAACGTGGGGGAGGGGGAAACTCCATATGTGGTTTCCACACCTTATAATAGAGCATTTTAACAGAAAAAAATATTTTTTTGGGTGATATCTGACAAAAGTGAAATCACTTCCCCTACCTTTAAACAGACATTATGTATACTGCAATGTCAGCAGGTTGTTGACTTAATGTATATTATTTGTTATGCCAAAAATGAGATAGTTTTCTTCTCAGGGTCCCCCTAGCCTCGATCTCCAGGCTTAGCCTGGACCCAGGGTACCCCAGAGCGAATATCAAAAGGCGGGAATTCCGGAAGTTGCCATTTTTCAGCCAATCACGGCGTGGTGCACCCAGAAATATATACCCCGCAGAAACGTTTTATTTCTGCCCTTGTGCTCGCAAAGCTGTTGTAAAGTTTTAAAGAGATGGAATAGCGTGCACTTTGCACACTTCTATAACTGCTTTGTTCGTCATTATTTCTGAAAATGTGAATGTGAGTGAACAAGTCAAGACACTAGTGAGGACTAAACAGGGTTGTTTCTCCGGGGACTGTGAATACAATAACCTCCGTAACTTCCGTCAGCAACTTCCGCAAGTCCTGCTCATAGTCTCAAAAGCGCACCCTTTGCCCAGAGTGGCGTCTCCCTGTCACAACGTCACTTTGCGGTTCCTTGGCAAGGAAAAGTTTTAAAACCCACTCAGCAGTGAAGCATCACATTCTGCAGTGTTCGAGCAATCTCTGTGGCCTTTATATAATTGTTGTACCCACTGTAGTACCGTAGGTTCACCTGTGCTTTATTATAGGGAGTGTCAATCCTATTTACAGGGATATATTTAACATCCAGAAAGCCAGGCATAGATGTCAACAACTCTTGACATTTTGATATGGAGCATTCAGCTGTGCGCAGAGTGCATCAAAACAAAGCCCTGCTTACATGCAGCATTATAGTCAAAGATGTGGCATACCATACATGGGCGGATGTAACATTTCCCAATTGGGGGGCAGGAGAAAATGGCATGGGGGCCACGGGTCACGGGCGATGACGCCGCACCCATACCATTTTGGTTACAGGACTTTTATTAGAGAAGTATAAGCGTCAATAATAACACCAGTTGTAGTTGAAGTTGCAACAGACACGCAGCATGCATAAAGCTAAAGGTCTGACTCAGAGAGTTTTCTGTTTTCAGTGATGAAATGCTCTTGATTTAGTGGTGCCACAACTGTAGTTAGTTAGTAGCAGTAGTAGGGTTTCAAATGATTTTAAATATAAGCACTTGATTATATTTGCACTTGATTGATTTGAAATATCTTTGCATGCAGGTTGTTTTGCATGCCATCGTGTTTGGTGGGGCAGACTGGGCATTTAGGGGGGCATTGCCCCCCCATGCCCATCCCTAGATCCGCCCCTGATAGTGTATGGTAGCCTGGCCTGATCTCTAACCTGGCAGTGTCTGCACAGAGTCCTCCTCTACAGATCATCCTGTTTGTGTCCACAGCATTTTGGAAGCCATGCATGGGGTAGTACCACAAAACACCTGTGTATGGGTGGGAGGATAAGCACACACGGACACACACACACACACACACACACACACACACACACACACACACACACACACACACACACACACACACACACACACACACACACACACACACACACACACACACACACACACACACACACAGCCCCTAAAAGGCTTTCCCTCAGACCTGCTGTCAGCAGTGCACTGAGTCAAGGAAATGCAGCTGCAGGATTATGGGTAATGAGGTGTGTGCGTGTGCGTGCGCACGTGTGCACGCACACGCTTGTTGGCCAATAGCTCCCTGGTGATTGTAGCGGATTGCTCTAGGCTGCAGACTAGTTTAAACCCTATGGGGGTAAAGAGACTGTGAGACATAAAATAAATGACATGTCACATGGGTGCAGCACCCTTTCAGCCTTTCAGGGCATTAATCTGACTGCTATTCCTCTGAAGAGTAAGGACATCAAAAACCCCTGATATAATTGTGTCATGTTCTCCCTGTGACTGCCTCAAACGCTCCGCCGGCTTGCAAAAACAAATTAATCCGCCTTTTTGATAGGAGAGACTTCAAGGTTTTTTTTTTTTACTGCGTTCGCTGTCCAGAATGAACCTGTCAATGTCGGCATGTTCGGATGTTCGTATTATGTTTCACAATGGTGAATTTGTGAATACATACGGTATGTTGGAGCATTCTGCATTTTTTTCCCTCGAAATGCAGAAGCTTGTAATTGATTTGAATCCGTCTTCAACAGCTTACCCATAGGCGGGTCGCGGGGGCAACAGCTCCGCCGGAGAGCCCCCAGACTTTACCCAAGGCCAGCGAGTCGATGTAATCCTTCCATCTGCGCTATGAGGTCTCCCAGTGGGACGTGCATCGAGGAGCTCCCTAAGGAGACATTCGATGGGGGATCCTATAGCAGACAAGCTCCTTGCTTGAAAAAAGCTTCTTTCCAGGAAAAGAAGCAGTGGATCTACACTGGTATACCGTACTACAACGTACTGATTGTGAGATTTTCCAGTTTACGCTTTTCTTAATACAGTGTCGGAGTTGCAGCGCAACTCCACTCGCAAAGTGCCTAAAAGTGCTTATTACCTAATATGACACTGCTCTACACATCCCCCCGCCAACCTGGGGAGGCAGCAGACTCATGCTTCCTTCAATGCATGAGGAGTCGTGCCGCCTTCTTTTTCATCTGACAGGTGGGAGTTTCCCCAGTTGGACATGGCGTGTGGAAGGAACTCGTTATTCCAACCAGTTTGAGTCCCCTCCATCAGGCGCCCCGGCTGGCCAGGGGGAGGCAGTTTAGAGCCCAGGATTACTCCATGTTTTCGTGAGGATATATACCCTAGGGGACACATGCAGGGAGAACATGCAAACTCCACACAGAGTTTGGCGTTTGCAACCAAATGAACCCTAACGGGTTCATTTGGTTCCATTTGTACGCTCTCAGAAAAAAGAAGCATCTCAAGAAATCCATTAACATGGTGAAAATACATCTTGATAATGTCATCAAGATGTTTCACTACGTTAATGATTTTCTTCAGACCTCCATTTCTAGGAAACACAGAATGGGGGAACGTTTTCATCATGTCCACCCAGCACCTCTAAGGTATACTAATGACATATTAGAATGTTGAAAATGGGTGGAATTCCCCTTTAAAGTGTTGCTGAAAGACAAACCAGATGATGGATATGATTGAATATTCCATATTTCAATGCATGTGGACTAACAATTCACATCAACAACTTGCCAACGTAAGGCACTCTGTGTTGACACTTCTGAGCACGCAGTTCTGAGCATGCCCAGTGTAGCTCTGCTGTCAGTTGGAGGGAAATACAGTACACCCCCCTGGAGAGAGAACCACAGACAGACAAGAACAGCAACACGACTATTAACAATAAAATAACCCTGATGACAACGTATAACTACAGTCCACTGCTTTATTCAGTGGAGACCAGCAGAGAGAGGGTCGGCACTGCAGTCGCAATCCATCATGGGAGTCTGTGAGACAAAAAGGAAGCACAAAAAACACGATCGGAAGGAAGGAGGCCCTGAGGGCGTTGTTGAAAATGAGCATTTGTGCTCAGCCAACCAGCCTGCATAGGTGGGAAAGAATAGATTATTGTATGCATATTTTTTAAAGTCGCGTTAGTGATGGATACACTCAACAAGTGAGCTATACAATCAACCCTCGCTCAAAAGATGATGTGCCTGTCATGATTTTTCTTGGTATTGGAACCCAACAGACCCTAACAGGTCTGTTTGTTTTCCATTTCTACACTCAATACAGTTACATTAATTAATTTTACATTAATTTTACGCTGTAAACTGGGGGTCCCAGAAAGAAATGCTGTTAAATAGGGCTAATGCATGTCAAACTTGGTTTAACTGAATTGGGAATTGATTGAGAACCTCAATTTGGGGGTCCTTGACATGAGAAAGATGGAGCGATAAGACCGTTGAAGCCGAAAGCACCAAGCCAAAGTTGTCTTGCAGCTCTATTGGGAAAAAGTGGAAGAAAATGAGTTGCTCCAGTAGTATTCTTATTAGGACATCCTGAGGAGTTCTTAGTATAGTGTTAGTAGTAGTATCATGTATATTAGTGAGGACCAATTATATGAAGATGAGATGGAAAGTGGTGAAGTGATCCTTTAACACAAAGAAAATAGTACCATGTGAGACTCGTGTAAAATTTAATGAAAGTTGCGCTATAGTTGAGCAGTTACCAAGCGCCAAGTCCACACTAAAGATACTTGCAGTGCAGTGGTTTTCAACCAGTGGTCCGGGGACCACCAGTGGCCCTTGAGAGGGTTCCAGGTGGTCCCCAGGCTAAATAATGGAAAGTTGGTTAACCAGGTGTAACTCTTTGAGAGGGTAACAATGAAAGCAAATGGACCCGCCAGGGTCTATTTGCTTTCATTGTTACACTCTCAAGAGTTGAAATAGTCTACACCAGGGGTTTTCAACCTTTTTGATGCCAGGACCCACCATTTATTCAGCATTTGAGCCACGGACCACCATTTGAGGACATTTTAGACCCACCGACCCCAAAAACTAAAGATTTCTTTTGCTTTTGTCCATCTTCTAGTTGTGTAGACTTGGGCTAATTCAGATTATGAGTATTTTAACTCTTGAGAGTGTATAAATGAAACCAAATGGACCCGCAAGGGTCCATTTGGTTTCATTTTTACACTCTCAAGAGTTACATCTGGTTAACCAACTTAGCTGGGGACCACCTGGAACCCTCTCAAGGACCACTGGTGGTCCCCGGACCACCTGTTGAAAACCCCTGGTCTACACAACTAGAGAATGTAGAAGATTGTAGTTTTGGGGTCTGTGAGGCTACAATGTCATCAATTGGTGGTCCGTGGCTCAAATTCTGAATAAATAGTGAGCCCTGTTTTCAAAAATGTTGAAAACCACTGTTTTCAACATTGTTTTCAGGGGCATTTAGGCCTTTTTCGATAAGGGGTCAGATTACACAAATGTACTTCGACTGTCATTCGTCTCAACAGCTCAATTGTAGATATATAGGTCAACAACACGAATGAACGCCAGTTTTGTAGATTAATTCATTTTTAATGCGTGGCCCCTGCCTTGGAACTACTTGATATTCCCCCAAAACCGGAGCAGTACTCCCAGCACGGGACTCTGCCAGTTAATTAATACCTTTTCAACCCACCATATTGATGGTAAAGTATTTCATAGAGCTTAATGTCCCTAACCCTTTAAACCACTGCCAATATGCGAACACTGTGACTGCACGCGCACACGTTCTGTTAGCACTCAAGTGTCGCCAACGCCACCCCCCCCAGCCCCCGCAGTCATCTGAAAATAGACCTGCTCTTTCATCTTGTCTGCTGATAGTGGTCATATCTATCATGGGGGCACTTATTTCTCTTTCTTTCCAGAGAGACCACCACTACTTACTTCTTCCATCTCTCACCTACATGCTCTCTCTCCTCTCCAAGCCTGTCACTAGTGCTGTCATTGAGAAGGTCTTCTTATGCAAGCAAACACCACATCACTGCCACTGCTGATTATTGTATATTAGACGGTGATGAGAATTAGCAGGTAAACAGTACATAATACGCCACTTGCCAGGTGTTAAATAGCTGTGTTTGTTTGCGTTTGTATTTCTCTTGTTTTTGCTGTGATTGTTTTTTGTGTGCTTATGTGGCAGGGGCGGATGTAACATGTCCCATCTGGGGGGGCAAGAGAACATGTTGGAGGGGCAAGAGGAAATGGTATGGGTGCGACTTCATCACCCGTGGCACGAAGCGACGGGTGATATACAAGGTGATATACAGTTACAGGACTTTTATTAGTCAAGTAAAGCATCAATAATAACATCAGTTGTTGTTGAAGTTGCAACAGACGCAGCATGCATAAAGCTAAAGGTCTGACTCAGAGTTTTCTGTTTTCCATGATGAAATGCTGTTGGTTTAATGGTGACAGTTGTAGTTAGTTCAGGGGTGCCCAACCTTTGTTGACCCAAGATCTACTTTTCAGCAGCCAACCCCTCCGGGATCTACCAGTCCAATATCAACATTTCAAACCACACGCATCGTTGCCAGCGTGCAGTAACTTCACAACAACACAACACTACTTTGTTTTACCACTTTACTTTATGTCCATATAAGCATAAAGTACAACAGACTTGTCATAAATAGGCCTACAACAGTACAACATAAGTACAACAGACATGGACAAACACTGCCATTGCAAATGCATCACACACACAGACGGAAATCGCTCTTTTTTCTTTTCCACCCCATTTTTGGGCTACCCTGAGTTAGTTAGTAGCAGTAGTAGTGTTTCAAGTCATTTTTAAATATAAGCACTTTACTTTACTGAAATATGTTGAGTTGTTTTGCATGCCATTGTGTTTGGCGGGGCAGAGAGTTTTGGTGAATTTGGGGGGCAATTTTCTGAATCTTAGTTTGTTGAAGGCTCTCTCTGTGAAAATTATATTCGTGTCACTGGCCACTGTTAAGGGACTTGGAGTACAATTTATTTTAAATAGCCATAAAGAAACAGCTTCATTTAGTGAAATAAACGTGTCAGCCATGTGTGCCGCACTCTTTTGTTTACTGTGGCGGCTGTAGTTTGTGGTCTTTGGGTTGCTGTTTTTTTTTTTTTTTTTTTTTTTTTTTTTTTTGGACTGACTTCATTGTTACAGTTTCTTTTAATATATTGTGACAAGCAATTTTCTGGTAATGCCTTCCGGAGCTTGTTGTGGCCAATCAACCAGCCTGTTGCAAGTAACTCTAGTTTATGTTACTGTGCTGTACCTGTCACGTTAACCGGATTCTAATATACAAAAATGCATACTGTAAGCAGGTTGTTGATTACCTGATCCTGCTGGTTGTCTCACTGCCTTTACTCCTTTGCTGTCATTGCAAAATGAACCCAGTTCAACATGTTACAGTGTTAGATCTGCTGTTCCTTCTGATTGTTTTGCCCCAGAATATATTGTAGCGATACTTTTTAACAGCCATTCGCTACGTATCACGGTACATTGCACAATACATGGATGATATTGATTGATTCTGGCAATACAATATGATGCCATTCGATTCAATGATCTAAAATCGACAAAGTAACTATTTAGCCAATACATATAATGTACATGAATATGAGGGAAATATGTGGATACTGCAGTTTTTTAGGGGAAAATATATTATAATCACGACGATATAAGTCAAATGATATGATACGATATTTTCTGTTTACTTAACAACTTCAACTTTTCATAATTAGAATTGATATTTTGATACATTTATAATATCGTTATGTAAAGCCTGGGATTCAAACCCGAGTCTCCCGCGTGAAAGTCCAACATCTTAACCACCAGACCAAGAGGACATCCTCTTTGTCTGGGGGCAGATACTAGACTTTGGAGGCCATCACGACAGAGGCTGTAGCCACTTGCTACAGTTACACCCCTAATAGCTAGTGAAGATAACATCGTTTTCCAGTTACCGTGCTACGAATCAGATACAGGCTGCTGAAGCATTCCATGCACCGTTCTGTGTGCATTGCGAATGTGCTAGCACGCGCCTGAATGCAAATCCCTGTGCAACCACCATATGTACAGTAGGTGACCGGAGCTGGGGAGGGCATGGGGAGGTGAGTTCCACCAGACCGTGTCTTCATCACGGAAAAAAAAACAGAAAAAAACCCTCTCATCTGGTTATTATTGTTGCTGCTGCTGCAGCAGCCTATTAAAGCAGCCCAGCAGATGGGCAATAATCTGAGCCATGATTATAGACAGGAGCGGTGGCTTGTAACTCATACTTAACCCAATGAGCTCATCTGGAGAGGGGCGACGTTAGGGGACAAAGGACAACTTTAGCCCTGCCTATGTGGGCTCTTTGATTTGCATGAGCCCCCGCTGGAGACCGGGAGCACTTTATGCTTAATGCTATAATCTGTGCGAGGGAAATAGCCCTTTGGTTTCCGATAATAACGGCGTCACTTTCTGACTTGATATAGAAAACTGTTTTCGTTTCAGAGAGAGAGAGCCTTTTGGTCAGAAGCAACGCACCTCTTTAAACATCTAACCCAGAAATATATCACACTTTTACACTGAAATGTTGGTTAATAATTAAGCTACTTAACCATTAATTTGCAACTCTTTCTGGAGCAGTCCAGTTTTCATTTTTCTCATCTCAGTTAGATTCAGGAGTTTTTCCACTAATTTTGGTGGTATGGGGGTCTGGAAAAGAGGTAAATATAGCCACAAATGTGCCAAGTTGGCAACACTGGTACATACAGGCACGTTACAATTTAATAGGAGTGTGAGTGACACAAGTCAGGTTAGTTGCGGTCTCTAGTTTTGGCCATGTAAAAAATAAAAAAATAAAAAATAAAACTTTTGACCTTGTATAAAAATCCGGGACATTCAAGTGTCCAGGATTTATTTTATTTTTTTCCTGGACAGACCATGAAAATCCGGGACAATCAGTAAAATCCGGGACGTGTGGCAACACTACCTCTCCTCTCCTCTAGAAATGTTGAGCAGGGTAGGTTTTGAAGCCAAGGCAGTTTCCTTTCCCATTGATTATTCAATGCAGCGCACAGCATCGCCCCAAACTCTGCCTATTGGCAGTGTTTACTCGTGGAAGTGACATTTGCAACTTTATTTAATTCAGTCCTGTAAACTGGCAATTGGGATGACCTTTTTGCGGTGCTCCCCCTGCCAGGGACGCTTTAATCCTTGTGGGACTCGCCAGCGATATTGGGAGTCAATAATCTAGCCGGGGTTGATATTGATGAAGTTGTTGTGTGCACTACCTATGAAATGAATTGGCTAAGAAGCGGAAGGGGTGGTGGGTGGTTGACAGGGGCGGATCTAGGCATGGGAATGAGGTGGGGGCAATGCCCCCCTAAATGCCCTGACTGCCTGCACTAAACACGATGGCCTGCAAAACAACCCAAGATATTTCAAATTAAAGTGCTTTTATTTAAAATGATTTGAAACACTACTACTGCTGCTAACTAACTACAGTTGCGTCACCACTAATTTAACAGCATTTCATCATTGAAAACAGAAAACTCTCTGAGTCAGACCTTTAGCTTAATGCATGCTGTGTGTCTGTTGCAACTTCAACAACAACTGATGTTATTATTGATGCTTTACTTGACTAATATAAGTCCTCTAAGCGAAAATGGTATGGGTGCGGCCTCATCGCCTGTGGCGCGAAACTACACGGGCGATGAGAATGCCCCCATACCATTTTTTCCTACCCCCCCAATTGGGAAATGTTACATCCGCCCCTGGTGGGCCCGGTGAGGTACATTAATAAAAAAATAGAATTGATGAAAATGACTCTCGCCGGGGAAGGGAAGTATGAGTCATGTTTACTGCAAACAACTTTATCTTTGGGTTGATTTTTATATATTTTTGACGCAAAGGAATGTTTGCCTTCACTATAGAGGCTATAGCTGACGGTGCTCATTGCTGTGGTGACAGTGACGGATGTCTCACAGTCTTAACCGTGTGTGTGTGTGTGTGTGTGTGTGTGTGTGTGTGTGTGTGTGTGTGTGTGTGTGTGTGTGTGTGTGTGTGTGTGTGTGTGTGTGTGTGTGTGTGTGTGTGTGTGTGTGTGTACAGGAGCGTGCATGTGCGCGTAGTAGTGCAAGTAGCAAGTAAAAGTAACACAGTGTGGAAATTCTAGGAATGAAATGGTCTGTATTGGTAATATAACACTATTGGCGTAGATCTGTCTGTCTGTGTGTGTGTGTGTGTGTGTGTGTGTGTGTGTGTGTGTGTGTGTGTGTGTGTGTGTGTGTGTGTGTGTGTGTGTGTGTGTGCGTGCGTGCGCGCGCGTGCGTGCGTGCGTGCGTGCGTGGCATAACATATATTATAGACGCCACGTGGGAGCTATTTAAACCTATAGCTATACCAAACAATTCATCCCTCAGCCGCTTTGTCTGATTGATGGAGGCGAGACAGAGAGAGGGAGAGAGAGATGGATGGAAGTTGTGTGTGTGTGTGTGTGCGTGTGCGTGTGCGTGTGTGTGTGTGTGTGTGTGTGTGTGTGTGTGTGTGTGTGTGTGTGTGTGTGTGTGTGTGTGTGTGTGTGTGTGCACGTGATAGGGAACAGTGTTGCCGTGTGTGCTACTGCTTTGGCCACTTTGGGTTTGCTTGTTTTTCTGTTGCTTCTAAATATTGGTGGTTGTGTTTTTTAGGGACTTGTTTCTAAAATTGCCTATTTGGGCTAATAGCTTCCCTTATGTTGTTTAAACCAGTGAGTGACATTTTTTTCATGTCACAGTAACCACCCCAAATTAATATCACCCTCTAAAAATATCCTGTGCCATTTGGAAACAGATCTGTGTTGCTAAAATGAGAAGAGTAATGAGAAAACTAGTGTATATATACGCAAGTTCGGATCTGTGATCTTGTTTTATTTTGTTTGTTTTTTATAATAATGGCACTGGCATTATAATGCCGTGGCATTATAATGCAATGAACTAGAAGAATGTACATTATATGTAAATTCTCTCACACACACATGTGATTTTTATATTTTCAAATATCCGATGGATAAAACAGAAGTTCAGAGTGATCATATGACCTAGTTACTTCTTGGAGTGTTGTTTTCACGAACCCGGTTGCTCCTTGCTCTCATGCAATCTGGCAACGCTGGCAGGGAGGCCTGCACACGCCACTCATTCAGTTTCAGGAGAAAAAAAGTTCAGCCAAAGATGGTCTACAGTTGAAGATGAGCCAACTTGCCTTGGCACCACTGGAGGCGAAATGGACTACAAAGGCTACAAATGGTCTCTAAAGTAATGTTGGTTTACTCCAGTGTCATCGGTCAAATTGCAGATCAAAGAGAGTCTTCCTGACTCCTCGTCTTCCGAGAGTTTGTTGCCGAGATGAGGAAAGATCGATTACAAAGTGGATTTTCTCCTGATTTGTTTCACCAAAAGAAGCCATCTTAGTTTAAATCAGGCCCGGATGTAACATTTCCCAATTGGGGGGTTTACAGGACTTATTAGGCAAGTAAAGCATCAATAATAACATCAGTTGTTGTTGAAGTTGCAACAGACACGCAGCATGCATAAATCTAAAGGTCTGACTCAGGGAGTTTTCTGTTTTCAATGATGAAATGCTGTTGGTTTAGTGGTACCACAATTGTAGTTAGTTAGTTAGTAGTAGTAGTAGCAGCGTTTAAAATAATTTTAATCATAAGCACTTTAATTTGAAATATCTTTTAAACTTGGGTTGATTGCTTACCATCATGTCTGGTGGGGCAATCAGGGACATTTAGGGGGGGGCATTGCCCCCCATGACCATGTCTAGATCCGGCTCTGTTGTAAATACGTACTGGCACGCCTTGTGATGACTGGGTCTAGTATTCAGCATAAACTGTGTTCACATTCATTCTCCCATTGGAAATGAATAGACTCCGCCATTCTTTCCAGTCTCTCAATATTGCCCCGCCCCCTTCGGGAGGTAAAGCAAGTTGTCCTCTCTTGTGATTGGCCCCTTGGGTTCAGCTGCTCTTTCATCTGCAGAATTGTAGAATCATAGTGGTTTCCTTCCTTGCTTTCAGCTCCCTATAACTTCCTCTAACTATGGCTTTTCCTTTTTCCCCCTCCCCTCTTCTCTTTTACTTACTTAACTTGGTAGATATTTGTCCACACGACAACATCTGTTCTGGGCTAGAGAGGTGAGAGCAGCCTCTCGAATGAAATGGCGTTCATGTGCTGCATAATGTTATGAGACATGTGCTCTCTCACCACCTCTCTCTCTCTCTCTCTCTCTCTCTCTGTGTCTCTACCTCGCTCCCTCGCTCACACGTGTTGCGCGTGTGGGAGGGCTGTGAGAAATACATTTCTATTCACGATTACTCTGTAATGAATCGCAAAAATAGAGCATATTGTCGTTGCCTAGTGGAACAGGATGAGTTCAATGTGTGCGCCGCATATGATTCATTAGCTCTGCTATCGTAGAGTGGCTTGATATAAAGAAGCTATAAAGAGCAATAGAAGAATGCACTCCGCATGGCATGCAGTATAGGTCACAGCAAACTATTCATCATTATACCGTACTCCGTTAGACTGTTAAAACCACCATCACTTTTTTTACAGTGCATCGAGTGCAGTCTGTAGGAATAATACAGGGATAGAATCAATGGTTTATACCAGGGCCCACTGTTTATTCAAATAATGACAATTTTGGCCCCACAGACCTCAAAAACTAAAGATTGCTTTTGCTTGTGTCCACAATGACCTCTTCTTTAAGCCCCACCCTTTGGGGTGGGGTTTGCTCACTGTCCAATGGCAATTCAAATACTTTAGCAACTGTTGCTATACAGGTCAAGCTTTCCAGGTCAAGCTTTCCTCTTCCAACGTGCCCATTGGACAAGGCTGGATTGGGGAGGGGCTTAGTGAAGAGCTAATTCCAGGCTGGATTTCAGAAACAAAACAGTCAAACATACCTGTACATATCAAAATGACCATTAATCTTCTACATTCTCTAGTGTAGACTTGAGCTAATTCACAGGGTAAATATTCTAGCTCTTGAGAGCGTAAAAATGAAACCCCGGGTCCATTTGGTTTCATTTTTTACGCTCTCAAGAGTTACATCTGGTTAACCAACTTTCCATGTGGTTAAACAACTTAGCTGGGGACCACCTGGAGCCCTCTCAAGGACCACTGGTGTGGTTGTGTGTGTGTGCGTGTGTAAGTGAGAGAAATATCAACAGTAGCATATTATCTACAAGTGAGATTGTAGACCAGCTACTTTTGCAGGTTTATCCTATGGCTGGCTTCAGTGGTTAAAGTCAATAATTGCATGTGAATATTATTCTAATTGATGAATTGATCCCTCCATGGTGGATCATTAAGAGGTGCCTTCCCTGCCTCACAAAGTAGCAGCACGGCGGCACAGTGTTTGTTGTTCCTCGGCTTTTGTTTATCATCGAAAAAGCGCAGAGAAGCGAATTTGTGAGCGTTCCAGTCCAGACGGCACACAAAGGGAGGAACAATGTGCGTTTCCAGCCCTTCGGCTCATAATCTTTCCATTAATTAAATATATTGGAAAATTGTGAATTATGATTCATTGCCTCAATCCATCACTTCTGAAATGGAAATCCCTGTGAATAAATTAAATAGATTTACTCCGTGCACACGCACGTGCGTGTGTGAGAAAGGGCACACATGCACGCGCACGCACGCACGCACGCACACGCGCATACACACACAAGCACCTACAATAGTACACAGGCGAATTAATCCATATTGTCCTTACTAGATTCTATTTTTTTCCATGAGATTCTACTTTGTAATTTCTGACACTAGATTCCACTTTCTGACACTACATTCTAGTTTCTGACGCTACATTCTATTTTCTGATGCTTCATTATAGTTTCTGACACTACATTCTAGTTTTTGACGCTACATTCTAGTTTCTGACGCTACATTCTAGTTTCTGATGCTAACTTCTAGTTTCTGACACTACATTCTACAGTAGTTTCTGACGCTACATTCTAGTTTCTGACACTAAATTCTAGTGTCTGACACTAAATTCTAGTTTCTGACGCTACATTCTAGTTTCTGACTCTAAATTCTAGTCTTCTAGTTCCTGGTGCTAAATTCTATTTTCTGGCACTACATTCTGATACTACATTCTAGTTTCTAATGCCACATTCTAGTTTTTAATGCTAGATTCAAGTTTTTCTGAAGAAAAAAAAGCGACAGTGATGCTCTAGTCTACATATTTCATGCCAAGGACCACCAGAATTATCTATAATTGGCTGTGGCCCCCCCATCTGGAAAAAAAGGGATCTAGGCATCCCCCAGAAGCAAAGATTTGAGTTAAAAAAATGAGTTTGCTTCTGAAATCATATATTTCAAGCTTTGTGCCACAATTTCAGGAGTTTAAAAAAATAGCAGTCCTGTGAGCTTGTAGATCTGCTATTTTTCAATATCTTTGAACACCAAAACACGTTATAGTGCAGACAGGGTTAACCTGCGTTTACGATGAGGAGTTGAGCCCCCCACTCCCCTCCACCCCCCTGCTCATCTTATTGGCATTCCGCTGCTCTTTCCGCTGCCGGCGGAGAGAGAATGCAATCTGTCAAAGGGGAAACAGTGGATTCTCTTTTATGGAACTGATGTAATTTTTAAACCATACACTGAATCATTTATTCATGCCATGTTTAATCCTGCATCACAGGTGGTAGCGTAAACACAATCAAGCATTCAGCCCCACCCCCGCGCGCCGGCCGTGTCCTTTTCACTTGTCCTGATGTTGTTGTTGTTGCATGCCTTTCCGCAGGCGCGCGTACTACTACCGCGCAGTACAGTTAATGAAGCCTGATGTGTGCTGGCGGTGTCCGTGTTGCACTGCAGGTTTCAGACACTACATTCTAGTTTCTGACTCTACATTCTAGTTTCTGACTCTACATTCTAGTTTCTGATACTACATTCTAGTTTCTGACTCTACATTCTAGTTTCTGACTCTACATTCTAGTTTCTGATGCTACATTCTAGTTTCTGACTCTACATTCTAGTTTCTGACTCTACATTCTAGTTTCTGACTCTACATTCTAGTTTCTGAAGCTACATTCTAGTTTCTGACTCTACATTCTAGTTTCTGAAGCTACATTCTAGTTTCTGACGCTACATTCTAGTTTCTGAAGTTTATGACACATTCTAGTTTCTGACTCTACATTCTAGTTTCTGAAGCTATGTTCTAGTTTACATTCTAGTTTCTGACTATACATTCTAGTTTCTGAAGCTACATTATAGTTTCTGGCAATAAATTCTAGTTTCTAACACTACATTCTACTTTATGACACTAGATTCTGTTTTCCAACGCTGGATTCTAGATGCTACTTCTGATGCTACATTCTAGTTTCTGACACTGAATTCTAGTTTCTGACACTATATTATAGTTTCTGGTGCTACATTCTAGTTTCTGGTGCTAAATTCTAGTTTCTGACACTAGAATCTAGTTTCTGATGCTATATTCCGATGTCTGGTGCTAAGTTCTAGTTTCTGACACTAGATTCTAGTTCCTGACGCTAGATTCTAGTTTCTGCAGGCATGCATACCGCACTGTATACAGTAGCAAAGCCTGATGTCTATACTTGCAGTGTCCGTGTTGCATTGCCAGAATAACAGATACTGTGCAAAAGGCCTGTATGTACTCTAGGTATAGTGAGCTTGTAAATCTACCGTTTGTTGGCCACGTATAAAAAAATTGAATTACAACAATTAAAAACACGGTCGATGTTGACTAGTGTTGATTGTGTGGCGCGGAGGGGAAACGTATGACGTGATGTTTTATTTACTTCCTTCCTGGCTCATGCACACACACACACACACACACACACACACACACACACACACACACACACACACACACACACACACACACACACACACACACACACACACACACACACACACACACACGTGCCTGCATGTGTGTTTGTGTGTGCATGTGTGTGCACAGTACCAACAGACACGTGTCCCTGTCGTCGGTGCCAACCTTTGCAGTGAACCTCGCTAGAGCACACACTTCCTCTATATGCGCTCCACACATAGCACAGATGGCATTGTTTTTGTCGGCTTGGCAAAGCGCTCTCCCAC
Organism: Benthosema pterotum; assembly: GCA_039105355.1. Lineage (NCBI taxonomy): Eukaryota > Metazoa > Chordata > Actinopteri > Myctophiformes > Myctophidae > Benthosema > Benthosema pterotum. The sequence continues at coordinate 7,757,694 of CM076978.1, forward strand.
AGGTTCACTCAGGGCTATGGGGCTTTCATTATGAAATCACATGTGGAAGAAGAAGAATACCCCGGTGGACAAGGCACATATTTCCTTTTTTAGTTCATTTTTACATGAGGCTATATAGGGTGAGATTTTCGTTACATGCTAAACCCCTTATGCCATATCCCTTATTTCATTTTCACTATTTTGAAAAACTTTTTTGGACTATTTCAACATGTCAATCTATTAACACGTTGTGAGCTAGTAGACTGGCCATTTGAACTACTGAGAAATGTTTTTTTTAATAGTTTAAAAAGGCAAAGAAGTTAAGGGATAAGGGGTATAGCGGTAACGAAAATGGAGCCCTATAGCAGCAGGTTTAAAGGGATGGTTTGGATTTTTGGAACTTAAGTTGTATCAAATATTTGTCATTAACATAGTGGTGTCAACTGTACTAAATGATGTACAGAGTGCCGTGGTGGGAGTTCTGTTCTGGTCATTTTGTGGGGGTCACTGGGACCATGCAGTAAAAGCAAATTAATCTAAAAAACAAACAGAACTTTTATTGTTGAATTCTTTATGAAATATTAGCACATCCTTTACTCTTTTTTGATCCCTCTATCACATGGAACTACTTTTTGTGCACAGTGATATGGACACAAAACACACAGTTCCCAGTTCGTTCAAAAATGAACGAAGGATGTGCTAATATTTTAGAAATGCGTCAACATCAACAATAAAAGGAAGTTACTGTGTGGCCCCAGTGATCCCCCCAAATGACCGGAAATACTACATATTTCACCAAAACCAGAGCATAACTCCCACCACACGACATCAATTAATACTTATATATTAACGGCAAGTATTTCATATACACCTTAAGTTCCAAAAATCTGAACTCTGCCTTTAAGAAGCCAAGCCATCTTTATTGTAAGGTGCACTTTGGAAGGCCAACCAAAAATGAGGGCAAAGGAGAGGAAAATAAGTCCATAAGTGCGCAAGACTGCACATCCCACAATGCCTCTCTCCCTCTCTCTCCCGCCCTTTAAGTGCCTTGCCTCCAGGGTGCAATAACAGTTTATTACACCTATCTTCACTTTATGACCCTCTGCCTCTTCCCTTAAGCCCACGCTAACTGTTATTGAAAACACCCCGGCCTGCCATATATCATACCTGAGCAGCATGGCTATATACGGAGGGCAATGTAGCTAGCAAGCTAATCACCATGAGCTCATATGGCATTGTCGAAGGCTTTTGCTACATTGCGAGAGTTCCGACTAATCTAATATCTGCCGGGTTAGTGAATTGTTTGAAGGAAACTACCGTTGTCTTTATATCCCACACATTGCCTTGCAGCTTCTCTGTGGGCTAATCATGATGGGAAACTAAATGGGAAACAGAATTGAGAGTTTGTCCGGCGTATAGACAGTGTTGATACGGCCATTGTCTGGCTTTGACTTTGAGTTTTAGTGCTCCGCTCGCCTTGGGGGTAAACCTGATTTAATACAGGTCTAGTTGTGCGACGCTACGCACGTCTCGGAGGCTTGACTCATATCGAAGTAAGTTGCATCACAACGTCCTTCTATACTAGACCTGCAGTTGTTTTAGCACAGGAATACATAGGCTGACATGCTGACAAGGACACAGCTGCATTGTACTTATGCATGTCTGTATGGTATAAATCCTTGGTTTTCAACCATCTGAATTAGCCCAAGTCTACACAACTAATGTGCCATCTGAATTAGCCCAAGTCTACACAACTACTGTACCATCTGAATTAGCCCAAGTCTACACAATTACTGTACAATCTGAATTAGCCCAAGTCTACACAACTACCATCTGAATTAGCCCAAGTCTACACAACTACTGTACCATCTGAATTAGCCCAAGTCTACACAACTACCATCTGAATTAGCCCAAGTCTACACAACTACTGTACAATCTGAATTAGCCCAAGTCTACACAACTACCATCTGAATTAGCCCAAGTCTACACAACTACCATCTGAATTAGCCCAAGTCTACAAACTACCATCTGAATTAGCAAGTCTACACAACTACTGTACAATCTGAATTAGCCCAAGTATACACAACTACCGTACAATCTGAATTAGCCCAAGTCTACACAACTACCATCTGAATTAGCCCAAGTCTACAAACTACCATCTGAATTAGCAAGTCTACACAACTACCATCTAAATTAGCCCAAGTCTACACAAGTAGAAAATCATTAATGGTCATTTTTGAACTGTTTGTATCCCAAATCCAGCCTGGAATTGTGGACAAAAGCAAAAAAAATTCTTTAGTTTTGGGGTCTGTGGGGCTAAAGTGTCCTCAAATGGTGCTCAGTGGCTCAAATGCTGAATAAATTGTGGTCCCTGGGATCTCAAGAAGGTTGAAAACCCACTGTGTTAGGTGGACCGGAGGCAGGCGAGAGCCCTGGCAGCGAGCGTTTCACGGGTGGCGGCGTGACAAGACACATGGAAGTGACCTGTCAGCCCTGTGTCTCGCCAATAGCCCTCCTGTCAGAGAGTGTGAAGGAGGGCGACGGGCGAGGAGGAAAACCCCACCGATTGAAGGTGACAGTGAAAATGCCGTTGTGATCTTGTGCAGGGCTAGTGGTCTTCAACAGGGGGGTCCGGGACTCCAAGATGGCCGAATCTAATACTGTATGAGAGGAACCAGGGATGCACCGAAAGGGAAATTCTTGGCCAAAGCAGAGTACCGGATACAGGAAACAGTTGCACAACACCGAATGTATTGAATATATATTTTATTCTTAGCATTGCTGTCATGGCCGTATCTTAATTTACTAAAAAAATATCAGACCTACAAGCTCATAGCGCGCCACTCCATGGCCTGATATTTTTGAAAACGGTGAAATTATGGCAAAAAGACGTATATATTATAGCTAAACTTAACTTAAATAATACTCACTATTATGGGACTACATAACATTTGGCAACAGCAGTTTTGAATGCGTAAATTGCATGCACTATTCAGTGATATATTTTATGCCTTTTTGGGCCGAAACCGTGTAGGCAGAAAATGCATTTTTGTAGCCATTTTTCTGTCGCCAAAGTTCTGCAACGGAATATTTGGTTAATCACTAGTAGGAACTGTATTATTATCATTATTAATATTATTTCTTTCTTTAACCCATTTTGAAATGACACTAGATTCTACAAAACTTTCACTCTGAAATAACATATTGAAAGATGTGCACTGTCAAAATTTCCTAGAAAAATATCAGTAGTACAGGCCACATAGCGTGTCACTCTGTGGCACGCTATGTGGCGTGTACACCTGATATTTTTCAATACAACTTAAAACACACAAAGTACAGTACAGAATGCTTTAAATTAAGCACTATGAACCCTATAGAATCCCCTATTCTGAGGGGAACATTCATGGATGCTTGTTGGCACAATTGCAAGGATCGCATGTGCTGCATGTGCACACTGCGTGTGAGCGTGCACGGCGTGTGTGCAGGCCTGAATGTGTGTGTGTGTGTGTGTAGCCTACTATACAGTATGTTTGGCGAGCAGCAGCAGCTGACAGGGCAGATGGCGCGTGTCGGTCGTAGAGGGAAAGGTGTTTGATGAGAGGAAACGGTTTCGGTTTAATTACGTGTCAAGTGTGTGTTAGCCTGGCCAGGCGTCATGCTAACGACCTTTTCATCTGTCCTAGAGTGAGGATGATGATGGTGATGATGATGGTGTTCATATTGGACATTTGCATGGTGTCTGTTATTTTTTATTCTCCTGGCAACTGGCGTTGCCAGTGTGGAGTGCAGCTTAGCCTCTAGCCTCGGTCTCAAGGCCTTTCAGGCTTGCGAAAAGGAATGCTTGCAAACGCCCTAAGGCTGGGCTGCCCAAAAGGTAGATCGTGATCTACCAGTAGATCACACAGGCCGTGCAGGTAGATCCCCAGCACTTGGACCCTTGTAGATCTATAACTCTTGAGAGTGTTAAAATGAAACCAAATGGACCCTTACGGATCCATTTGGTTTCATTTTACACTCTCAAGAGTTAGATTATATTTAAACATCTGAATTGTGTAATTTAAGAGTCCACACAATTGGAAAATGGAGAATAATTGTTATTTTGACCAACGTTTTGCCAGTTCTCTTTCCCAATTGTGGAAAAATTCACAATTCACAAAAATGTGAAAGTTCTTAGTTTTGGGTGCAAGAGACTGAATCTAAACATCACTGTCAACTGTCAACTCAAACCTCAAATACTGTTTTCAAACGATTCTCCCCCTCCATTTTTCATTACTATGCATAAACACTAGGGGGCCTTGAAATAGATTTTCAGTTATGGAATAAAGACATATTACACATTTTGATGTGTAGATCTTGTAGAGCCGTTCATTTTGAAAGTAGCTCTCAAGTCAAAAGGGGTGCCCACAGGGGTGTGGGCACCCCTTTTGACTTGAGAGCTACTTTCAAAATTGACTCTGCTCTAAGGCAGAGAGTCTATCAACCGGAAGTGTCCACTGGACTTCGGTCAGATGCATATCCTCAGAGATCCTCTCCAACTCTGAAGCGGTCGGCCCAAAACACCAATTTCATTCGCGAAGATTGTAAGCTGATTTGTATTAGGGTTTCTAGCATCACCGTCATTTCCCTAGGCGGTAGTATTTATGTATTTATTTGTTTGTTTGTGTGTGTGTGTTTATTTAACACATTGAAGTTTAAAAGGCCAATAAGCAATAGTTACCAAACTTTTTTTGTGCTCAAGGACCCCCAAATTGATGTTCAAAAATGTCCTGAAATATCCTTTCTGGTTTTAACAGATTAAAGGAGTTTCTTGCTGTGAACGGTATCATTTTTTTGTTTGTCCGTTTGTTTATTGTTTATCTTTTTTTGTAGTTTCAGATTAATCTGTTGAATAAAAGTTTGACACAGAGATATTCGCTCGCTGGTATCCTTGAACGTTGCAAATCAAAGAGGAAGCAGTAAAATGTAATTACTCAAAAGGTGGAGTCTCAGAAGATTTTCTCTTTTCTTCCGTTGTTTTTCCTCCTCTTTTTTTCCAAGACGCTTTCTCTTCAAAACTGTTGGAAAACAATTGCCCTGTCAGTCACGCTGTAGCAACTGTTAGCAGCGTCAGTAGTTAATAATGCACCAGCAAATGGAACTCCTAATATAATGCTTTGATTCTCTGTGCAGCCGCGGAGTTCAGAGGGAAGAAAACGCAACGTTAATAACAAAAGGAAAAGAAAAATGCATGTGCTGTATGTATTTGAAATGCTAATTAAATATTCTTTAAAAAACGTTCAAATGAAATGACGGGTCTACAAACCCAGGCATTAGCATTAAACAAACTCTTATCTCCATATAGCGTGTGTGTGTGTGCGCTCGTTTTATTTTATTTTATAAATCGGGAAGGGCCATTAGCGCCCCTTCCCGATCGCACTACAGAGTGACACGAAATAACCAAAATGAGCAGATCTGCAAACTCAAAACATGTGTAAAGCAATATGGCTTTGAGTTTGTCAATCTACTACGTTATACGTTGGATTTTTTGGACAAACAGTATAACGTTTCCACCTGATAGAGATAAAGTTAATTTGTTTTATAGCCTTTAATGAAGCATCTGAAGTGTTGATGTCTTTCATGTCCTTTTGCAATCTAAGTCTCCAGACAACAGGTTTAGGTGTTTGCTTATTTGTCAACTTATAATATTTACTTAATAATAATATAACTTAAAAAGCCCATGAACACTGTCAGGGTCAAATTTGGTAAAATTTGGTTTCATTTTTATACTACGTCTGGTCAGGGGCGGATGTAGGCATGGGCATGGGGGGCGAATGCCCCCCTAAATACCCAGTCTGCCCCCCCAAACACGATGCCATGCAAAACAACCCAACATATTCCAAATTAAAGTGCTTATATTTAAAATGATTTGAAACACTACTACTGCTACTAACTAACAGTTGTGTCACCACTAAACCAACAGCATTTCATCATTGAAAACAGAAAACTCTCTGAGTCAGACCTTTAGCTTTATGCATGCTGCGTGTCTGTTGCAACTTCAAACAACTGATGTTATTATTGATGCTTTACTTGACTAATAAAAGTCCTGTAACCGAAAATGGTATGGGTGCGGCTTCTCTTGCCCCTCCAACATGTTCTCTTGCCCCCCCCCAATGGGACATGTTACATCCGCCCCTGCGTCTGGTTAACCAACTGTCCATGATTTATCCTGGGGACCACTGGTTGAAAACCACTGTCATAGGAGAAAAAATGGTGAAAAACAAGGGTTTTTATCTGTGGCGCCTGTCAATCAATTTCGCCCCAACTCACCAGCAAAAAAAGCACTAGATTTTCCACCAGGAGTTTTTCACTAATTTTGGTGCTAGGGGGGGTCTGGAAAAAAGCTATCTAGTTTTAGTGACAAATGCACCAAGTTGGCAACACTTGACCTGTCAGGACCTGTTATATAGGGGTGGATCCCACTACCGAGGGGGTTCCCAATTAGTCCAAAGCAGCTGATCTACAAGTTTACTTGACCCAATTAAAGACAATATAAATCACCAGCAATTTATGTTCTCCCATGGACCAAAAATCCCTCTGAATTACATTTATTTGAATTGGGTATCTATCATTTAGTTTGTAAAGTTTGTAAAGCACCCCTCCCTTCCCACAGCACTTGGTACCTTCCACTCTCTACATAAGCCAATGGCAGCCTCTGCTCTGTTTTGGCAGTGGAGCTGAGCTGAGGAGGAAAACAGGTGACAAAGCTAATGCTCAAATGCTAATAAAATGGTTTCTCTGAAAGACTGTTTCCAATACTTTTTAGTTACAAGACCATCATGGACCCCAGTCAATCAATGAATAGTAAAGATTTTTAGTAAAATAATAATAATGAATAAATGAGTGAATGCACCCACACACAATGTTATCTTTAACCTCCACCCTACTCCACAGAGTTGCTAATGTTGCAAATCAAACCGGCCGGTGATGTTAGATTTGAAGTGTGTGTGTGTGTGTGTGTGTGTGTGTGTGTGTGTGTGTGTGTGTGTGTGTGTGTGTGTGTGTGTGTGTGTGTGTGTGTGTGTGTGTGTGTGTGTGTGTGTGTTAAAGGGGAACTCCACCCATTTTCAACATTTTAATGTGTCATTACTATACCTTAGAATTGTTGTGTGGACATGATGAAAAAAGTTCCCCCAATTCTGTATTGTATCTCTATATATAACATCATATCGATATAGCAGTCACTCGATCGACATACTGTATCTGTTGCTCAGGTGTTTGATCGATATATTGTGACAGATATACTGTATATCAGTGCTTTTCAACCAGTGGTCCAGGGACCACCAGTGGTCCTTGAGAAGGTTCCAGGTGGTCCCCAGCAAAGCTGGTTAACCAGATAAAAAGTTGGTTAACCAGATGCAATTCTTGGACCCCTGTGGGTCCATTTGGTTTCATGTTTACATTCTCAAGTGTTAGAAGATTAATGGTCATTTTGATCTGTATGCTTGCCTGTTTTGTTTTGCCAAATCCCGCCTGGATTTTGTGGACAAAAGCAAAAGAAATCTTTAGTTTTGGGGTCTGTGGGGCTAAAATGTCATCAATTGGTGGGTTGTGGCTCAAATGCTGAATAAATAATGGGCCCTGGTATGAGAAAGGTTGCTGTATGTTAAATACCCCACTAATGCGATGGTAATGCGCACAGGTTTGTGTGTGTGCTTGCATGTATGTGCGTGTGTGAGAGAAGCTAAACACGTGGGACACATCTAAAATATTTTTGGGGCAAAAGTAGATCTATGTTACTCATTCACTTGTAAACAATCTTTCTATACTTGTTTTAATAGCGTGTCTGTGTGTGCATGCACGTGTCTTTAAAGGGGAATTCCACTCAATTTTTAATATTTTACTATGTTTACATTAGTATACCTTAGAGATGTTGTGTGGACATGATAAAAAAGTTCCCCCCATTCTGTGTTTCCTAGAAATGGAGGTCTGAAAAAAAAAATCATTAGCATGGTGAAATACATCTTGATGACATCATCAAGATGTGTTTCATCATGTTAATGAGTTATCTTTTTTTCTGAGTTTCCTTTTTTTCTGTGAACCAAATGGACCCGCTAGGGTCCATTTAGTTCACATTTGTACACTCTCAGAAAAAACTTTTTTAACTTTTGGCGCTAGATTCTACAGTGGTTTCTGACACTAGATTGTAGTTATTGACACTAAATTATAGTCTCTGATGCTAGGATCTACTTTTTGGCACTAGAATCTATTTTCTGACACTAGAATTGGGTTTTTGACACTAGATTCTATAGTTTTTGACACTAGATTCTAGTTTTTCCTGAAAAATCTGTGTTCCTGTGTCAGTGATGCTAACATATTTCAAGCCAAGGACCACCAGAATTATCCATATTTGGCTGCAGACCCACATCTGAAAACATGTTGTTCTAGGGATCCCCCAGATGCAAAAAATTGAGTTAAAAATATTTGCTTCCAAAATAACATATTCAGAGATTTGCAGCACATTTTCACATTTTTTCAAAAATAGCAGAACAACAAGCTCATGTCGCGCCACTCGGTGGCGCGACATGAGCTTGTTGATCTGCTATTTTTCAACAGATAAAACACCAGAACGCGTTCAGGACAACAAGACACTACAACACTGGTAATAACGGTGCGTTATGTGTCTGTCCTCTCCCTCTCTCTCTCTGTCCTCCAGTGTGTGCCGGCACAGAGAATAAGCTGAGCACGCTGTCGGACCTGGAGCAGCAGTACCGCACCCTGAAGAAGTACTACGAGAACTGTGAGGTGGTGATGGGCAACCTGGAGATCACCAGCATCGACCGCAGCCGGGACCTCACCTTCCTACGAGTAAGAGACGCCGTGTTCTGTAATACTAGAAGACTAGAAAGGTTGTGACATTGAGGGGTCAGAAAACAGCCTGGTCACGTGGTTCATGTACTCGTGCGAGCCCATAGGCTCCAATGCATTCAGTAACTTCCGGCTGTCACTATTCATGTCACTATCCAACAGAAGTCTATGTAGAATCTTGTAGACGGACTGGCCCCATGAACTTAACGGAGTTGGCGTAACTCTGTCTATTTCCAAGTCTCTGGTTCATACTAGAGGTTGTTGTCAATCGTGTTGTTAATGGGCTAGCCTGTTTGCCAACCACACAAACACAGCCAACGAGTGCTACTAGCATGTGAACAAAAGCAGTAAAATGTCGGATGATGATGTTTATACAACCCGACGCTTCTTCAAAGAAACAATTAGTCATAGGTCGATTTAGTTTACAGCTTGATGTTTGTTGTTTGACACTGTAACTGTTGCACTGTTGAGTGACGGGGCTGCTGACCAATCAGCTGCATCTGTTCGGATTTGTTGTTAGCCCAACCTTCAACTTCGACTCTCATTGGTTAAATACAGTACATCTTGGTACAGAGAAATCAGAAGTTGACAATAGAAGGCCAGGTTCTACACCAGGTGGACGGGTCTGAACCAGGCTACTGCAATACTGTAGCTGCTGTCCGCGATACATTATATACCCTTATATTATATTATATAAATACACACTTCACTGAATCACTGCATGCTGTATCGCTTTGCTTGAAAGGTGTCACTTACTCACTATAGCCTGGTTGAGAAGAACCGGTTTTTCACCGTGTGTAGCCTGCCTTGAATGCCTGATAAAAAGCAGCTTTACTTGTTTTTCTTTGGCTGCACGGAGAAGAATAGCATCCATTTTGTTAAATGGAATGTTATATTTATCCAGCTCATGTGGTCTTGTGGTTAATGTGTTCAGCGCTGAGACTCAAATACTATAACGGTGATGACTCATCATCAAGGCTTGGATTCTGGGTTGATTTCCTGAGCACTTGTATATCATGTGATATTCTAGCATTTTGAATTACAATTAGCCAGAAGTGCTGCATGTTGACTATAAGGAATTGAGAAAGTTCAGCATGGTATAGGCCTATATAATGCAATTCCCAGAAATGATTTATTTAGCAATACTGTGAAAATGTGTTTGGGAAACGCTGAGTGTACGACTGGATACACAAGCCCTGGATTGATACTTTAAACGAGCATTCGATGATTTGGGTGATTTGCTAAACCACCTGGTCCACCCCGGTAACTGAACATACACCCAGGCCCGCCTGCACCTGATCCTGATTAGATACAGGTCCCTCTCATCCTGATTGGATGAAAGGCTTTTCTCCCAAATATTTGTATATTTGTAGCACTTTTTTTTTTGGCAGAAACGTGTTCATGTATTACTACTGGAGACCCCGAATGAATGGAGTTGAATTAAGTGCAGCTAACAGGCTAGTTCTGTGCTTTCTAATGCACTTTTGTGTTATTATGGTCAGCTATTTAGTATTCACATAGCACAGCAAAGTTATCCAGTCCAAGCTTTAAAAATCAGTTTTCATTGTTTAAAGTTCACTATTACATATCCTGCTGCCAACTTAAAACGTATAGTCACGGCTCTCCCTCATTCGACCTTGTTGACCAGACAATGTCCCCAATGCTCAATCCTCTCACCACAATCGCTGTTGAGATTAGTGTCCCCATAACCAATATGATATGCAGAGTGGAGAGGCCGTCTAATCACAGTTAATCACAAAGGCTCCCCCGGTGCAGAGTGCCCAAACTGATTGTGTGCATGTTCTTGCCAGATTGGTCCCCGCCATGGAATAATAGAAAACCAAATGACCTGATTCTCTCTCATTGAGAACAAATCTCCTCCTTGATTAAAGATAATTCGGCGGCTTTAACCTCTTAAGACCAACATATAGCCTATATATATATTTCGTCGTACGACGGATATAGCAAAAAAATGTCCTGTGTTTAAGCTCACGGCACACAGGAAGAACGAGTCCGTTTATTAAAAAGCAGAGCCCTTACACCAGCGGTGCTCACACTTTTTTGACTTGAGAGCTACTTTCAAAATGAGTGGCTCACAAGATCTACACATCAAAAATGTGATTGTGTCATTACTGAAAATCCATTTCAGGGCCCCTAGAAAGTTTGAGGTTACTGTTATAATGTTTAAGAATAATGCACTTATAATGAAACGTAGAGGGGGGGAATTGAAGGTTTTTTCTGTATATGCCATTACTGACGTTTGAAAACAGTATTTGAGGTTTGAGTTGACAGTTTGTGATCTTGAGTTTAGTTTCTTGAACCCAAAACTAAGAACTTTCACGTTTTTGTCCACAATTGGGAAAGAGAACTGGCAAAACTTTGGTCAAAATAACAATTATTCTCCATTTTCTAATTATGTGGACCCTTGAAAATTACGTAATTCGGATGTTTAAATATAATTTTACTCTTGAGAGCGGTCAGGCTCTCAAGAGTAAAATTATATTTAAACATCCGGTTACAGATCTATAAGGATCCAAGTGCTGGGGGGACTGTCAGGTGGTCTACCTGCACAGCCTGTGTGATCTACTGGTAGATCATGATGTACCTTTTGGGCACCCCTGCCTTACACCTACTACACAAGCAGTGCCAATCCGTCCAATATGCCCATGATGGAGACTCTCTGTATCTGCCAGCCATTGTCCATGACCCTTTTGGGTCCATAACCATATACGTTAAAGTTGTTTCAGTAATGGACCAAAGTAATTTTACCAAATCAGTCAGAGGAATGTTTCTCAAAGTGGGCTCCAGGAACCCTCAGCATCTCTTGATGGGGTTCCCAATGGACCCTTACAGTCCTGTAACTCTGACCGTGACTTGTGTTGTAGTTGCCGAGACATTGTCTTGTTTTTGTTTTCAGCCTCAAATGTCTTGGTCTTGTCTCAGTCTCACTCTTCTGTACTTCATTTGTCTAGTGGTCTTGTCTTGGTCTTGTCCTCAATTTGATCTCAGAGCAAATGTCTCGGGTCTCTTTCGCCACCGAGACCACTCGAGACGAGACAATGCAAAGGAAATGTTCACTATCTATTTGTGCGGACAGAGGAGTTAATTCATAGACAGCTGTCTTATACAGAGCACAATGCTGGATGACGTGCATATTGCTAGCAGTCCGCAAACCGACAGTTAGTATTACACAGTAACAACTAAAGTCTCTGTAATGTGTTGTGTTGTGCTGTTACTACGGAACAATCAAAAATTGGCATTTTGGCCTCAACCTTGGTCTCAACCCCTCTAGGTCTAGGTTTTGGCCTTGTTCTCGACCCCCTTTAGGTGCTAGTCTCGTCTTGATCCTGCCTTGGCAAGTGCCTCGTCTGAAGCAAAGGAAGGGAAACGGAAACGGCGAAAAAAAAACGGTACCAAATTGGAATGCAGGGCAGACGGATAACGTGGCAAATGTTGGAGGACGACTGGTACGGCCTTGGATGCTTGTTGCCAGGGGTGAGGGTGCAAAGGTGAAATAGCTTACATGGATGTTCTGCTGCCCCCAATACACTTGGTTAAACACACACACACGCAGACACACACACAGAGAACACACAACCTGCACATGGCGGTGCGGCGCGCCACATCAGGTAATGACCGTGCCGCCGGCTCCTGCCATGCAGACCCAAGGCTGTAATGACGTGGTAATGAGAGGTCAGGCGAAGGGGAGTTGAAGCAGGCATGGTGGAGCCATTTTGCTGGAGGAAGGGAGAGAGAGAGAGAGAAAAATAAACCCCCTCCCCTAGCTCACTACGGTTGAATTCAGCCTACCGTCCGCTGTTGTTGACCTCCCTCGGACCTCCGCCTCTCAAAGCCCTTGACCGCGTCCATGGCTGACTGCATGTGCTTGTCGTCCCCTCTTACCTGAAACATCATCAAACTCCAATTGATTCCACTCTATTTATTTGAGGGAGGTTTGAGGGGGTCTCCCCCTGGTGCTCCGCGGAGGGATGAAGTGCTGACTGCATTAGTGGCAGGTCTGGATGTGACCTTTCCCAATTGGGGGGGGTAGGAGGAAATGGTATGGGTGCGTCAGGTATACTCCTACTGTTTTTATGTTAATGCCCATGTAGGCCTACGTGTGTCTTTTTGAGAGATTTCATTCGTGTCAGCCGGACATACAAGATCTGACACAAATTGTTGCCCTGATGGGCAACAATCAATTTCTCCCCTCTGGGAAGCAAGAAAAATATCATCAAAAATGCCAGCACTTGTGCAGGACAACCTTGTTCAAATCCAGGGGTGTAGAAGAGCCATGCCGACCAGGGGTGTAGTGGAGGGGGGATGCGGGGGACGGCGTCCCCCCCAGTTCTCACATCTAGAATATTTTTGAGGCAAAGCTATGTTTTTTGTCTTGTAATTAACCCATTGTGTCCTATCTAGTTTCTGAATAACATAATATTCAAAGATTTCTCCACGTTTTCACGATTTCTCAAAAATAGCAGAGATACAAGCTCATAGCGCGCCACTCGGTGGCGCGCTATGAGCTTGTAGATCTGCTATTTTTCAATAGTTAAAACATAATGCTTAGAACATGAAAACGCGTTCTGTACACAAAGGGTTTTTAACTATTATGGATACAATTATGCATTCATTGTAAACAATCTTTCTCAATATGCAATACTGGTTTCTAATAGTGTGTCTGTGTGTGTTGCGCAGGTGCACGCAAATGTGCATGCAAATGCAAGTGTGCATGCAACGTGTCTTAAAGGGGAATTCTACTCATTTTGAATATTTTACTATGTCATTAATATACCTTAGAGATGTTGTGAGGACATGGTAAAAAAAAAAAAAAAAGTTCCCCCATTCTGTGTTTCCCAGAAATGGAGGTCTGAAAAAAAAATCATTAGCACGGTGAGATACATCTTGATGACATCATCAAGATGTGTTTCACCATGTTAATGAGTTTCCTTTTTTCTGAGAGTGTCAAATTTGTACACTGCCAGCAAATAGGTGGAATTCCCCTTTAAGAGGCGTCCCCCACTTCTAAAAGTCCCACTACAACACTGATGCCGACACATCGCACACGTGCCGCACCCCGTGGAGCATGTAGATCGCCCGCGTTGGCCACACAACAGCGTCATTGTTTCCAGTGGCGAAGTGATTTGTAGCAAGCAACAAAAAAAGAAACCTGATCCGTGAGTTATTTATTTCCTTGCGTGCCTCGGGGGGACAGGAACGGATACGGATCAAATCCACCAAATGAAATGGAGGCATTTTGCGAAACCTGCTGTTTTTTTTCCCCCGCAAAAACGATATAGCAGACAATATCCCTGCAACCCCCGCGGTGCAAGACAAAACATAGGCTGGCAACGAGGGAGGGGGGGAACCACGGATGCTAAAGTGTTACCCATTGGACTCCTGCAGAGGTAATAGGCCCTGTTGACAGAGAGAGACAGAGAGAGAGGGAGAGAGAGGAGAGAGAGCGTGCACAAGCAACAAGCAATCGTGCTTATTGTTTAACTTTAGCAGAAACAGTCTTGAGAGAACAATCTCTCTCTCTCTCGAGTTTAGAAGTTTGCAATTCTAGCCTTCGGCTTGCCTTTATTTCGCTCCGTCCTTCTACAATGCTACCAGAACAGTGTAGTCCCTCATGGAAAAAACACTATTGAATCACTACTACAAAATGTCCACACCTAAAACTACTATTTCACGACTCAATTGCTATTGCGATTAGTAGTGATTTGTGTAGTGATTTCAACCGTAAATATGTAGAGAAATGTCCCGTTTCAGTACTTAATCACTATCTAATTCCTATTCAAATCACTACCTGGCTGTTACTTAATTACTTCAGCCTCACTATGGCTGATGTATCTCCACACAATCGCTATATAGGGTTTGTTGGAAAAAAATATGTAAATATTTGTATACAGCAGTAAAAGCATTGTGTAGTAATTCAACAATAAATGTATAATGAGCCTGAAGTAATTAAGTAGCAGCCAGGTAGTGATATGAATAGGAATTATGTAGTAATTTTCACTAGTGATTAATTACTGGAACAGGACATTTCACTACATTTTACCATTGAAATCACCCCATAAATCACTCCTAATTGCAATAGCAATCAAGTAGTGAAACGTTAGTTTCGTGTAGACATTTTGTAGTTATGAGTAGTGATTCAATAGTGTTTTGTTCACAAGGGCTGCTGACACAAACAACGTGCAGCAGTACTTTCTGAACAAGATTGAAGGCACATCAGTTAAATCCACTCCCCCCCTCCCTCTTGTTACGACACGATACACAGCCCACCTGGGTTGCAGCATGCTCATTTACCACCACCACCCCTCACCCCACCCCCCCAAAAAAAGAAGCTCCCCGTGGCGCTATCTTGCCGCGAAATCCAGAACAATTAACGAGGGTTAATTGAACATTCTAATTGGGAACACAGGGTGCCAAACAGCAAGGGAGCAGCACCAAGGTGTGGGTGGTGTGTATTTTTATTATAGGGCATATTATTATGCTTTCTTATTTTTATAAAAACACATTATACGCCACGCCTCCCCCGGGAGAGAGAGGAGGAAGCTTCACCTTGAGTGAGTCGGGGGAAGGAGAAGGATGAACAGCTGTCTTGCCAGGTTTCACGAGAGAAATAAGCAAACCAGAGTTGGTCTAGGATAGTGGTTTTCAACCTTTTTGATACCAGGGATCACCATTTATTCAGGACTTGACCCACAGACCACCATTTGATGATATTTTCACCCCGAAGACCCAATACTAAAGATTTCTTTTGGGTTTTGTTCATAATTCCAGGCTGGATCTTGCAAACGAAAGTGTTTCATTTTTACACTCTCAAGAGTTACATCCGGTTGAACCAACTTTCCATCATTTAGCCTGGGGACCACCTGGAACTCTCTCAGGGACCACTGGTTGAAAACCACAGTTCAAGGACAGTGGTTCTTGAAGTGCGTTCCGGGGACCCTAAGGGGTCCTTGAGAGAGTCCCAGGTAGTCCCAAATTAAGTGATAGCTTTGACCCAAATGGATCCTTATGGGTCTGTAACTCTGCTGGAACCAAATGGACGCCACCAGGTCCATTTGGTTCACGCTCACAGTTAAGTCAAAATTGACTCAGAGATAGACATTCCATTAAAAATGGGGGTCTGTAGACCCAGTGACGTGCGGTGAGGGTTGGGGTTGGGGAGGCACTGACTCGAAGTCAGATTTACAAACGTACAGTAGCCTATGACTCTACTGCAGCGGTTTTCAACAGGTGGTCCGGGGGACCAGGATTCCAGGTGGTCCCCAGGCTAAATGATGGAAAGTTGATTAGCGAGATGTAACTCTTTGAGATTGTAACCATGAAACCAAATGGACCCTTGCGGCTTGCGGGTCCATTTGGTTTCATGGACCGGCATCTGAATTAGCCCAAGTCTGTCACAACTGTCACAACTAGAGAATGTTGAAAATTAATCGTCATTTTGATCTGTATGTTTGACTGATTTATTTCCTAAATCCAGCCTGGAATTGTTAACAAAATCAATGAAGAAATCTTTAGTTTTGGGGTCTGTGGGGCTAAAGTGTCAAAGTGGTGGTCCGTGGCTCAAATTCTGAATAAATAGTGTGCCCTTGTATGAAAAGGGTTGAAAACCAGTGCGCTAAGGGACTGACTCACAAGTCAGATTTACGAGCATACAATATTAAATTATGGTTGTTATCCCATTCTTGATTAAATTGAAAAACATTTTAAACACAGCACTGTACATTTTAAACACAGCACTGCAGTATTCTTACCTTTACTTAGTCAGGGAAAGCAATAAAGACGTTTTTTTTTTTTTTTAAAGCCAGTGTTTTTTACCAAAACTTGAAAATCCTTAATTTTAGGTCCTAGAGACTAAACTCAACATCAAATGGTCGTCCGTGACTAAAACGCAGAAAAAATAGTGGGCCCTGGAATAAAAAAAAGGTTGAAAACCTGTGGTTTAGGCTACTGGAGAGGGCAGTTGACGGATAAATTAAGGGCAGGGGCTGAAGCCCCAAAACTGCCAATAATCACAAGCCACCCAAATGTGCTTGCGCTAAGCGAACATGGCAACGCAGCGTGTCAGGAGCGAGGGGTGTGTGTGCGTGCGTGCGTGTGTGCGTGTGTGCGAGTGGTGTGTGTGCGTGCGCAGGGGGCGTATAGCGCTCAGCGATGGCTTCCAGCCTTGTCTCGCAGAATGATTGAAACTGATGCTCCCATTGCCCCCCTTTTTCTCCTTTCTTTTTTTAAAGATAGTGGGAGAGATGGATGTATGCCTCGCGAACCTCCTTCCTTCCAAACAGCTTTAGCAGTAAATAAAGTCCATCTTCCAAACTGCCTCGGCGTCGGCAGATGAATCGACGCTCGCGCCGTGATGAATATCCGCAATCTCGCGAACCCACAGCTCCCTCCCCTCCCCCAACCACCCCGGCACACACACCCCCTCCTCTCTGTCATCGCTGCACATTCGCGCCGACAGCCAAAACGGAACGTTTTATTATTTTTTTCCCTCAACTGTTACAAACAGTTATTTACAAGGCGATCCTTCCTTTAGACGAGGAGTCGGAAGACTTGCCGGACGTGCGTTTTGCATAGTGGCGGCCTGGAGAGCGGATGACAGGTTGTGTACAAGTTGCAGGTTTCGAATGATGCTTTTGAGCGGTGCCAAACCACTCCATTACATGGCATTGTGTGTATGTCTCTGCGTATGTCTGTTCCAGCATAAAAAGCCGCAACACTGCCATGCTACTGCTCCCACAGTTGTTGCCATATACATGTCCAATCGACAACTACAGAATGAATCATTTTTATCTGTATGTTTGACTGTTTTGTTTGCTACAATCTAGCCCATGGTAGTGTGGACAAAGGCAAAATAAACCTTTAGTTTGGGTCTGTGCGGCTAAAATGTCAAAACGGTGCATGGTCCGCAGCTCAAATTCTGAATAAATGGTGGGCCCTGGTATCAAAAAGGTTGAAAACCACTGTCTTACGCTAATGACACTTTGGTTGATTTCTACTATATTAGGTGAGATGTAGTTGACTCATGTTGGTCTAAGCCCCGCCATATAAGGCCTTTCCTTCCTTGCGGTGGCTAATGGCCTGATATGGCGTTAATTATAGGAGTTATCATTTACCAATGGAAACAGTAAATATTTCCATTAGGTCTCGCCTCATTAGCCTGAAGATTACAACAGTGGAGAGAGAGAGAGAGAGAGGGAGAGAGAGAGAGAGACCGAAAGGCACATAAAAATACAGTTTTAAGTTAAGGTTCTGTTAGCGCAGGGAGGTCAATTACTAGGGCAGCCTCATTGACCCCTGACCCCCCCCCCCCCCCCCCCCCCTGCACACACACATGTCATCCTTATTGCTCTCAATGGCTCTATATTGATTTATCTACAGTACGTTGTAGTTTAGATGGGACACTGCATATTTATGAACTATATAGTGTGTGTATAATTACAGTATGATCAATTCAAAATGTAATGTAAATACGCCACACTGAGGGATGATCCAAAAAAAAAAAAAAAAAAAAACGCGAAAACCATCAATCATAGTGCACGACACATGCAAAACGAAAATGAAATGCAACAAACAGGTAGCCGATTCATGCAGCTACTGTATGTTTCTATTTAAAGCTGAGACTAGACCTTTAAATCTTTACTTGAACCATAATATGCTATTTCACAACATTATATTACGCTATACTGGGCATATTTTGGGCAGAAACCTTGTAGGTTACGAGTCTTTTTACAGGAAATTGAAAGTAAAAATCCGGGGACCACCAGTGGTCCCTGAGAGGGTTCCAGGTAGTCCCCAGGGTAAATGTTGGAAAGTTGGTTAACCAGATGTAACTCTTTGAGAGCATAAAAATTGAACCAAATAGACCCGCAAGGGTCCATTTGGTTCCATTTTTACAGCTTTTTTGCAGTTTTTTTTTGCATATTCATCCTATGAATTAGCCCAAATCTAACAAATATAGTATCTAGAAGATCGATGGTCATTTTAACTGTATGTTTGCCTGTTTTTTTTGCCTGGTATTGTGGACAAAAGCCAAAAAAAGAGTTTTGCGGTCTGTGGGGCTAAAATGTCTTCAAATGGTTGTCCGTGGCTCAAATGCTTGTATAAATAGTGGGCCTTTGGATCAAAAAGGTTGAAAACCACTGTAATAGTTTATTTGATCTAAAATTATAACTATGCACATGGTCGCAACCTCAAGCACCTATAGCCGCAAACCGTGACCAGTAAAGTCCTCAGGATCAGTAAATAAACTAACCACCGACTAAACTTCTTTGCCTTTTTAAACTATTTAAAAAAAAAACATTTTTCAGTAGTTCAAATGGCCAGTCTACAAGCTCACAACATGTTAATTGATTGACATGTTTAAATATTCCAAAAAGTGTTTCAAAATAGTAAAAAAGAAATAAGGGATTTGGGATAAGGGGTTTAGCATGTAACGAAAATGCAGCCCCAGGTCTATAGTCTTCGCTGGATCTCACTCTCTCTCCCAACGGCTCCCTAGCTCTCACCCTTTTGTCTCCATATTAGGGGCTATAGTGTAAGCTACTGAAGTGGTCCTCTGGTATAGCTGCTATCTTGGATGTTCTGGGGGGTGAGGGGAGGGTGTTTGAGTGTCTTCTAACCAGCTCTTTGATCAGGATAGATTTAAGTGGACAGCTTGACCCCGTGGCGTGTGTGTCTCAGATAGCCACGGGGCTGTCAGCGTGACACGCGGCAGACGGAAAAACAAAACGGAGACATTCTCCGTTGTGCGTTGTGCGAGGAGGAAGTGCAGGGAGGGGGCAGAGTGTGATGCGTGGGCCAAAGGTTAGCGTGGAACGCAGCATGGCCGCTCAAGTAGGATAGAGGGAGGAGAACACACATGGATCACTGCTTGACGTAGGTCTCGTGTAGCGCGCGGGTGTCAGGGGCGTTTTTACCATTAGTTGCCTAGGACCAGTGTTGGTCTATATTACTTAGGAAAGTAACTTCTTTACTTTACTCGTTACCCCTTAGACAAAGTAGTATCATTACTTTACTTATTACTGGATTTGAAGAGTAATATATTACATATTAGGTTATTACTTTCCCAAGTTCTCAACACCGCTTTTGAAAAATTTGAGAAGTGCAACATAATCCGTTTATTACAAAATAAAGCAGCAATGCGATTTGTAGTGCACATAACTGCGCAGGATGCAGTGTGTGGACTGGATCTACAATCTACTGCACATCTCTGTTGTTACAGTACCTGTCGATAGCTTGTAAATCTGTTCTATTTTTTGCATGCAACAACAAGCTCATTTTAAAAAAAGTAACTTGGCGTTACTTGCAAAGTAATGCGTTACTTATTACCCATTTTTGCAGAGTAATCTCGTTACTTTACTTTTTGGAGCAAAAGTAATAATATTACAGTAATATGTAATCTAAAATTAGTTACTGCCAACACTGCCTAGGACGCCATGAGGGGAGGGGGGCGACCACCAGACATGCTTTAAAAGGATACCAGGTTAATAAGCCTAATATGGATAAATACATTATACTTATCCTCTATAACTAGAATTGAACATTTAAAACCCATCATATGTTAGTTTAAAAATAGTTCATCATTTTATCCTTTGCGGGGCACCATTTTACAGGAGATTTTCTTGCCTAGGGCTCCAAATTGCTTAGAAACGCCACTGGCGGGTGTCACACTCTTATATGAAGCTATCCCAACTCAAACGCATCTCGATGAGGGCAGCGTCAATAAGATCTGTTTGAGGCACGTGTGCTACATCTACTGCAGTGGTTTTCATCCTTTTTGATACCAGGGCCCACTATTTATTCAGCATTTTTGCCCCGAACTGCCATTTGAGGACATTTTAGCCCCACAGACCCCAAAACTAAAGATTTCTTTTGCCTTTGTCCACAATACCAGGCTGGATTTGGGGAAACAACATCAAACATCAAAAATGTCCATTAATCTACTACATTCTCTAGTTGCGTAGACTCGGGCTAATTCACATGATGAACATTTTAACTCTGGAGAGTGTGAACATGTTTACACTCTCAAAGAGTTACATCTGGTTAACCAACTTTCCATCATTTAGCTTAGGACCACCTGGAATCCTCTCAGGGACCACTGGTTGTCCCTGAACCACTGCATTAGACCACAAGTAAGACTTGCACACCATGCATATGGAGCCATGCACCATGCATGCGGAGCATATATGGAGTTCTCCATATAATAATAATAATAACTTTATTTATAAAGCACCTTTCTAGACAGAGTCGCAAAGTGCTGTACAACAAAACTACAACAATAAAAGGTAAAGTGCATTATAAAACAGCAAAACACAATAAGATCTAAAAACAGAAATCCAAGGACAAATACATAAACAACATAAAGACTAGGTGAAAGTTCAGGGGGTCCGGGGGGGGGGGGGGGAGGCTTTAGTACCGTAAATAGGTATGTTTTTAGAAGGGATTTGAATGTTGTGATAGAGTCTGCTTGTCTTATGGAGATAGGAAGGGTGTTCCATAGTTTTGGGGCACGGACTGAAAAGGCTCGTTCGCCCTTGCCTACCACATATATGTGTCGTATGGAGTGTGACGCATGCATGCAAGACAACAGTGTGTGGTGCTGATTGATTGATATTGTAATTTTAGGCAGCCTCAGAAAAAAATCAAACAGAATCCACCTTCCCCACCTCCCCTCATCCTTTCCTATAAGTCCCACTTTCCCCACAGTAACATCGACCCTGCCTTGCTCGGGGGCAAAGTGGCCAATTAAGGGTTAATGAGTCTAGGGGCAGCCGGTCGATAGCAGGAGTAGAGCTGGTTGTGGTATCCAGTCCCTGGTGAGGGCAGAGGCTGGAGCCTGGCAATAATGCACTAATGATGATGGTCAGACACAGACAGTGTGCAGGTTTGGAAATGGTTGCCAGGGGCGGATCTAGTCATGGGCATGGGGGGGGCAATGCTCCCCAAGATATTTCAAATTAAAGTGCTTATATTTAAAAAAAAAATGATGTGAAACACGACTACTGCTGCTAACTAACTAACTACAGCTGTGTCACCACAAAACCAACAGCATTTCATCATTGAAAACAGACCTTTAGCTTTATGCATGCTGCGTGTCTGTTGCAACTTCAACCACGACTGATGTTATTATTGATGCTTATACGTCCCTAATACTAGTCCTATAACTGAAAATGGTATGGGTGCAGCTTCATCGCCCGTGGCGCGAAGTTACACAGGCGACAAAGCCGCCCCCATACCATTTTCTCTTGCCCCTCCAACATGTTCTCACCCCCCCCCCCCCCCCCCCCCCCCCCCCCCCCCCCCCCCCCCCAAATGGGACATGAGCTTGAACAAACAGCAACAGCATCAAAAGTAATACTTTGTGCTGCACTGCATTTGATGAGACGCAGAGAGGAATTCTGAAAACGAACGGTTTTGGTTCGTGTGTGTGTGTGCAAATGGACCTGTAAGGGTCCGTTTGGTTTCATTTTACACTCTTTGAACACTGTTTTGACCGTTTATCTCTCCTAAATTGTGGACACAAACTTGAAAATCCTTAGTTTGGGGTCCGAGAGACTAAACTCAACATCGACTCGTGGCTAAGATGCAGAATAAATAGTGGGCCCTGGTATGAAAAAGGGTTGAAAACCACTGTACTATAGGGCGGTATTCTCCTTTAAACGCGAACATTCATTCAGCCAACGTTATTATGAGTCATATCTTTAAAAAGAGCGCTGGCTGAAATAGCTGCACGAAAGACAATGTGACAGCTAGTCAAAGGCAGACGTCACAGCTTATGACGTCGTCTGTGTTGTGACTAGCTGTCGTGTCTTCCTTGAACGCTCTCACTTTGCGCCCTCGTTGTCTTCTATTCCAGTCCGTGACGTCTCTGTTTCTCTGCTTCTCCTGCTTGCCGATATCCTTTGTGATCCGTCCCGTCCCCCTCCCCATCCCATCCGTCCCATTTGAGGGGGAGACTTGTGGCGTTTTTGACAGGAATATTTGTCCCCAAATCTCAGTTACTGGTCCAATGCTTCAAACACCTATTTAATTAGTAGACTTTGAATGTTACACCTTCCGCCTTATACATGTATATTTAGAAGTTAGATCTGTGAGCTTGTTGATCTGCCATGTTCACTTGTAACACTTGTACACATTCGATTGTATGCACAGTCGATACAAACACTTTCGCATCGACTGTAACATTTTGAAAAAGTACTCCTTCTTTGCACTATCAATACTTCTACTTAAGTAAACAAAGTGGATCCTTTCCCCCCACCGCTGTGGCCTCCCGGTTCGCTTCTTCTCCAATATTAATGAAGACTGATGAAGTGCCGGCACAAGGCCCTGTCTTTTGAGGTCCTCGCGCCGAGATTGGATTGACAATTGCAATTAGCGTCCCCCGAAGTTCATTTCCATCACTTTAATTTGACACGAAGAGGGACAGTGGGTGAGAGTTGGCGGCGAGGTGGCGTGTGTGCGCGCGCACGCGCGTGTGTGTGTGTGTGTGTGTGTGTGTGTGTGTGTGTGTGTGTGTGTGTGTGTGTGTGTGTGTGTGTGTGTGTGTGTGTGTGTGTGTGTGTGTGTGTGTGTGTGTGTGTGTGTTGTGTGGGCAGGGGCGGATCTAGGCATGGGCATGGGGGGGGGGGGGGGGGGGGCAATGCCCCCCTAATTGCCCAGTCTGCCCCACCAAAATGTAATATTTCAAATTAAAGTGCTTATATTTAAAGTGATTTGAAACACTATTACCGCTACTAACTAACTACTGTTCAACAGCATTTCATCATTGAAAACAGAAAACTCTCTGAGTCAGACCTTTAGCTTTATGCATGCTGCGTGTCTGTTGCAACTTCAACAACTGATGATATTATTGATGCTTTACTTGCCTAATAAAAGTCCTGTAACCGAAAATGGTATGGGTGCGGCTTCATCGATGAAGCCACCCCCATGTCATTTTCTCCTTTTTTTTTTAGACTAGGGCCTTACCCGGTGTGAATATATGAACACCAAATGATGTAACTCACTGTGTGATGAAGGATTTGATGAAGGATTGCTTTAATGCACACGCACAGACACTGCAATGGCCAGTCATAAAGTGTGTGTGTGTGTGTGTGTGTGTGTGTGTGTGCGTGTGCGCGTGCGCGCGTGCGTGTGTGTGTGTGTGTGTGTTGGTATTTGCATTGCCATTGCCCCCTGTGGCCCAAAAGGGAATTGCCAATGTTAAGCGAATGGGGAAATTTAATTCACCAATAAATTCATTATTAATCAACAATTTGTTAATTTGAAAAAAGGGCTTCCTCAGTCTCTTCCTAATGTTATGGTCAATGACTGTGTGAAATATCATAGTGATCGGTGCAGCCAGTGATGAGTTATGCTCGCTTCAGACATTCAGACATTCAGACAGACATTCAGACAGACAACTCCTTAATTATAGTATTGATATTGATAGTTAGCCAGCTATGCCTGTATTCGTACTGAGGGCATAAAGGGCAACACTGCAATTTCACTTTTGAATGTCAGTCCCATTTTCACTTGCCTAAAGGTGTTGGAGGCAACATTAGTGTGTAGTTTGTAGTACCGTAATTTCCGGACTATAAGCCGCTACTTTTTTCACATGCTTTTGACCCTGCGGCTTATACAACGGTGCGGCCAATCTATGGATGTTTACCAGTAACACAGGGTAAAGGGGTCCAGGTGGGATCCACAGACTAAATGATGGAAAGTTGGTTAACCAAATGTAACTCTTTGAGAGCGTAAAAATGATACCAAATGGACCCTTCCGGGTCCATTTGGTATCATTTTTACGCTCTCAAGAGTTATGATAGTCAACATCTAAATTAGCACCACTTAATTAATAAGTCATGGTCATTCTGGTCTCATTTTGATGTTTTGCCTCTTTTGTTTGTGAAAATCCATCCTGGAATTGTGAACAAAACCAAAAGAAATCTTTAGTTTGGGGGTCTGTGGGGTGAAGATGTTAAATCGTGGTCTCTGGCTCAAATGCTGAATAAATAGTGGGCCCTGGGATCAAAAAGTTGAAAACCACTGCTCTAACATGAAGCTTATTGCCTGGTGCGGCTTATAGTCAGGTGCGGCTTATACAAGGAAAAATCAGTATTTTGCCCCAAATTTGGCTGGTGCGGCTTATATTCAGGTGCGGCTTATAGTCCAGAAATTACGGTAGTTAGTTTGTCAACAGATTTGAAGCTATTCCACCTCACCTCCACTCTATTGGCTCATTAGGAAACTGCTGGAGACTGCTGCGCTGTGATTGGATTAAAAACAACAATGGCTAAAAAACAACAACAATGGCTTGTATTCTCGAATGCTATGGTGTAGCCAGGTATGGTGTAAGTCTTCTCATTGGCTGCATGGGAGCAAATCAGGTCTGGGGCCTTGTGTGTAGGCCAAAAGCCTGTACCTATTAGGGTGGGCAGGAAGACTGGCAGGGTGGGCAACCCCAAAGTTTTTCATATGAAGCAGTGGTTTTCAACCAGGGCTCACTATTTATTCAGCATTTGAGCCACGGACCACCATTTGATGACATTTTAGCCCCATAGACCGCAAAACTAAAGATTTATTTTGCTTTTGTCCACAATTCCATGTTGCATTTGGAAAACAAAACAGTCAAACATACAGGTCAAAATGACCAAATGGACCCTTGCGGGTCCATTTGGTTTCATGTTTACACTCTCAACGAGTTACATCTGGTTAAACCAGCTTTCCATCATTTAGCCTGGGGACCACCTGGACCTCTCTCAACCACTGGTGGTCCCCGAACCAATGATGAAAACCCACTGATAATACCTTTGGGTGGGCACGGTGCACATTTGGGTGGGCTCTGCCCACCCCTGCCCCCCTCTAGATCCGGCCCTGGGGCCCACTACTTATCCAGCATTTGAGCCACGGACCACCATTTGATGACATTTTAGCCCCACAAACCCCCCCAAACCACCCGGACCACTGGTTGAAAACCACTGTTATATACAGTATGTGCCATTGTGATTCTGGAGAACGAAGCAGTCGAATCATCGTCAAAAGGATGACTAAATTAAATCTCCCCGCTATAGAGTTTTGAGACTCACTTCTGTCGACAAATCATTGTTGAGTTTGAGAAGTATCTTTCCATTTCATGCTTTCATTTTTGCGTGATTGATTTTGCATCTCGTACCAAAAGACGTCTTTGTCTGAGGACAAAAAACATCAGTAACAAAAGCCTATTGAATTGTGCGGAGGTGTATAACCAACCGGTGCGAGACGGAAGACAAGACAGACAGATGCAGAGGGTCACTGAAACGTAGCTAAAGTCTTTTTTTTTCTTTACCGTGGTTACAGAAACCAAGGAGGAGACAGAGCTCTGCGAAAAGAGAGAGAAAGACTGAAGGGAAAGGAAAGAATATGAAGTGGGTGACAGGAAGGCATAATGAAAGAAATACCAAGTAGGTGAGGTCAGAGAGAGAGAGAGAGAGAGAGGGGGAGAGAGAGAGAGAGAGAGAGTGAGAGAGAGAGAGAGTGGCCTGGGTCGTGGCTCAGCGGTCTGGGCACCCTGGCTAGAGAGAGAGAGAGAGAGAGAGAGAGAGAGAGAGAGAGAGAGAGAGAGAGAGGGAGAGAGAGCTGGCTGGCTGGCTGGCTGGCTGGCTGGCTGGAGTAGTAGCTGTGTAATGGATGGAGCAGTGACACAGTGGAGGAAATTGGAAGAATCTGTGGAGGACTGCCCCAATGAGCTGGTATTCTATACTTAAAGGAGAATTCCTCCCATTTCTAACATTATAATATGTCAATATAGTATACCTTAGAGGTGCTGGGGTTACATGATAAAAACGTTTCCCCATTCTTTGTTTCCCAGAAATGTACTGTAGGTCTGAAGAAAATCATTAACATGGTGAAACACATCCTGATGACATCATCAAGATGTATTTCACCATTTCTTAGACACTTCTTAGACATTTCTTAGACACTTCATGCCCATGCCTAGATCCGCCCCTGGCTGATCGTCTTTCCATTGTCAGGAAAACAAGCAAAGTCTGACTGTGTGTGTGTGTCTGCGTGTGTGCACACCTGTGTGCGTGGTTCTCTGTGTGTGCATACTTGCGCACGCGGTGATAGCAGTGGGTAATTGACATGCTACGTGACAGCAGATAACTCGCTCTTTGCCGTGTTGACAGTCGCTTAAAACCGCTATGACCTCAGAATAACTGTGTCAAGCTATTTGGCTGTACCTGCGCGCCATGCACGCACGCATGCATGCGTTTGTGTGTGTGCCTGCCTTCTGTGCACGTGTGGACGATGTGTGATGTATCGGGGGCTTCTGGGGAGACACATAATGGAGTCAGGGTGTGTGTGTGTCTGTGTGTCTGTGTGTGTGTGTCAGCTGTCTGTGTGTACCTGTGTGCATTTGGGTGTTTGCAATCTTGCACATTGCGGGAGTCGGGACACAGGTTTAAAGCCTGTCTGATTGACAGATGCATTTTCTCCACTGCCCTTGCCGCTATTGGCCCGGCCCTGTCTCCGCTGCCTCTGGGGCGATGGATGGATAGATAGAGCTGGGCAGTGGTGGAACAGGGCCGGATCTAGGCATGGGTATGGGGGGCAATGCCCCCCTAAGTGCCTTGACTGCCCCAACAAACATGATGGCATGCAAAACAACCCATTTTTCAGAGATATTTCAAATGAAAGTGCTTATATTTAAGATGATTTGAAACACTACTACTGCTACTAACTAACTACCATTGTGGCACCACTAAACCAACACATCATTGAAAACAGAACACTCTGAGTCAGACCTTTAGATTAATGAATGCTGCGTGTCTGTTGCAACTTCAACAACAACTGATGTTAGTATTGATACTAATTTGCCTAAATAAGTTCTGTAGAAGATAGAAATGTTGTGGGTCACAGAACTAAAGAATTTAAAAGAAAATGGCATTGTCCGTTTTGAAATGTTACATCCTGGCCTGTTGTTTGAACAAGCTTTGCGACTGCCTTTACTTCAAATAATGTGAACGCCCACGATGCTGGGGTGGCATCTGCCGTGGAAGTTGTTTGCTTGAGTTCACCGCGGTGCATCCAGCTTTGATGAGTGTCCCATGCATGCCCTTGGCTTTCAACTGGTCCTTGAAGTGGTTCCAGGTGGTCTCCACCTGCATTCAGCTAAATCAGGGGTTTTCAACCCTTTTCATACCAGTGCCCACTATTTTTTCTGCATTTGAGCCACACAGGCCACAATTTCATTTCGTTTAGTCTCTTAGACATTAAGCTAATGTTTTTTTTTTTTTTTTTTTGTAAATTCTTGAAAATGAAATACTATATATAATCTCTTGAGAGTGTAAAATGATCTCAGGAGATTTTGTAAGAAGCCTCCTATTTTGTCTGTCCACAATTCCAGGTTGGTACCATTAGCAGAAATAACAAAAATCTCCCAGCCAGTGTTGCCAACTTGGCGGATTTGTCGCTATATTTAGCTCTTTTCCAGACCCCCCTAGCACCAAAATTAGTGAAAAACTCCTGGCGGAAAATCTAGTGCTTTTTTGCTGCTGAGTTGGGGCGGAATTGGTTGACAGGTGCCAGAGATAAAACCCTCATTTTTCACCATTTTTCCTCCAATGATAGAGTCCTCTTTCCTTCCTAGAAAGGACCATTGGTAACCACATGGACCCTCATAGAGCTGTAACTCTTGAGAGCGTAAAATGAAACCAAATGGACCCTTACGGGTCCATTTGGTTTCATTTTACGCTCTCAAGAGTTACAGATCTATCTCTGGCGCCTGTCAACCAAAACATCTGAATTACCTAATTTTCCTGAATCTACTATGTAGAAGAATTGCTATTTTGACCAACATTTTACCAGTTATTTCTCCTAAATTAGTCCAAGAGACTAAACCCAACATGCAGAATAAATAAAATGCAGAATAAATAGTGGGCCTGGTATGAAAATGGTTGAAAACCCATGCTCTATATAGGCCCTCCAGAAAAACGCGATTATGCGATCGCAGAATCCATTGCATAATCAAGCAAAAGGCGCGCATTATGCGACCATCAATTTATTTCTAAAAGGGCGCGCAATTCACGCATATTTACGTATTTTGCCTATTTTCGCGCAAAATATGCGCATTATGTCGGCATCGCGTGATTTCATAATCCTCGCATATTTTCGCATAAAGTTTATAAAGTTACAACCTCACTCATTTCTTCACTTTCACACAGAAGCGCATGGTGATGAGCGCCGCCTCTCTCTCTCTCTCTCTCTCTCTCTCTCTCTCTCTCTCTCTCTCTCTCTCTGCCTCTCTCTGCCTCTCTCTGCCTCTCTCTGCCTCTCTCTGTCGCTCTCGCAAAGCATTGTGCAGCGCGCGTGTGTGTGTGTGTGTGTGTGTGCGCGCGCGCGCTGCGCTGCTGCTTCAACACATCCTGATATCGCATCGGCTCGTTAGCTGTTTTTGAGTCTCTGTATTGTGGAATCCATCCATACGCCAGTATGTAGTTTTATTACCGTCGGAAAGCTCCAAGACTCACCACAGGTGATGGCAATGCTAATCAGTGTAGCCTATTCTTAGGCTACACGTTGCTCGTCCGTTGAAGGGCAGTCGTTATAGTCTAAAGTTTACAGCTGTTTCAATGTTCTCATCGTAGCCTATTTCTATAGTAAAGGTGATTTCATTGCACATTTGACCAGAGCATGGTCGGTTATATGTCTGCTTGACTAGATTTAGAAGCCAATTTGATACTGAAACGATTCATTATTTAATATGGAGAAATCCTGTTATTTTACATGTAACTCAATGGGTGACAAAGGCAGTTGGCAGAGTGGTGTGGGTTGTCATCATCAAAAGTTATTTTATTATGGCTCTACCCATTCATGGACCCCTAAATGAATATTTGTCTGTGTGGATGCCCATCTGAAATATATTTTTGTGTGAGCTTGTAGATGGGCTTGAAATAGGCCATGGCATCTACTGACAAAGCTCACACAAAAATAGGCCTAGGCAAATTGCTTAGGCCTATTTGCAAATATCCCTCAGTTTAAATATATTTTTATATTTATACATTTTGCAAGGACCCCCTGGAACCCCCTCAAGGACAGCACATTAAGAACCAAATGCCTATAAGGTGTAAGAAATCGCCTTTTTAATCAAAATGCATTTTTAAAAATGTCCCCGCATATTTCGCATTTTCCGCATACTTCACATTTGTTCCGCAACTTTTGCAAATTCCACATTTTCACGCATAATTGCACCTAAAACCCCGCATATTCCATCGCATAATCAAGGATTTTTGCCCGCAACAATCACGATTTTAGCCCGCAATAATCAAGGATATTTCCCGCGTTTTTCTGGAGGGTCTATCTTATAGCACATTCTAGTGCATTTTGGAGTGCCACTAGTGCATTTTGGATTTTGGAGGTTGGCGACACTGCTTCAGCTGCCATCCATCCACCCATTCATTCCTGCAGGCCAACAGAATGCTCTTACCACTTAACCCTGCAAGGACGACGAAACGCTCCTGAGCGTCCGCCGACCTACGTCACTTTGGCGACGTCGCGTGACGATGACGTCACTGTCGGACTTCTGGGTGGTCTCATTTTAATCCGGAGTTGTTGTAGATTCCAACCAACGTTGGTTTGAAGAGAATCGACCACTTTTTCACATAAATATAACCCTTTGAAGTTGACATAAATATGTACACGTGTCCAAATACGCAAAATATGTGCGTATGTGTTTGTTTATCCATGTGTTTGTTTATTCTTTTCTCCGATGTGTCGTCGGTTTCCATTGCTTTTCAAAACAAGTTTTTACACCAAGGATGAGTCAAAAAGCTAGTTAGCTAGCCAGCATTTGGCTAGTGGGAGGCAGTTACACGTCGTAGACGTGTAGGGATGTGACGTAGCCGAATTCTCCTTCAGAATCTCCACCGTCCATCCGCCGTCTATATACACTCTATCATGGCCAGAGTTGCGACATTGAGGGGCAGGGACACAGCCATAGACTCCAATGCATTCCGTGACTTCCGTTGTCCCCAATGTCAATAGAAACTCTATGTAGAAGAGCTTGGACTGGCCCCATGAAGTGAACGCACATAACGCACCTAACGGTTACGTGCGTCGAGTGTGAAACGTAACTCTGTTTCCGGTCTGCCACAACAATAGAGCCACAACACACGAACAACATACACGATGCAACATTTATTTTATATAATACACACATGTGAGGGTGTGTGTGCGCGCATCTGCCCGTGCGTTATGCGCAAAACAAAGACAGATCGATCGATAGTGTGTGAGGGAGGAGAGGAGAGTGTTGTTAGTGTTAGTTCTTTGTTTGTTTTTCATCGTCGTGTTGTTATCACAATCACAGTGGACTAGTGGCGTCCGTACTTTTAGGAGCAATCAGACATCTCGACAGAAGACGTTGCCATTATATTACGTGGCAAAGTCGCCTTGGACCTGATGGCTGAATATGGATACATTCTGAGTAAGTGATTTCCCTTCTCTCTTCTCGTTCTGTTTCTCTCTCTCTCTCTGTGTGTGTGTGTGTGTGTGTGTGTGTGTGTGTGTGTGTGTGTGTGTGTGTGTGTGTGTGTGTGTGTGTGTGTGTGTGTGTGTGTGAGTGAGCAGACACATATTGAAACATTGTAGGCCTACACATTATGGTCCTGACTGCTGGAAGCAAAAACTGTTACAATATGTTTCATATTATATAGTTCACAGGAGGAGGAAGAGGAGGAGAGCAGCTGGCTGGGCAGTTTCATACTGAGGCCAGATACTAGCTGTTATCGTTTCTGAGCCTGAGAAGTGAGTAACAATTCACTTTTATACACTATTACCAGTAATAATAATAATCTATCACGTGCACAGACTGGCACGGAGCACCAGATGTTTTTGCATTGTTCTTTTATTGGTGCTTCATGTAATATGATGGTGACAGAACCCCTTTTGTGAATCATGTAATACTGTTTTTACATTTTTTCCAGTGACAGTGACGGAACCTATTTTGTAAACCATGTACTAATGTTTTTACATTTCTGCAGTGATGGTGACACTTCACCTGTGGCGGTGACACAAGAGAAAGAGGCCATGGCAGCGGGGGCATGCAGAGGTTAGTGTATTTATTGTAATGTTGAATTCAACTGTTAGATATGCATGTCACGTGTGGAGCTAATCACATGAATTTACTTATTGATTGGTGTGATTATCTGCAATTCTAGGCCAAGAGCTTAGTCAGCTCCACCCCTCAGCTTGGGAGACTGATGGCGAGAAGGACAGCGGCCTGTGAAGCAGTTCAAGTTCCTCCAAAAAGGCCAATTGGACCAACACCTCCACGCCCTACCAGCCGGTCGAACTGTTTGATATGTTTCTCTCATAGTGTTTTGCACATTTTGTGTGAGAAACACAAACAAGTGTGCCGCCATCAGCAAAGCCTATATATATATATATTATATATATATATATATATATATAATATATATATATATATTATTTATATATATATTATATATATATATATATAATATATATATATATATATATATATATATATATTATAGTCTTTGTTGAACTGTCAAATGTCCAGGAGTACTGGAGGAAGAATGTCTGCTCAGTGCTATACCCTGGTCTGGCCATGGCAAGAGATTTGTTTCAGGGCATAAATATAAAGATCTGTAAAAAACGCCTAACATAACCTAATACCAGCTCAAAATAAGTAATGACTTTATTTTACTTGAATTCCATCATTCTATATTCATATAGACAATATATCTTGACCTTTTCAACAGACAATATGATCAGATAAGCATGTTTGTGATCTTTACAAGTCCATAAACCTTATTTTTCAAATCCGTTTTTGTCTATTTTGTCTCTTTCTGGGTCAAATGCATTGATATTAGGTCAAATTGAAACAAATAATTGTTGAGACATATGGGTTAGGTTGTGCTGAACAAAAATATACCAAATATAGCTATGAAATACTTCTTAGTGTGGAATATAAGGACTAATATAAGATCTGTAAAAAAAAACGCCTGGCATAGATATACCTAATAACAGCTCAAAATAAGCAATTATGGCTTTATTTCTCTTGAATCTCATCATTTTACATTCTTATAGACCACATATCCTGACTTTCTCAACAGCCAAAATTCTTTGATAATCATATTTGTGATTTTTACAAGTCCATAAACCTGAAAAACAAGGTCCGATTTTTGTTTTTGCATGTAGTTTTTGGTTCAAATTACCTTTATAGTATGTAAAGGTGAATTAATTATGGTTTATTATTGTAGCTGAGGTTGTCCTGAAGAAAAGTGTACCAAACATTAGTGGCTGGACACTTTATGAATGTGTTTTATAAAGGAAATGCAAAACATCACAAAACGGAAAATGCTCAACAGGGTCCTTACAGGGTTAATGACGCTCCCAGACATGATTGACGTCTCTGTAAAATCTTATTATTATTCAAATTAAGCCTCTCTCTGCACACGCACAAATGCATACGCATGCAGTAGAGAAACGGCAGACTTTAACTGTCATTGTTATTTTCGTGATGAAAGTGAAGTGCTCAAGTTTAGCCTGCAAATATAATGATGATTAATACACACTACATATAATTTCATAGGAGGTACGAGTGTATATATAAGCGTCTCTAGCGTGTGTTAGCATGCTAGAAATGTGAATGCATGGCCTTTTCAGTGTAGGTGTCAGTGACCCCCCCCCCCCCCAAAAAAAAAAAAAAAAAAAAAAAGAAGAAAAAAAAAGTGTGAGGACCACTACAGGCAGGCCAGGATTAACAATGACACTTAGTGGAGCTTAACCCACGCTGAACCGGACAATATTTCAAAGATTTACGCCTACAAGCTCACATAATAATAATAATAATTAATAATAATGGATTGCATTTTTATAGCGCTTTTCCAAGTGCTCAAAGCGCTTTACAATGGTCCATTCATTCATACATTGGGAAGTAGAGCGGCGAACAGTCGACGCCAGCGTCCCCACTTCCCACATTCATACACCAATGGTGGCCAGCTCACACCGACCAACTCATTGGAGGCAACTTGGGGTTCAGTGTCTTGCCTAAGGACACTTCGACACATAGACAGGAGGAGCCGGGATTCGAACCGCCGACCCACGGGTCATTGGACGACCTGCTCTACCTCCTGAGCCACAGCCGCCCCCATGCTGTAACTAAATGCCAATGATGCTAAGTAATGATAATAATGCTAAGTAGTGCTAAGTATTATTAATAATGCTAATTAATGCTAGTAATGCTAAGTAAGTAATGCTGGTAATGCTAAGTATTGCTAATGCTAAGTAAGTGAGGCTAATAATGCATTGTCAATAAATAAAGTATTGTCAATAATGCTAAGTAATGCATAATGCTAAATAATGCTGAGTAACGCTCATTATGCCAATGAAGCTTAGAACACCAAAAGGTGTTCCCGCCAAAAATAAGTGCCAAAAAATAAGCTGCATGGGGTGCTAGTTGGTGCCAGACTACCGTATTTCAAACAGGTACTGCAGCTGTTTGCTTCCCGTCAAAACCTGTTCACGGGGCCACAGATTTCAGTACGCAACAACAACGCAACAACGGGAACCCCCGCGGTCTTTTCAACAGTTTCTCAAACACTCGAGGAAACTCCAAAAAATAAATAGCAAAAATAAAATAGCACATCATCCAGCGTCAGCCAAGGCAGCAGCCTTATAACTCTATGGGAGCAGCTAGAGATAGTATAGTGCCGGCGGTGTGTACAGTATGTGTGTGTGTGTAGGCAGAACGCATGGCGCGTTCAGTCACCTGCATGGCGAGTGAGTGAGGAATCGCACAACGTCTTGTTCTTGACAGACACTCTCGCACGGAGACAGAGGGCTCTGACACATGCGTGTGTGTGCGCACGCACACACACACAGATATGGCAGCTCTTATCGCGGCAGAGCAGTGGAAGTCACAATGAAGCAGAGAAAGAGGGAGACTGCAGTAGCGGTATGATGGCAATAAAGAAAGCTGCCGCCAGCTGTATACTGGTGGCGGCATCACGTCCGTCCGTCGGCCTATCTCTCTCTCTCTCTCTCTCTCTCTCTCTCTCTCCTGCTCCCTAATAACTATACCTCCTATGCCCCCCCCATACACAAACACACACACAACACACACCCCAGGCGGTGAAGAAATTATAGGTAAACGCCAGCTAGGGCACCAAATTCATTTGGTTGCATGACTCGGATCAAAATCTAAATGATTTCCATTCCTTGGTGATGGTGACCCCTTTTTCAAGAGCGGGGGCCGACACTTGAAGACTCTCCCCGTGTGTGTGTGTGTGTGTGTGTGTGTGTGTGTGTGTGTTGTGCGCGTGTGTGTGTGTGCGTGTCCCTTCCAGACAGTGAAATGCTTACTCATTAAACAGAGCATACGGTGATAATGCCCTATAGCACTGCTGCACCCCGCCTTACCCCGGCCTTCATTTAGCAGCCCGTCTTAATATGCAGTCTAGCCCTGCTGCGTCTGGCTGGCTGTGTGTGTGTATGTGACGATAAGAGAACCTTGTGCGGAAGGAAAACCGTCTGGCCTTGTCTTGTCGACAAGGCCAGACACCGACCGAACGGCCCCAGCGCCGAACGAACGTCTGCTCGGCGTAAAACAGGCGATGACCCCCGTGTTCTTCGTCTTGGTCTGTATACCTGCCTTTCACCGTGCTCCCTTCCTTTTGTCTGAGCCTCTTTCTCTCTCTCTCTCTGCCTGTCTGCCTCTTGCTTTTGTCTCTCGCCCCGGTGAGTCAATTAGTCACTGTCTGCCCGTCTTACAGTTCACTGTCTGCCAGTCCCTCTTCCTGCCCGCCTGTGTGTGAGCAGTGCACGCATGCGTGTGTCTGTGAACCACCTCCGTTTTGTCTTTTTATTGCTGTCTGTCGAGTTTCTCACGGGCTTCGTCTTCTTCCTCTCTCTCTGTCCTTTCTGTCTTGTATCGAGCTGTCAGCAAACTGTACTTAAGGATACCAGTAGCCTCGACAACCAGGCTTTCATTTTCATCCGCGTTGCACGGAAACGGAAAGCCTGGACTAATGTGTTACCCACGGTGGCCTAGAAGTGGGAGTCAACCTTTCGGGGTGCCTGGTGTCGCTATAAATGATGTGACACAGTGTAGCACAACGGTGGAGGGGCCGGAGATGACGACACGTCGGTGAGATCAAATCAGATCAGCTCATCTGCCGTCCAAATTCGGACGGCACCCCGTCCCCCCAGGCCAAAACAGGGCCGGATCTAGAGGTCTATGGGACTAAAATGTCCTCAAATGGTGGCTCAAATGCCGAGTAAATAGTGGGCACTGGTGTCAAAAAGATTGAAACTTTGGAGTTGCCCACCCTGCCATTCTTCCAGCCCACCCTATATAGTAGGGCTGGCTAAATCCGGCCCTGGGCCAAACTTAGGGCTGGGGCGGTATGGGATTTTTAATACCGCGGTAATTGCGGACCCCCATACCGCCGGTGTGGCGGTAATGCGGTACACGCCCCCCCCCCCCGACGACGCAAAAAAAAACTCCGTTTATAGTGTTATTCAACACAGACTGCAAAATTCGCGACATGTACAGTACAGCGGGTGAGTGCACCCCGCCGCCGCTTCCCTTCCTCTAAGTAGCCTACCTCTATAGCCTACCACAGTAGCAGGCAGCGTCCTTTTTTTAAAAACAGCCGGGCAACTTTTGTCCATCAGCTGACATCCAGTGTAACATGCGTCGCTACAGTGAATCAGTGAATAAGCTGTGCAACATGACGAAACACCAGCTGTAAATAATCGTCCCTTGATTGTGTTTTAAACGGATTATACGAATCATTTTGGGACAAATAACGGTAGGAGCGGCGATCAGCTAGGAGGTTTAATATCTTTGGCGTGTTTATATGAGGGACAAACATTGGGCTACACGCACTATGGATTATGGCAAGTAACTGGTTTCAAATGCTGCCGAGTGAGGAAAAAGCCCTGCGATGCGAGCGAATAAAACTCGGACCAGCCAAAATGAAGGGATTCATAAACACTAAAGTTTTGCTGTTGCCTGGTGTCTGATGTGTATGCTATATTATTACAAACCGATCTGAAATAAAGATAAAGAAGTCTATGTAGAACAGCCGCAATGAAGAGAACAGACGGCTTAAACTCAGGGCTGAATTGGGTCGAGCCCTCCTGTTACGCCTCGCTCAACGTCGCATGGACGAGGGAGAGAGGGAGAGAGAAAGAGAGAGACAGAGAGAGAGAGAGACAGAGAGAGAGATGGTCCGTGGAGAGTATCGCACATTACAGGCAGGAGGACCACCTCTCTCTCTCTCTCTCGCGATCCTTTCCACTGGAAAGGATCGCACGAGAGAGAGAGAGAGAGAGAGAGAGAGAGAAAGAGAGAGAGAGGTGGTCCGTGGAGAGTATCGCACATTACAGGCAGGAGGACAGCCGCCCCATCGGCCACAACTATGATCTTTTGACTGACAAAACATTTAGAGTTCGGTTAGATCACATATGTCAAACTCAAGGCCCGCGGGCCAAATCAGGCCCGTGAATGAATTATCTTTGGCCCGCGGGATAAAATTGAATTAGTATTAGAACTGGCCCTCTGGTATATTGCACACACCATGATAAGAAATGAATGCAACTAATTGTTTTACTTCTTCAACTTAGTCTCATTTACTTTCTCAATTAACTATGAAAGCAGCACTTGGTGAGGATCATAGAAGAAAAAAAATCCCTGAAAAATAGCAGGTGTTCACGTCTCATAGCGCGCCACTCTGTGGCGCGCTATGAGACGTGAACACCTGCTATTTTTCATTATACGTTGTAACTTAAAACAGTTTTTAATGCAGGCAGTTTCATCTTTACAATTATTTTGCCATTAAGAGACATTGATTTTTGAAGGGAAATTACTATTTTGCTGTTTGACAGGGACGTCATTGTAAACCGGTGTTGAAACACAGACCGGTATCTCCGGCCTCGACTTGTACCAATTTTTCTATTTTGGCCCACTCTGTATTTGGGTTTGACACCCTGGGTTAGATCTATCGAGCTGGATTGAAGCAGTCAATTGGAATTGCAACGGCTGCCAGTGCATGCATTCTAGCTCGGATCAAACGACCATTTAACGACCTTCCTTTATTGGCCCTGCATAATCATGCATAATAATCATTTTAATACTATTGTTATTATCTTAACATATTAAACAAATTCCAAGTTCGCCAGGCAAACGTGATAAATTATGAGAAAAGACTATGGTGCTGCCCTCTCCTCGGCAGATCCACAGAGTATAGACAGAGTTGTGACAACTCCATTCACTTCATGGGGCCAGTCCAATACATAGACTTCTATTGAAGAGGGGACAACCGGACCCTATGGAGTCTATTGGCTCGCGCTCGCATTTTTTGACCCCTCAATGTCGCAAAAAAGTAACAAACAAAAAAAGTCGAAAATATATTTTTTTTTTTTTATTTTATTTTTTTACCGCGGTAATGAAGCCCATACCGCGGTATGCGTTACATACCGGCGGTATGGCGATATTGCGGTTATTGCCCCCAGCCCTAGCCAAACTCATTTCAGGTTAGGCCAGGATAGGATACCAGCAGTAAAACTGCCTTTGCGTTATGTCTGTCTGTCTGTCTGTCTGTCTGTCTGTCTGTCTGTCTGTCTGTCTGTCTGTCTGTCTGTCTGTCGTCGTCCGTCCGTCCGTCCGTCCGTCCGTCCGTCCGTCCGTCCGTCCGTCCGTCCGTTCCGTCCGTCCGTCCGTCCGTCCGTCCGTCCCTAGCTATATCTTGCAGCCGTTGGGCACTACTACGCGTGCGAGAAGGAGGAGGACTGTTAACAGTTTTCATGCCGTTGAAATGAATCTACGTCATCCGTTATCATTATGATTTACAGTAACAACTGATGCCGTTGACGTTAACGCTACTGTACGTGACGTAACTTACCGGCGCCGGTTTCTATACGATCCCCATGCTAACAGCAGCTAGCAGCGACCGCGGCGACCATTGCTAGAGCATAACAAGGGACGGCCTAACCCGGAACCAAAAGTGTGTGTCCGTCCACTAACTTGTCCGTCGGGAAACATGGACCGAAATATGAAATATGACTTTTAGATGAAAATCGCTGGCACTGGCGAGCTCCAAAAATATGAAAAAGGGCTGGCACTGAGAGAAGGAGGACTGTTAATGTCGTGTGCGGCGGCCATCCATCACCTCAGTCACAGAGACTTGCACAAGGTCTCCCTCCTCAACCCGCCGTCGTGCCTTCTCTCTGCCTTTTGCTCACACTCTGTTTATTTGTCATTTGTTATACTCTCTCTCTGTCTGCCACTCCTCTACTCTCTCTACTGTATCTACCTGTCGTATACGTCTGTCTTTTGCTGTTTATCTATCTACGGTACTACCTATCTTTCTGTTTTGTTTTGTTTTGTTTTGTTTTGTTTCAGTCCCGTCAGGTCTGTCTCCTCTAACTTTTTTCCCCCTATCTTCTCCATATCTGTCTCCCCCCGCTCTCTTGTCTTGCACTCCTTAGCGTTCTTGTTAACTTTTTGTGATCTCCGTGTGCTGCTAACTTTGGGGCGATAGTCCTGCGGGACTCAGAAGGCTGAACCCGAGAGGGTTCATACAAGGACATTAACCAAAAGATCGATGCATCGATTTGCATCGTTTTGCAATACGAGTCGACTCCCACCAGCCCGAAAAGTTGTTTTTTTCCTTCCTCTTTGGAACAGGAGGAAGGGGGGAGGGAATTAAACATTTACCTTTGTTTTCCTGTTTATTATTGCTCTATGCGTGCGATGCGTGTGTACAGAATCAACTGTAATGTTGGTCATTGTCACATAGGCTACAAGGAAATAGATTGTATTCAGGGGTTGACACTTAGGTCTCCAAGGCAAGTCAGGTTCTATTTGCCCTCAGGTCATGGTCACTTGCCCCCCAAAAAAATATATTGTAAATTTTGCATTTAAGTTTACTTCCCACTTGGGTGCTTTAAATCAGGGGTTTTCAACAGGCGGTCCCTGAGAGGATTCCAGGTGGTCCCCAGCTAAGTTTGGTTATACAGATGTAACTCTCGAGAACGTAAAAATGAAACCAAATGGACCTTGCGGGTCCATTTGGTTTCATTTTTACACTCTCAAGAGTTAAAATTCATCATCTTAATTAGCCCAGACCACACAAGACTTGTGTTGTGTTATAGCGCACTAAGTTGCACACTTGCCCCATCGGGCAACCAGGTAGCAGTCTTCACTTGCCCCACCATTTTTTTTACTTGCCCCGGGCAAGCGGGCAAGTGTTAGTGTCAACCCCTGTGTATTGTATTCTGATGATGTGCCTGCTATGTTAGAACGAGCATGTCTGCTGTTGCGTTCTAGCGTGTGGGCTGCTGTGTATTGTTAATGTCATGTGTGGCAGGCCCGGGTTGTTGTGCTGCATGCACCGCGTGCTAATATGTTCTGTTTGTTTTCATATTAAGCACCTTGCCATAGATGCATAGCCTAGATATGCCTTTTGCATGAGCACTGCGCATCGTAGTGGCACCGTATTTGTGCCCACCCCTCCCTCCACTATGGGGAACCCACCGGCACTACGGGGAACAAAAACCTCCCCGCCGTAAAACGATGAGTCGATACAACTTCGACTTCACTGTCTGACAAGTCGACTTAGAAAAACCTCAAGTCGTTAGTCCTATAGTTCATAACAGTAGGTACCCTCAGCGGGTTTCACCATGCTGGGGCAGGTTTCTAGAGTTAGAGGTCGGACGAAAAGCAGCGCCCGCATGGCTAGGCCCCTCCAGCTTGAGGGGGGGTTGGGGCGTGAGGAAAACAACCTTAAAACCATCTTTGTAACCTTATTGTTACAGAAACTACGACAAACTTTTGTGACCCTGCACCTGCCCACGGTTTTCCCCACGGTGGGGGAAAAAAAAAAAACCTAGACGCGGTGCACATGATGTGAATAAAGTTCTGTTATCATTCAAGGCTTTTTTGGTGTCTGGTAAACACTCCAAATGAAGAATACAGCTGGTTCTCGATGCGGAACACAGCAGCAGCTGTGGTGGGCTCTGTCTGTAGCCTCGGGGAGGGAAGGTGGGGTGGGTTAGGTTTGTGTGTTTTTGAAGGTGAGGGGGAAAGGTGTGCATGTGTGCCACTTGTGGCTGTGTTTTAAGCGTTCACGCGCCTCTGCATATGTGGGGGGGTTGTGCGCCAGGGGAGTCCATTTTGTTTTGCTCCGGACAGGGTGGGGGGGTGTCCCCCACCACCCTCCTCTCTTTGCTTTTATTAGCTTTCTGCCTCCTCCGGGCGCTAAGCAGGGCCCAGCTAGCGGTGCACGGCGGTCGAGTGTAATTATGACGGGTGGGTTCCAGAATCGCACCGCGACCTTGTCCTTTTCTTTTATAATTTGTTTTGTTTAAAGGCAGCGGTAGGCTCGGCACGCTCTCTTCGCTCGCTAGGCTCGAGGGACTTGTTGTTATGGCGCGAGGAGGAGGGAGAGAGAGATGGAGAGAGGAGAGAGGGAGAGAGGGAGAGAGAGAGAGAGAGAGAGAGGGAGAGAGGGAGAGAGAGAGAGAGAGAGAGAGAGAGCATGCAGTCATGGTTCTCTGACGTTTTCAAGGACATTTATATTTATTTATTCATTTGAAAATATTTGTGCCAGCAGGGACCCAGTAGAGATTTTTTTTTTTTAAATAATTACATAATTCAAACATTTTCGATATTTTTTCAAATATTGTCAAATGGAGCAGATGTAACCCCACTCCTCCTGGGGGTCTGAAATGATTCCTTATACCCAAGACAACTGTATCAGCATCTCAAACTATTTCCACTTTGGCATTTCCTTATTCAATGTCTTGGAGCAGGGACACAACATTATGCCCACCAGTCTATCCTTTTTTAAGCATTGAAAATGGTGTGCAGACTTACTGTAGTTTAGTTTAGCTTATCTCTTTTGTTTGAACTCCTGTTTAGCGAAACCTTGTTTTACCATTATATGTCCTATAGGACTGAGCAGTCCCGCCCCTTTCATGGCATCGCCCGTGTGCCAGAAACGTATTCCCCATTAACTTTCCTCATAGACTTTTTCGAAAATGATCTATATAAAGTCGATTACGCCGCGGACAAAGCCATCTTGGGTCGTGACGAATCATCACAACAAACACAATATTATCACACAATATCTTAATAGCAAGAAGAAAAAACGGCAGGATGCAATAATTTAGTTTTTTTTTTCTTCCGAGAAATTATTTGATTGTCTCAAAACATTGGGAAAATCGCATCAACCTATAGTTGGTGTGATTTTTCTGCACATCTCTACAATGTACTGTTTGCTGACGACATATTACCTGATTCTAACATGTCACTCCGTTGTCCACATCCGTTGCGCCGCAATGCCTTTACAGTCGCTCTACAACCTCATCCTCATCCACCAGCCTTATCCTCCACCCCCCCTCCACCCCCAACCCTTGAGCTAACTACGTTGTAGTTGTGGTTTGAATAAAAAGTCATTAGGATTACATAGCCATTTAGCTAAGTGACATGGGGTGTAATTGTGCCATCCATCAATGGCTGTGTAATAACACACGCGCGCACACACACACACACACACACACACACACACACGCACACACACACACACACACACACACACACACACACGCACACGCACACACACACACACACGGAGGAGCAAAAAAATGTTGATTAGCCCTCGGCCAATTTCACCAGCGTCGTCGTGGGGGGAGGCGTGGAGTAGGGGGGGAGGTGAGGGGGGGTAGAGGTGAGCGGTGGACACTGCTATGGGATTCTGACTGCCTCCAGAACACTGTGGTCAGGAGAGATAGCCGCGCAGGCAGGGCCAAATGAGGCAGGGTACTACCCAGGGTGTCAAAAACGTTTTGTGTTAAATATTTTTCCTCTCTCTGTCTCTCTCTCTCTCATACATTCATAACTGCATCCATTCACACTCGAGGGGTGATTCATATTGAGTGTCACGCTCAGGTGTCACAGACGCACCATAACGCATGGCAGTCTAATAACACTGTACGTGGTGAGCATTGTAACCGTACGTATTGTCAAACGGATCGTGGTATAACGGGTCTGTTTCACACCGACGCCCCCCCTCCCCCCCCCCTTACCTTCTTTCCCAGTTAATAATCTCCACGTTCTAAGTAACTAATAACTTTCTGATCCCACATTCCCCCCTGTGATTACCTTCCTTTATTTTTTTCTTCTCTTTCATTAATCCTATAGTTTCTCTTTTTAACCCGTTCGGAACTGATGAAGAATTCAAAGATTTGTGCCACATTTTCACCGTTTCAAAATATCAGACCTACAAGCTCATAGCGTGCCACTCCGTGGCACGCTATGGGCTTGTAGGTCTGATATTTTTCAGTAGCTGAAGTAATGCCAAGGATGTTGAAGTAATGCTAAGTTATGCTAATAATGCTAAGCAATACTAATGCTAAGTATTGTTAATAATGCTAATAATGCTAAGTAATGACATGTTTTGTAATGATAATGATAAGTAATGTAATGATAAGTAATGATAAGTATTGTTAATAATGCTAAGTAATTGTAATAATGCTCATTGATGCTAATAATGCTAAGTAAGTAATGCTGGCAATGCCAAGCACTGCTAATGCAGTAGGCATTAGCTGTAAGTAAGGCGGCAAGTAATGTAAGTAAGGCTAATAATGCTAAGTAATGCTAATGCTAAGTATCGTCAATAATGCTAATCATACTAAGTAATGCTAATTACGGTAATGAAGCTTAGAACGCCGATAGGTTTTCCCGCCAAAACTTAGTTAATACCCCAGGGCTCAGGGGGTAATGAATGGGTTTATAATTGAGACGCCAACGGAGGAACAGTGCCCACCCACCCCTTGACTCTCCCATCAACGGGAAACGAGTGAGAGAGCTCCTCCAGTGCTGTGTGCTGTGTGGAGGTACAGCCATGATGGAGGAACGTGGCGGAGGGAGGGAGAGGAGGAGGCAGATGAAATGGCCTAGTAAGGGGTGATGCCTTTTCTTTTCTAGATGAGACAGAATAATTTAATTGCTATGCGAGCCAAACGACTGCCGTTTCATGGCATTAACGTCCCCGACGGCCCGACAGCGTCGCAGATAAGGCCACGGCGGAAGAAAGAAAAAAGCAAACGGGTGAAGAGAGAGAGAGAGAAACGGAGAGAGAGAGAGGTAGAAATAGACTTGGGGAACTCGGCAGACAAAGAGAATTACGGATTGCATTAGGTGGGAGCGAAAGCTCTCTTTAGTATAATTGCGGCTTTTTTTGGATAACGGTGAAATGAATGCATTGTGACTAAAGCTGCACCACCCGTGTAAGCCATCATGTATTTTATTGCTAATGGCCCGGCGCATAGTACCATAATTACATTGACTTTTGCTTCCCGCACGACTCCTCAGACAGAGAGGAGAATAGCTTTGGTGGTACAGCGACAGGTTTCCATAGACGCACAATAGACTGTACTGTATTGAATGGAATAGGTATGTGTGGGCAGATTCTGCAGGTAAATGTAGAGGTTATACAGCAGGTAAATGTAGAGGTTATACGATTCGTCGTGCAACGACTGCAGAAGAATGTTAAGAGTCACGATCACAAGGAGAGAGAAAAAAATGTGAGTGAGGTTATCGTGTTGTTTTTTTCACTCGTTTCATATCACGTTCCATTATTTATTGAGGCAGTTCAACCAAGGACCCATCAACCCCTTTGATGAGACCTATAGCATCTCAGACCAAAGACTTGAAGTTGATGTTTTTGTTGGATATACTGTATAAGAATTCTGTCCATGCTGTGTTGTTGATGTGGTGCCATAGAAAAACATAACAGGTCTAAAATAACAGGTTTCATTTTCCACTCTCAAGAGTGATATCCAAAGGATCCATTTGGTTAGAAACTCTCCATTATTTAGCTGGGGA
This sequence comes from Benthosema pterotum, assembly GCA_039105355.1. Taxonomy (NCBI): domain Eukaryota; kingdom Metazoa; phylum Chordata; class Actinopteri; order Myctophiformes; family Myctophidae; genus Benthosema; species Benthosema pterotum. The sequence continues at coordinate 7,802,410 of CM076978.1, forward strand.
CCACCTAATAGAGCCTGTGCGAGGATGCATTTACAGTATGCTATACCCTGTGGGAGACAAGACCTTTGACACAATTCTAATCTCAATGGAAGAGCAGGGATTGAAAAAAAATGTAAAGGTTATACTGTATTAACATACCATATAAATCAGACAAGGTACACAGTTTATAGACAAAATCCAATATTGTTGCGCAAAGTGCGACTGTGGCTCAGCAGGTTGAGTAGGTTGACCGGTGAACCGTGGGTTGGCAGTTCGAATCCCGGCTCCTCCGGTCTAATGGCGAATTGTACTATCAAGTTGTTCCCGATGTGCTGGTTGGTACAGTGAACTTGCTTCTACTAGCCGCAGTGTGTGTGGGTGTGGTTGTGGGTGTGGTTGTGGGTGTGGGTGTGGGTGTGTGTGTGTGTGTGTGTGTGACTGGGTGAATGTAATGCACTACATCAGTGGCGGTATCTTTTCATAATCCTCATGGGAGCTGCGAAAAAACACAACCCCACCCCCCCCATATATGTTAATTATGTGTTCTTACTTTAAAATACATGGTAATAGTATGCTGTTGTATTGTGGTTTCTGTAAACATGTTTTACAAAAACATTCTCCTTCATTTGTTTCTTTTACTTAAAAAAAAAGGACTTTCAGCGCCATGACTTGTCATGACAGCGTCTTGTTTCCCCAATTGTTTTCCAATTGGTCAAACTGTACTCTATGCCTATTGACACTATACCCTGTATGTAAACAAAAGCCACTTGATTTGAATAACTGATGGCCGACCATCGGTCACTTCCCCATTCCTGAAACTCACGGTCCAGACGTGTGAAAAGCCACAGTTAAAGTACAATTGAATTCTCTCATAAAATCCTCAGGGGGACAGAGTTTCCGCCCCTGCACTACATAAAGTGTCTCGGATAAACGCGCTGTATAAATGCGCCATTTACCATTCTGTTGACAAGCGATATTCATAAGATAGCCTGTTATGTCAAAAGGATAACGCACATCATCTTGAGATCTTATTTCCATCGTTGTCGTTTCAAGGACTAGCCGACAGCATGGTTGGATTCACAACTGGTTCTTTTCACTCCTTATTGGTGTGCAAAGGGGAAAAAAAGCGGGCCAGCCAATTTAAAATGGCCTCTGTATTCCCAGGGAGGTGATAGACTTGTAGACCAGGGGGAGTGCTTCGTATTTACTGCCTTCCTGCCCTGCTTTTGTCTGCCGGCCGGCCGCATTGCCAAGTAGTCAGTGTGTTAGAGAACAAGCGGAGCCTCGGGGACCGGAGCTAAAGCGTTCAGCGCATTGCAGGAGCATTCTGGGAAAGCATGCGTGACCCCTTGAGACGCGTGGTAATGGCCCGGGATAATACCAGCCCTATAAAGAACACACGTGCACACACTTCCACCGTGCACGGACATGCATTTGCTGTGTAGTAGAGCAGTAGTTCTTATACCTTTTTTTGTATGTGCCGAAGATGTGCATTATGTTTACAGTATAATACCGTGGTTTTCCACCAATTTTGATACCAGGGCCCACTATTTATTCTGCATTTGAGCCCCCAAAACTGAAGATTTCTTTTGGTTTTGTCCTTCTAATTGTGTAGACGTCTTAATTCAGATGATGAATATTTTAACTCTTGAGAGTGTAAACATTTTTACGCTCTCAAAGAGTTACATCTGGTTAACCAACTTTACTCTCTCAAGGACCGCTGGTGGTCCCTGGATCAAGAGCCCCAGTATAATATGCATATATTGTATATTGCTCAACATTGTCACTTTGTGCCGTGCTTCAAGCTTGAATACTTGAAGCACGGCACAAACATGTATTGATACATTTTTCTGGGGAAACCCTTGGAACCACCTCCCAGGTGGGTTCAATACTGGGCATTGCGTATCGCATATGAGTAGTTAGTAATGGAAGTATTGGGAGCTCAGATACCTCAGATATCCATCTCCCAATGGTCTAGGGTAGTGTAATAGCGTGGACAGGATGCCATATGCATTCGAATTCCATTATCTTAGATTCTTACCCCTTACGGGTATGTAATGTACGCTTTTCCGGCAGACCCAGGCGTTTTCCCTGGCCGAGAGCAGGCACTGTGATATTCGTGGTCCGGACTTTATCCAGGCCGCAAGTCTTATTGTTGGTCATATCATAGTACTATGTATCAGTGCCGTAATACAGAGGCCATTCATAAACATCCAGGGATTTTCCACAGACAGCGTGGCAGGAAGTAAACAAAACTCGTGCACCAGCATTGATATTTGAGTTTACATTCCAACTGGTAAAAAAACAAGGGTCTAAATGTGGAGGGTGCTTTTGGAGGGTGCTTTGTTGTATGTTTTTTAGACACATTGGATCACTGAGAAATGTTTCCCTCAATTTGCAGTATCTACAGAATGTAAACATCTTGTGACAATCTGTGAATAGGATTTCTTTTTTTACCGCCACAGCCTGCTGCTGCCACTTCCCTTTCATTACAGACTGTAATGTAATGGCATACCAAGGCGTGCGGCGATAGTGGAATCAATTCAAAGTGCTCCCTGTTAATTTCAACCCGTAAAAAAGCACCATATTAATTATTACCTGGGTTGGTTTATTTTCAAAGGAGGGCCAAATAGCTCTGTGGCCGCCATTGGATTCTATCTGACTGTGCGTGCGTGCTGTGTGCATGCGAACAGAAAGGTCTTAGACCGGTGTTTGCAGGTCGATTTGGTTTTATTTTTACACTCTCAAGAGATAAAATATTCATCATGTGAATTAGCCCAAGTCTACACAACTAGAAGATGAATGTTCATTTTGGACCTGTTTTGTTTCCCAAATCCAGCCTGGTATTGCGGACAAAAGCAAAAGAGATCTTTAGTTTTGGGGCCTGTGGGGCTAAAATGTCATCAGCTGTTGGTCTGTGGCTCAAATACTGAACAAATAGTGGGCCCTGGTGTCAAAAAGGTTGAAAAACACTGTTTTAGATAAACAATATAGATGCATTTACTCCGTGATATTGGCTATCGGAGGGGAAATGGCTTGTAAAACGGTAGCCACCGAATTTGTTGAAAACGACGTTGAAGGGTGTGTGGGTATTTTCACCATGTAAATATTTGCGTCCTTGTATTGAGTCTCTTAGGTGGACATAAATAAATGATTAAAGTGTGGGCATAAGGGTTACCGGTATGTTCTCCTTTTGTGTTCCTTCATAAATCAATGCCTACTAACTTAGGCATTGATTTGACTCAGTACTGTAGTACCACCTGGTTTGGAAGTCTGCCCGTAGCCTTAACCCTTAGTGTACTGAACGCATTTTGGTGCTCTAAGCATTATGTTTTAACTATTGAAAAATAGCAGATCTACAAGCTCATAGCGCGCCACCGAGTGGCGCGCTATGAGCTTGTATCTCTGCTATTTTTTGAAAAATTCGTGAAAACGTGGTGCAATATTATGTTTATTCAGAAACTAGAAATCTAGACAGGACACAATGGGTTGAAATCACAATTGCTGCAACAACTTAACATCTGTTCAAAGATTGTTGGGCAACCACTTCAGAGACTCTATACATCCACCTATGATAACAGCATCCTTAGGTTATCAGGGAATATCACTTCCAATCTTGCCATGTCCTGTATGGAGAGTATAGAAGGTTACTGCCCTAAGGAAGGAGATATGCTGTTCCAGCATACAAATAGGTCAGACTGAAGAGGTCTTTTGTCCATCAGTCAACATTGAGCTAAATCTGGACTCTGTCCAGGACTAAAATGAGCTGTGACCATCTCTGTGCCCTTATATGTTTCTGTTTTACGTCCTGTCAATGTGTGTATGTGTGTTGCATACAAGGCTGCTGTGTCGCAAGACAAATTTCAGTGCAAACTGACAAAGTAATATATCATATCAACTTAATAAGATACTACAGTGTGTCACCCAAGTCCACGTTTTGAGCTTTCAGACCTGCTAGTTTAACTCTTAAAAAAAAAAAAATAAAAAGAATCCTGGTGAGTCGAGGTGTTGGACATATGAGTTTTCCACTAGACGGAGATGATGTGTTTTTTTCTCTGTGTGTGGTGTGTGTGTGTGTGTGTGTGTGTGTGTGTGTGGTGTGTGTGTGTGTGTGTGTGTGTGGTGTGTGTGTGTATGTGGCCGTGCGCGCATGCGAGCGCACGTGCGTGTGTATGTGTGTGTGAGGACAGCCAAGTGGGTCAGAGAGGGACCGCTTCCTCGGGTCCCCAGTGGAGACAGAGGGACCTTTATCTTCAATTTGGGTGATTTCCTCTGTGGTCAGAGTTAGAGGCCAGGCCTACTTCTCTCCTCTGCTCTGCTATTATTGGACTGACACTTAACTCCATCAGCGCTAGAGCACTCTTCTGTCGCACGCCGAAGCAGACGGCAAAACAGTGGTACCGTAGGATACACATGCACAACATGCATGGTTCTGGAACATTTCTGTTGCCAAGGACCCCCCCAAATTGAGTATTGCGTGTTTGACTGACAGGTTGAAGTGGTATCGATGTCTGAAAATCCGACATACACTGATGAAAGTGTTGTCAAATAGGTCAACGGATGGAACTAGGCCCATATTAAATTTAAAGCGGTGCTCCACCACGAATTGGACATTTTTCCAAGATGTTTGATCTTTTTAGGTTTCCCCCAGTCTATATTTAAAACCCCAGGCCTTCATTGAGAAATCTGTGATTTTCTGTGTAGCCTGGCCTAACTTGAAATGATTTTGGCCTGGGGAGGCGTGGCGGGGGGGGCCGTTAGTTTTTGGACAGCAGATGAGCTGATTTGAACTCAGCAACGTGTCGCCATCCCCCGCCCCTCCACTGCTGTTCTACGTCACATCATTTGGAGCTGTTGATGCAGATTTGGCATAGCACTCAGAAAAGAAGAAGTGGACACATTAATAACGAGACAACACACCAGAGCTTAAATATGAGTGATTTCTATTATGGTACCATAAGGCTCACAATTGACTTAAATCTCATGTATGGGAAACCTCCCTTAGTCAAAAGCAACACACAGACTTTGGTGAAACTGGTTAACTTATTACTCAACCAGAAGCCAAACCCCCATGGTAACAGGAGGTGACAATCCAGCTTTAGACACAGGTCAACAAATGGTTAGTCACAAAATGAAACCCCCATCCCTAACAGGAATGGAGCAAATATACCCAACTGAAATAACACTAGGGACATTTTAAGATGTTTAAATCACAATTCCACGACAGAGCCACCTCCTCCCATTGTGGGGTTCAATCTCCTCCAACCAAGACTACCTACCTATACTCCCGAGACTTCACCTCACACTGTTACCTCTCTGCCTCTTGCCCTCACTCCCAAATTTATAGTGCTGTGTGAGGCCCATCAACATTTATTAGCTAATAATGCTCTTAGGACCATTAACCGGTGGCCCAGCACCCCCCCCCCACCCCATAATGGTCATAGCTAAGCCCTGAAGACAGTAAAGCTTCTTCACGATCCCTGCACCACCTCAGTGCCAACGGGTTCAGACGCCTGCTTGACTTCTAATTAGCTCAATCTATGATACTCTAACCTCCATCGACCCCAGAGCACGCCGTTAAAAAATAATAAACTGCAGAAAAATAATACTAGGGATGAAAGACCAGAAGGGGAATATTTTTTGCCTTGAAGTAATTCAACTGTGATTTAACCACAGGTACATTTAGACGCAATTTCCTTTCTGACATCGTGTAGAGCTTCTAGCCTCACAGCTAGAAGCTCAGGGGTTCGATTCCCGCTATAGGGGTGCTGCGGTTGGTGCTGGCGGCGTGTCTCCTCCTCTGCGTCATCGGTGCACATGCTTGAGGCAGGTGAAAAGGGACAGGAACTGGTTGGAATAACATGTTCCTTCCATGCACTACATCCAGCCAGGGGAACTCCCACCTATCAGGTGAAAAGAAGGCAGCTTGGACTCCTCATGCATTGAAGGAAGCATGAGGCCAGTCCACTGCCTCCCGAGGTTGGTGGAGGGTGTGTAGAGCCCAGGATCACATTAGGAATTGGCACTGGGTGAACAAATGGGTTATAAAATCGTGGGCTAAAAGTAAAGGAGAGGAGAAGATCAATGCTTCTAAACCTAGCAGTCACTGAAAATAGCTTATACGGTAACTATAGCTGATAGCTATTTTCAGCGATGATACTTACTCGTCTAGGGGAAAAACAGGAGGCGTTCCATGATGGAGCCCTTGGGATGGCTGCTAAATATAAGTCTATGGGGTTTAGTGGTTAAGAACGAAAGTCAGTCGGACATTTGAATGATTATAACGTTGAAAAGTAATAAGATGTTCTGACTCAGTAGCACAGTGGCACGACTCCTTTGTCTTCTGGCGCAAGGCAATCGTACAGACTTGTTTCTTTAACAACTCAGCCCAGACATATTGGATTTTTGGAATAAGTTAATCTTGGTTGTAATGAATTGTATTGCTTCAGTGTAGGTGGCGGTTTGCAAGTGCTACAAAGTGCTTCGCAGAGCCTCAACATCGTCCAGTCCTAGTCCTGTCCAAACAGAAAGTAAATATAGCCAATAAAGTGGAGGACTTGAGGGCCCTCTAGGGCTTTTTTTTTTTTTTTTTTTCGATTGCCGTGTTGAAATATGCAGTGAGGGGCAGAGGGAGTGGGGTCTGGTTACTCCCAGGGATATGGCTACTGTTTTTGTTTGTTTGCTTTCTGTTCTGTTTGCCGAGAATGGAAAAAAGGGGGACAGCCCCTCATATATCACAACAGAAATGTAATCAAGTCTGAGGGAGAGCTGAGCTCTCTATTTTATCTTCACTCTTTGCTCAGGGCTGAAAGCTGGGGCTGTATTGTATAAGCCAAAGTTGATAAAGGGGAAAAGAAAGTGGTATATGGGTCCAGTTGTTATGAGCCGTGGAAAAAGGAATTGTTGTTCCTTTATGATATTTAGCTGTTACCTTGTCATGTACGACACTCACTCATGGGGCAGCGCCGAGCTCCCTTTTGTGTCGTAACTCAGCTAACCCGAAAGAAAGAATCCTGAAAGGGAAAATGGGGGCACACAATAGTGGAAGAAGTGTAACTTTTAGGACGATGATAAAAGCAAACCCTTTTCCCCAATGAAACCGGGCAGCTCCGACCATCCATTCCGGTGGGGGAGAGAAGAGAGAAGAAGCACTTGAATGCCGTCCCAGCGATATCGAGGTCAGAAAGGCAGAAAGGGTGTCCGTGGACGAAAATTGGTGGTTTTACAGTGTCAAGAAGGATGAGGATTTAGAAGCATGGGAGTGTGATCTACTGTGACTGCGAGGAGTGCTGCTTCAGCGGAGTGAGCCAGCTGGAATCCCTCTTTTAAAAAAAAAATATATATATATACTTGTTTTTCGGCTTTTGCGCCTCTATTGATAGTTACAGTGAAGATAGGAACGGAGGAGAGAGAAGGGGAGAGACATGGACACTTGCTTTGGCAATGTAAATGTCTGTTTTCTCATGCCAACAAGGCTCCTTTGAATAGACCTTTCAGTAAGCCCCTCCCCAAACTGCTATGGTCCAATCACAGCGAAGAATAACATGTGATAGACAAACGTTCTCGACCAATAGCTTTCCTATATGATAAAACATCGTTTTCTATATGATAAAATAAATAAATAAATGTCACACAAACAGTTTTTCCCACTGCATAGGCGTATGCTTTGTTGACGGATTTTGGAAGAGATTTTGTAGGTCTGGTTCCTAAAATGAACCAGTATTTAATGTGTAATGTCCATGATATTTACATTGGAATGAATGAGCCTGGCTGGAAAGTGTCCTAGCCTTGGGTGGGTGGACACTGGGGAGAGGGCGGGGCTTACCGAAAGGTCTATTGAATAACATACAGTGCCGCATGTGCAATTTATTCATACCAACCACGATCATGGAGAACATGAGTGGATGTACAAGGGAATTAGTGGGACAGGGACGGATGTAACATTTCCCAATTGAGGGGCCGGCAGAAGAAAATGGTAAGGGGGCGGCTTCATCGCCCGTGGCGCAAAGCGCCATACCATTTTCAGTTTCAAATACTTTTAAATATAAGCACTGAAATATCTTAGGTTGTTTTGCATGCCATCATGTTTGGTGGGGCAGACTGGGCATTTTAGCGTGGCATTGCCCACCCATGCCTATGCCTACAGTAGATCCGCCCCTGTAGTGGGAGTATAGTGGGAGTGGGGCAGAAGGCAGAGGGATGACACTCCTGTTGATCTCCATGGGGGCGGGGGGCAATCCATTCATTCAAAGCCAATCACGGCTAAGTGAATCTTCAATTAGGGCCAGTGCGTTGGCGACATGCAGCGTGCAGAGAGAGAGGCTCTACCCACGAGGCCCCGCACTGCACCGCCCTGCTACTGCCTTCACCTCTCATATCCCATAACCTTGCAACACTGCTCAAAGTCAGCTGCCATTAGGGGTGGGATCATTACCAGTCTAGCATGAAATCGGATTTGTTAACATGCAGTATGCATGCCGCACGCAAGGTCTTTAAAATGGGATGCTTCCTTCCTTCCGAAGCCCCGTGTACGGTATATAGGCATATAGTCCGCCTGTGAACTTATTTTTTATCAATATGTGTACATAATTGATGTATTCGTGTGCGTTATTTCGAATATTCCTGAACCCTAATTGCTACTGGTCTCCTATAGCATCCGTGTATGAATAGTTGAATGTAGTGCTATGTAAAGGGTTTCGGACAGGAGTTTTCAACCTTTTTCATACCTGGGCCCACTATTTATACAGCATTTGAGCCACGGACCACCATTTGAGCACATTTTAGCCCCACGGAACCCCAAAACTAAAGATTGCTTTTGCTTTTGTCCACAATACCAGGCTGGATTTGGGAAAACAAATCCAGCTTTGAACAGTCAAACATACAGATAAAAAAAGATCATTGATCTTTTACATTCTCTATAATTGTGTAGACTTGGGCTAATTCAGATGATGAATATTTTAACTCTTGAGTTACATCTGGTTAATTAATTGTCCATCATTTAGCTGGGGACCACCTGGAACCCTCTCAAGGACCACTGTTGGTCCACAGACCACTGGTTGAAAACCACTGGGCTATATGGTTTGTCAGCCTAACTTGGCCTTACTCTGGTGTATAATGAGTCTCAATGCTGTACTGTAATTTCTACGGTGTATGTCTCTAAAGCGGATCTCAGGTACTACACAAGCTTGCGGTTGTCCTAAAACCGAGCCACGGAACAGTTGCGCTGACACTTTATAAGCTGTAGCATTTAGGAGAAAAGGTTAAATGTGTCAGCGATTGGAGATGTGAAGCTCTCGCTAACAATGAAACCAAAACTACTTTTGGAGTTGAGTTGTGCAGCACAGTGACAGTAGTAAACTAATCCACAATCATACGACGACACTGTAGTTACTACAGTCTCCGACTTCTGCTGCCAGACTCAGCAGTGCCATGTTGAACAATAGACTTTTCAGTAAGCCCCTCCCCAAACTGCTATGGTCCAATCACTGCTAAGCATAACGTGTGATAGACAGACCTCTCCACCAATAGCTTTCCTATATGATAAAACATTGTTTAAAAAAAAATAAATGTCACACCCATGCACACATTTTTATACTGCAAAGGGCATGCCTTGTTGATGGGTTTGGAAGAGATTTTGAAGGTCTGGTTCCAAAAACAAACCAGTATTTATTGTGTCCTATAGGGTGGACAAGAGGGTGGGGCTTACCTAAAGGTCTATTGTGTTCAGAGACCAGCATATAAACTATACTGCCAAATCTCACGTGAGAAATAAGCAACCTATTTGAAAATATACGACCCCAAAAAGTGACCTTGACCAATAGCACTTAATCCTCCAGTGCAAGTGTCAGATCAGCAGATCTACAATCTCACAATGTGTTGCCAGATAACATGCAGATATAATAAATCATAAGCAGCAGACCTGGCAACAATGTACACCGCACTATATATAGCTAACTCACTCACCCCTATGGATGCAGGGGGAAGCAGAGGGAAGCGATTTCACCCGGATTAAGACTTTGCCTCGCCGTGTGTGTGTGTGTGTGTGTGTGTGTGTGTGTGTGTGTGTGTGTGTGTGTGTGTGTGTGTGTGTGTGTGTGTGTGGTGTGTGTGTGTGTGTGTGTGTGTGTCGTAATTGAATAATAGCCCGCCGCACCCAAGCAGAGTCCCAGAGCGGACGAGCCGGGCCTCCTAGCCCTCGTCAGATCGGCGCAATATTAACCATGACATAGGCGTAACCAGGACGGTAATTAATACGCTGAATCAATTACAAATTAGTCCATTTGAGAGAATTCCCTGCAGGAGTCTACTCATTACCACGGTGCTCTGGTGGAACCGCAAAGCTCCTCTTCCCTCGCGGGGGAATGGAGAGAGACGCTGAGTGTCACTCTTGCTGTTCTCTCTCTCTCTCTCTCTCTCTCTCTCTCTCTCTCTCTCTCTCCGAGGCTGACAAGTTCTGACTTAGAACGGCATCAAAGGCGAATGAAGGTGATGAAATTGAAGCAACCTAACGTTACCTTCCTTCCGCAGTCAGTTTTCACCGCGTCAAATTCTCGGTACGCTCTGCGCTCGAGACTCTAACGGACCCCACGCGCAAGCAGTGTTGCCAACTTGGCACATTTGTTCGCTATATTTAGCTCTTTTACAACCCCCCCCCCCCCCCCCCCCCCCCCCCCCCCTAGCGCCAAAATTAGTGAAAACTCCCTGGCGGAAAATCTACTGCTTTTTTGCTGGTGAGTTTTGGTGCGAAATTGGTTGACAGGCGTCAGAGATAAAACCCTCGTTTTTTCACCTTTTTCCCCTCCTATGGTATGATAAGAGTCCTCCTTTCTTCCTAAAAGGACCACTGGTAACCAAATGGACCCTTTATAGATCTGTAACTCTTGAGAGATAAATCATATTTAACCATCTGAATTACCTAATTTTCAAGAATCTACACATTTAGAAAATGTAAAAGAATTGAGAACTGTTATGAAAATAGTTCAAGTGCCACTAGTGCATTTTGGATTTTGGCGGTTGGCAACACTGCACGCAAGGTAGCAGCAATGAGGAGAGATTAGGAACTTTAAGCAGACGACGGCAATGTCTCTAGATGGATAAACCTGCTTGCCGTAGCAGCCGTTCCTAGTACGGCAGAACCTCCTACACTTTAACGTAGTGTCAACAACCGCTGTTTTTTGACACACGCTGCATAGACCCGTCACTGTGGTAACCCGTCGCCGTTGCGGATGTCTGTTTGCTTAGCGATTTTGACAGCTATGGCGATTGCGTCGCATCAGATGGTGACCTCCTAGTAAGGGGAGCCTTTCTGAAAATGCGGCCGCTTAAAGCAGAATTCCACACCAAAACACATCAATCTACCTTGATTCCTGTGACATGATACATAATGTCCTTGATTTTTGTCACAGATGCCCCATTTTCTACATTTCACCATGAGGTCCCCCTCCCTCTGTTGCAGTTTGCATTGGCGCAGGTTGTCTTTATTCTAATGTGGGTATTTTAGGAACTCCAAACTTATTTTTATTTCCACATATTTTCATAGTATACTGATACTCACGAATGAGTTTTACGTCACTCTGGGGCAGCCTTTAGATGTAATCCTAAAGGTATTCTATTCCTCCTCCTCTCCTCCTCCCTTCATCCTCCTCTCCTCCCCTCCCTTTTGCCACTCTCCTCTCCAATCACTCCGGTTGAAACTCCTGTCGCACGGGTGCCTGCTGAAGTTTTAAAAATCATATAGTGGTCCAATTATCTATTATCGTAGTGTATGCTTTGTGCAGTGATTCTCAACCTTTTCTCAGCTCTCGCCCCTCCACTACCATCATTTCGAACAAACCTCAATTACCACCATTGTCCTTAACAAAATGTTATTACCATACCCCTGTATATATACTGCATAGGGAAAATCACTGTTATAATAATTATAATCAGCAACCACCCATTCTCTCACGCACATTCACACTCCAATGGTGGAGGAATTCCATGCGAGGCAACAACCTGCTGTTATAACTCCCACACTTTTAACGCTTTAACTTATTTCCGTCGAATATATTAATCATCTCTCGTATTTACCGGGAAGCAGGTCTTCCGGTCACTAGGCAACACTCAAAGTGGCACATATAGGAAAAACAACAAACATAGGCCCACACACAATGCTGAGCCTGCTGGTCTTTTAAGGCCCTTTTCTCTCTGAATTACGGCTCAGACACAACTGTAATTTGCTTTGCTTCGTTGCAACTACTGCACGGTATACCTGTTGAAATGGCCGTAATACCCCTGTACTTCAAACCAGCATGATGGAACACCTAGCCCTGGGCCTAATCACAGTTAATAAATCACACTCTGGACTGCGGTCCACACTCCTGATTGGACCAATGGGGAACGGCTTGCGCGCCTGTGTCACTCTGTCCTATAGCCTATTGGAGGGAACCCCCAAAAACAACAGGTGGTCCAGGTGGTCCCCAGCTAAGTTGTTTAACCTGATGTAACTCTTGAGAGCGTAAACATGAAACCAAATGGACCCTGGCGGGTCCATTTGGTTTCATTTTTACGCTCTCAAGAGTTAAAATATTCATTGTGTGAATTAGTCCTTTTTATGTACAGAAGCAAAGGAAATCTTTAGTTTGTGGGGTCTGCGGGGCTAAAATGTCCTCAAATGGCGGTCCTCCGTGGCTCAAATGCTGAATAAATGGTGGGCCCTGGGATGAAAAAGGTTGAAAACCACTGCTTTACTTGACTGTCCTGCAACTGTGCGTGTAAGTCCTGTAACTGAAAGTAAGTCCTTGTAAGCCCCCCCAATTGGGAAATGTTGCAACTAACCCCAAATGTCTGTCCTGAAATCACCCCTGAAACCAGCAGCAAACACAACCAAAAGTGTAGTCATAGGAAACATCTCTGTCTCTTTGTCTTTGTCTCTATCTCTGTCTCTGTCTCTGTCTCTGTCTCTGTCTCTCTCTCTCTCTCTCTCTCTCTCTCTCTCTCTCTCTCTCTGTCTCTGTCTCTGTCTCTCTGTCTCTCTGTCTCTCTGTCTCTCTGTCTCTCTGTCTCTGTCTCTGTCTCTGTCTCTGTCTCTGTCTCTGTCTCTCTCTCTCTCTCTGTCTCTTTGTCTCTCTGTCTCTGTCTCTCTCTCTCTCTCTCTCTCTCTCTCTCTGTCTCTCTCTCTCTCTCTCTCTCTCTCTCTCTCTCTCTCTCTCTCTCTCTCTCTCTCTCTCTCTCTCTCTCTCTCTCTCTCTCTCTCTCTCTGTCTCTCTCTCTCTCTCTCTCTCTCTCTCTCTCTCTCTGTCTCCCTGTCTCTGTCTCCCTGTCTCTGTCTCTCTGTCTCCCTGTCTCTCTCTCTCTCTCTCTCTGTCTCTCTCTCTCTCTCTCTCTCTCCCTCTCTCCCTCCTCTCTACACATTTCTGTCGGAGCGTACAGCACGGTGCCGCCGCGCTATTCATTTCCTGTCTGAGGCAAAAGTCAGCCCTGATGACGGAGGACCTTCCGACTCAATTTAGGAACTGTCAGGGAGCCAAAGTGGAAAAGGGAATGTTGAGGTGAGCGGACAGGCAGGGTGACACTGCAGAGAGGAGAGACAAAGAGAATGATGATGAAGGGAGAAGACGACGTGTGTGTGTGCGTGCGTGTGTGTGCACACACACATGCTTGCTATGTCTTGAGGGCAATCATAGTTTTCAATGTTTTCTGGATCAGGTCCCATCAGTGTCCGGCGTGACGTCCGCACCTCCGTGACTGAGGTAGTCAAATGAGTTGGGCCTACAATGCATGTTTACTGTAGTAATCAATCAATTGATTATGCTTTCCTGCTTTATAAGGGGAAATCATGTGGCGGTGAAAACTACTTTTTCACATGGGGACAAAAATGGGAACATTTTCACTTGTGTGCATTTTTTTAAAAGTTTAAATTCCTCAAAATGAAAACTTCCTGCATGATGACGTTGAGATGGGCTCCAGCAATAAAAAGCCATCACTGCGTTGTTCTTGTTTGAGTTTGAGTCAAATCAGTTTATATTCTGCCTTCAATATGACACCCAGAATGTACCAGAATTGAACCTAGTCATCATGTTATAATGTGTATGTACGTTGTGTATAGGTTAGGAATAATCACCCAGTGTCCCTCTGTCTCTGTCAAATTGTTTATGAACAAAAATGCTCATACGGTAGGCCTCAAGACGAAGTCTTGAGATGGAGGGATCCTGTCCCATAGCCGGGTTAAAGTTCCCATAGCCTGGCGGAAGTTCCCATTGAAACCCATTCAAAAATGAAGGACGTGATGTCACAGCTCGGCCCAGACCACGGACTATGCACAAGCCAAGTGTAGAGGCACCCTAACCATTTATTTCACTGCACCTTTAAGAGTGCACCATACATTTTAGCCAGCTTTTGATCAACAAGCTCTTACAGTGCATCTGTAGTATGAGCTGTTACACAGCTGTAGTAGCTGCTGTACGGTAGCATACTCAACTAGGGCATTCATTTATACGAAAAACTAATTTTAGAAAACGGAGATAGGAGGTTTCTGTCCGACAACGGCGCCATGCTGGGAGTGCATGAAAGCGATGCGGTTATAAAAAAGGCTCAAGTGAAGTAAGTGAGGCATCTGGTAAAAAGGAGTTGACGCTTGTTGCCAAACCACTTCTTCTCCCAAGTAAAAAATCCTTCTACATCACTGTCCTTTAATGATGATTTCATATCCCCAGAGCCCGAGCCAAGGAATGCTAAACTGTCTCCAAGATCACAGAGAAAACCGGCGAAAATCCAGCGAGTCTTCCACTTGAAAGCCTGCATAAAGAAAACACAGACGGCTCATAGAAGTCACAGTAAAAAGGGCTATTCAGTCCAGACTAAGTGGCCTCACGGTGAAATAGGAAGCGTCTATGGCCCTGTTAAAAAAGAAGAAATCTATAGGAAATGACTCTGGGGGACACACTTCAATCATATTCAATCATAATATTATAGATATCATCGGCCACCTAACACCACTTTCATTCTTTTGCTTTCTGCCTGGAAGGTCATTTTCACAGCCGCACATTGTCCAGACATTTTGCGCGGCAGAACGATATTGGATTATCTCATATTATTACCCTTTGAATGTCGTCCTCGCGGGCCAGGCAGCATCGAGCGTCTCTACATGCAAGCGCCCCGTGGCAAACCGGGTTTCTTTTTTTTCCCCCAGAAGCTTAGCAACACTTTGATTCGAACACGTTGGCCGATTTGAATGGATCTGCCTTCGCTATATGAGGTTAGAGTCAGGGGCGGATGTAACATTTCCCAATTGGGGGGGGGGGGGCAGAAGAAAATGGTAAGGTGGCGGCTTCATCGCCCGTGGTGCGAGTAGTGTTTCAAATACTAATAAATAGAAGCACTGAAATATCTTGGGTTGTTTTGCCATGCCATCATGTTTGGTGGGGCAGACTGGGCATTTAGGGGGGCATTGTCCCCCTCCCATGCCTATGCCTAGATCCACCCCTGGTTATAGAGTATGGTTTGAGGCCATGCACTTCTCATTGATGTCATCGTTAGATGCCGTGGCAGGAGATGACGCAAGGGCTGAGGTCTGGCTCTGTCCACGTTATCCTGGTCAAAGAGTGAATATAGTGTAGATTGCTGTCGTTCTTTTGCCATATAGCGCAAAGAACGAGGGTGTAGAGGAAGAGAGAAGCTGAAATGATCCTCAACAGGGTATAAGAAGTAAATGGAGCAAAAATGAGAGCGAGAGAAAGAGAGCAAGAGAGAGCGAGATGCATGGGTGTTCTTAATTACTGTGGTAGCAAATCGATAGGCACTGTGGCATGGCTCATTGTCTGTAATGCGACAAAGAGAAGGGGGAGTTCGACGAGCCAAGAGAAGTGTCAGGGCGAGGAAGACATTTCAATGCAACCCGCCGCGCTATTCAGCGTGAGCGCCGGCTGCCGCCTGCCACACGTCTATATGCGTCCATAATCGCCCCCTTTTTCCCCCTCTGCCTTAAAGGGGAATTCCAGCATTTTCATTCTTTTTTTTTTCCTGAGAGTGCCACGGGCCACGAAGCCGCACCCATACCATTTTTGGTTACTGGACTTTTATCAGGCAATTAACAGTTCAGTTGTTGTTGAAGTTGCAACAGGCCACGCAGCATGCATAAAGCTAAAGGTCTGACTCAGAGAGTTTTCTGTTTTCAATGATGAAATGCTGTTGGTTTAGTGGTGCCACAGCTGTAGTTAGTTAGTAGTAGTGTTTCAAATCATTTTAAATATAATCACTTTAATTTGAAATATCTTGGGTTGTTTTGCATGCCATCTTGTTTGGTGGGGCAGACTGGGCATTTAGGGGGGCATTGGCCCCCCATGCCCATGCCTAGATCCACCCCTGTTTTCCTCTGTCACTCAGTTGCCCACCTCCATATACACACCACATTTGGAGGAATCCCTGCTGGTCCATCCTTATTTATAGATACTGTATATATGAGGGAGGGGAGGGGGTGTTGGATGAGCCCAGCTAGGATAAGGCTCGGCGCAAGAGATGAAACCCAGGCGTCACGCAGGTTCAGCTCATTCTCCAACATGCTGCTTTAATCATACCTCCCTATAGTGGACTTAATGACATCGCCGGGCGGGAGGAGGAAACCTTGTACTGTATGTAGTAAACTAGAAAAAGTGCCCATCTGGGCGCAAGCGTCTCCAGCAGGTCAGGTTGTGGCCTCCTGGTGGCGCTATATGTGAAAAGGGTGTCATCTCCCCTTATGCCTTTGATGGTAATTGGAGTCCCCCCCATACACACACACACACACATACACACCTGGTGCTGCTTTGACAGGCCAATTTGAAAAGACTGCTGTTATATTTGCTCACCTAGTAGGAATGAAACCATTTGCTTTCATTTTACGCTCGCAAGAGTTAAATTATATTTAAACATCTAAATTACTTGATTGTCAAGAATGTACACAATTAGAAAGTGTAGAATTGTATGTAGAATGTAGAAGATGTTATTTTGAACAACATTTTGCCGGTTATCTCCTAAATTCTGGACACAACATTGAAAATCTTTGGGGGGCTTTGGGGTCTGAGAGGTTAAACTCAACATCAAAGGTGGTCCGTGGCTAACATGCAGAATAAATATTGGGCCCTGGTATGAACAGGTTGAAAACCTCTGTTCTAGAAGTAGGTGTTGATGGATATGCTTTAATGTGTGTGATATCATGCGTTCGACAAGACAGTCGGCTACAGATTTGTGGGGTAGTTCTGCCAACCAACACATGAGGACATACTACCTGTCATACGCGCAAAGTTTCAACAAACGTTTGCCGACCAGCGATACAAGGTTTCTGTCACCAACCAGTGTAGACATTTCCATTGTTCCCCTCCACTCGTACAACGAGTCCCCGCAACTCTGCTGCTGTTCCTTGTCTAACGTCTGCTGTGTTCTTTGGTCCCTCCTTCCGTTGCTGTCTCCCTTCCTCCTTGTAGTGAGACTAGTGGGATGGACATTACAAGGTGTCTTAGTCCTCCGGGGAATGACTTCCCTCCCTAGTGTCATCTCTCTCCTAGCCTGACCTGCAGTATATGTCCTAATAAGCACAAGCTCACTCCTTTGCCGAGTGAGTACTTAGCTATACACGTAGTCGCTGCCAGACAGCTTACTAGCCTCATTACTGTCACGGAGGGCTAGCTTCTTATGAAAGCATGCATGTGAATCGTTATATCATGCCTGCGGCTTCTTCGGGTGAGTCATGGGTTTCTTTCTTAACCAATGTGAACCCCCTTAGTATTCCCTGTTATGCGCCGTGTCATAAAATGTGAAGGTGCTGGAACGAAAGTAGGCAGACATTTTGTAAAAACGGCACACGATGTGTTCAGCTTCAGTACTTAACTGCAATACTCTCTCTCTCTCTCTCTCTACTCACTGTACACATGATATATACACTGCACAATAACGCAAAGTGCGCAAATCTTAACAACGGTTGGTAACACCGATGAGACTCTTCTTTCCCTGCAAAAGCCAGATGTTTTGGGAATTACAGAGAGAAAAAACAGCCCATCCAAATCAAACTCACATACCGGTACTTGGTCAGTAAATGCTGACTGTGTCACAGTCGGTAAGCTGTCTGCTCTGCTGTATAATGCTGGTTTCAGCCAGAATAGTTCAGTTAGGTAGTTTTCTATATTTAGGGGCAAAAAAGTATCAGGAGACAATGTAAGTACTGTATATTAAACTAAGCCATGTGCATTGTGATCATATGTCTCTAGTAACTGTGGTGTGTGGAGTTTTACAGGCACTTACACCATTACAGTATCTATCTTGCACTTAGTTATTACAGTATGGTGTCTCTTCACTAAATAGCTGCTCTGGATTAATAGCATTTGCTAAATGCATACATTGTAAATAATGCACGAAACAAATAATAAAAGACTAAATAATAGACATAGATACCATATTCGTTGGAAGCAAGTTCCGGTCAATTCCTCAGGCAGGATCCAAACGGCGTTGACAAAATCACCAAAAACATTTCGGGACATGCATCCAATCAGAATGAAAATGTGGCGATTGCAAGAGAAAACGGTGTGTGTCGTACCTTAAGCGTTCTGGATACCTTTAATTTCGTTCTGACATTGTAGATTCTACAAAACATTTGCTCTGAAAGAACATACTGAAAGATTTGTGCTGCATTCTCACACCCCTCCCAAAAAATAGCAGGCGTTCACGGCTCATAGCGCGCCACTCTGTGGCGCGCTATGAGCCCTGAGCGCCTGCTATTTTTCGATGAAAGTTAAAACCCCACAAGTGGTTTAAGGCATACAGACCGCAAGCAATGCAGGCAGTTGAGCACCATGTCACATGTTCAAAGTGTCCAAATGGATGGTAGATAAATGGTGAATTTACTGTATATAGCACCTTTATCCAAGGCGCTTTACATAGCTTGTGCATGCATCACATTCACCCATTCACACACACATTCATCCACTTATGGCAGTGAAAACCATGCAGGGTAACTACTTAGACTTTCTTAGACGTTCTTAGACTTTTTTTTGTTCTTAGACCGTTTTGTTGTTGTTTGGTTGGAAGTGATAATAATGCATAATTCATTGTTACACATGCCCAGTGGCGCGGCCTCGTATTGCAATCAACAAATTCCTGTCTGCTTGTTTGTCTGTCACACTGATAAACTGGAGATGGTTTTTAATCTGATCTGGATCAAGCCCCTTTACAAGAATGTGTGCTAGACGAATCGCGACCGGCTCTGCTGAATTAATAACACCGTCGTTTTCTTTTTTCGTCACAGGTCAAGGTCACAGAGCTTATACTGAGTGTAATTCTAGTTAAAGTCTGTGTTTGTCTGAGCATGGGATTAGTGAGCCTTAAACCTGCCACTGTTATTTCCAAGAACTGATTTTATAAGTTATCTCACATGAAGTGGTGCTGTTGTTTACATTTAAACTGAGACTGTTGAAAACAGTGACATAATGGCATTAATTAATTGTGGTGATTAATCTGATTAAAATGCAATTAATAGATGTGCACATTAGCTCCCATTGAGCATTTTCTCGTTGAAAAAAGTCGGCAGATATATTACAGTTGCGGGTGTCGTTGTAACCAGAGCCATAGAGTATAACTCGAGGGATCTACAAGCATTGGGGGCCGTGTAGAACACCTATTTTGATAAATATGTTTTAAAAATAAAACAAACAGAACTTTTTTTCCCCATATATTTTTACATGTTCAAGTCCTGTATAGGAAAACATTTAAATATAAGCACTTTAATAATTTGAAATATCTCTATAATGTGGGTTGTTTGCATGCCATCATGTTTGGTGGGGTAGTCGGGGCATTTAGGGGGGCAAATGGACCCTTATGGGTCCATTTGGTAAGGGGGGATCCAGGGAAAATCTCCTGTAAAATGGCACCCCCCCAACGGATAAAACTATGAACTATTTTTAAACTAAAGAATACATACATATGATGGGTTTTAAATGTTCAGAATAAGCACAGTGTATTTATCCATATTAGGCTTATTAACTGGGTATCCTTTTAAAGCATGTCTGGTATAGTCGCCCCCTCTCCTCACCCCCTTCCCCTTATGGTCGCCCCCCTCCCCTCATGGTGCCCCTAGGCAACTGCCTAGTCTGCCTAATGGCAAAAGCGCCCCTGCCTCCACCATCCCCACAGCAATTCAAACCCTGCAGGCACGTGGTAGAAGTGACTCAAACGAAACACTTTCGGCGTTTTCCCAGGACTTGTAACTCCTCGTCTTTGATACGGTGTGGCGTGTGTGTGTGTGTGTGTGTGTGTGTGTGTGGAATTACCAGACTGGTTGAGGTGACATGTCGGGTCAAGCTCCACAGATACGGTAGTGAAGCTGTAACGGCGGTAGCAGCTCCACTTCTTATCTCAACAGGCTCAGCGCTGCCTCCGCTGCTGATAGACTCTCACAGAGTTTGCTGCATGGCGAGGAACAGGGAAAGCTCCTCCTTTGATGAAGTGAAGTGGATGCTTTCAGCCCAGCTATAAGGCCTTGTTGAGTGTGTACAGGGGCGTTTTTGCCATTAGGCGGACTAGGCAGTTGCCTAGGGCGCCATGAGGGGAGGGGGGGGCGAGGGGAGGGGGCGACCATCAGACATGCTTTAAAAGGATACCAGGCTAATAAGCCTCATATGGATAAATACATTATACTTGTCCTCTATAACTAGAATTGAACATTTCAAACACGTAATATGTTTTTTAGTTTAACGATAATAATCATAATTTTATCCCTAATTTTATCCCAAATCCCTTAAGGGTCCCTTTGGTTTCAATGAATTTCATTGGTATGGAATGCCCATGTTACTAGCATTGCACCATTCCACCCATTTTCAACATTTTTTCTGAGAGCGTACAAATGCAACCAAATGAACCTAACGGGTTCAGGGCATTTTTGCCATAAGGCAGACTAGGCAGTTAAATGGGGGGGGGGGGGGGGGGGGGGGGGCACTAACTGCCTTGTTTAACTGCCTCGTCTGCCTAATGGCGAATCGACTCACCACTAAACCGCCCCTGGCGTCAATGTTTTCTTTGACTCACCCAATGTGTCTGGAAAGTACAACAAGCCCTACAGCAAATATAGACATTATAATTATTTTGAAACCCCATGTTTGCGTCATTAATTTATTTGTCTGGTGGGGATGTTTTTGTTTTCATCCCTGCGTCAGACATTAAATTGACCCTTTCAGGCCAATTGCAGCAGCAAAAATTGGGCTGCTATGTTCATTTCAGTTTCTACTCACTCAGAGACTATAGCCTCAATACCCAGACATTAATTTTCATCTGAACTGGTCAAAAAGTGAAAGCCTGGACTAAAACATTGGCCACAGTGGCCTAAGGCTCTTTCAGAGTCTGAAATTTCGGTGGCCACCGCGACCACCGCTCAGCCACCGCACCGCGCGCTATTATATAGTCCACTGTCACCACCGCACCGCGCTGTGGTTTGTTGTGTGTTTTCTTTTTTTTAACCAGTCGTTAAAAACAAGCAACCACCGCGGTGCGGTGCGGTGGTTAATCCGAGCGGAGGCCTGGGAGGTGCGGTGGTTGCGGTGGTATGACGTCATATTGTAGGAAACGGTGGTCGCGGTGGTCACCGAAAATCCATCTCTGAATAGGCCTTTAGAAGAGGAGGGTCCTGGACTTTGACTGACAGATTGGTGAGATCCAATCAGGTCCTATCTGAGTCAGTCCCGCCTCTATAGGCCAGAATGCTTTCAGGTTAGTTCAGGCTACTTATAGTATATGACCA
Organism: Benthosema pterotum; assembly: GCA_039105355.1. Lineage (NCBI taxonomy): Eukaryota > Metazoa > Chordata > Actinopteri > Myctophiformes > Myctophidae > Benthosema > Benthosema pterotum. The sequence goes on from CM076978.1 coordinate 7,824,125, forward strand.
GGTGTCCCTCTTTGCGTGGGACAGTCCCTCATTTCCAAAACTGTGTCCCACAAATTGAAACTCTGTCCCACATTGTGACATGGCTGCTATCAGTGTTTAAAATGTCTTTGCCGTCCCCTAATAGTTGGCTTTCAGTTTCAGTCGCTTTCCCTGGTATACATGTGCTTTTTTCCCCCATGGTGCCTCTACATTTCCTCATTCACTCTAGGGCCACAGTTCATACTGTATTTTTTTTTAACTCATTGACCGCGAGCGGATCTTCTTTGTTTCCTCTCCACTGCCGCGGCTCAAACCAGTTCGATCGGTAAAAAAGCCCTTATTTTGAAGCTCAGATCTCCTAAACAGGATGTGCTGTTTCTGTTATGCTGTGTCTGTTGTCTTGCCTAATCGATCATCTGGCGATGTACCCAAAAACATCCGGGTCACAAGTCAGGAAGAGTTGTGTAGCCCTGGCTGCTTAACCCATGCGCCAGCGACATTGAGGGGGCAAACCGGAGGAGAGCCGTTTGAATGCATTGGATTGAATGCATGTCAATGGGACGGAAAAAAAGTCAGCAACGGGATGATCATCAGACGATGCGCACGGACTAATAGTTGGATTAAAGAATGAAATCTACATTTCCGCGTGATACGAGCCGTCCGCGTTTTCGGCGGTGGTATCCACGTGGATATCCACGAGCAGCGCGTGGACGGCGCCAGGAGAATTAAGTGGATCTACAATCTTTTGTAGATCAGCTATTTGTGCTATATTTGAATTGAAATCCTGAATTAGTTTTGGAATATTAACATCAAGAATGTTCATCATTTGCAACCACATTTTCTCTCTCAAATGAACAGTTTGAATCTGGTCACCCTAACTCAGTGGTTTTCACCCCATTTTGATACCAGATGCCACTAGTTGAGGACATCTTAGCCTCACAACCCCAAAACTAAAGATTTCTTTTTGTCTACAATATCAGGCTGATTTCGGCAAACCTTAGATCAAAAATGCCCATTCTTCTACATTCTCTAGTTGTGTAGACCTGGGCTAATTCAGATGAAGAATATTTTAACTCTTGAGAGCAGGTCTGTTTGGTTTCATTTTTACGCTCTCAAAGAGTTACATCTGGTCAACCAACTTTCCATCATTTAGCCTGGAGACCACCTGGAACCCTCTCAAGGACCACTGGTCGACCCCGGACCACAGGTTGAAAACCACT
>CM076978.1:7825823-7865823 GCA_039105355.1 Benthosema pterotum
CAGAACTTTTATTAGTCAAGTAAAGGATCAATAATAACATGAGCTGTTGTCGGAGTTGCAACAGACACGCAGCATGCATAAAGCTAAAGGTCTGACTCAGAGAGTTTTCTGTTTTCAATGATGAAATGCTGTTGGTTTAGAGTGGTGCCACAGCTGGAGTGAGTTAGTAGCAGTAGTAGTGTTTCAAATCATTTTAAATATAAGCAGTTTAATTTGAAATATCTTGGGTTGTTTCGCATGGCATCGTGTTTGGTGGGGCAGACTGGGTATTTGGGGGGGCATTGCCCACCCCCGTGCCCATGCGTAGATCCGCCCCTGACACACACACACACACACACACACACACGCGCGCAGCACTGGGCCACTGTGCATTGCAACACAGTTTCTACCCTCGTCTTTCCAAGCAGAGGTTGAGAAATGTCACAGTATAAAGCAGAACAGATGGCGTTTGTTCTGGTGATAGAGCTGTTTTTTTCTTTTTCTTTTTTTTTCGCCCCCCCAAACCAGTCTCTTTTGGGGCGGTTGTTTCTTGTTTGTTTATTTGTTTGTTTATCATGCCTCAGGAAAAAGAAGCATGTCGGCAAAGCCAAGAAAATATTAAATGGTTTGTCCTCGCTGTTGCCATGTCTGCTTATTATTAAGCAGACTTTTTGGGGCTTGTTTTGTTGTTCTTTGCTGTAAAGTCGTTGCATTCTTTTGGGGGTTTGTTTTGAATGGCTTTGGGCTTGCTTCAAAATGTTGTTTTAAACCAGTGGCTCTCAAACATCCCCGATGAATATTGTCTGCAGACTCCCATTTGACAATATTTTGTCAGGGATCCCCATACAACGATCGATATTGTTAAAATAAAAATTATTCGAGATTTGATTTGAAAATAGCAGCTCAAAAACTGGCCTTACGGGCAAGTCTTTGCTTATTTCTGATTTCTCTGCCTTTGTGTTTGTAATGTTTCAGGCTCTTGTAGTGAAAGTTCCACCGTAGGCTGTCAGTGCTTGGAGCCTCTTGTATGTAAATCGCTTTTCGCTGCTAACATTCGCTCCACACAACACATTTTTAACCCTTTATGTACTGTTTTGGTGTTCAACGCATTATGTCACACTTTAGCTATTGAAAAATATCAGATCTACGAGCTCATATCGTGCCACCGAGTGGTGCGATATGAGCTTGTAGATCTGATATTTAAAAAAAAATGTGAAAATGATGCACAAATCTAAGAATATATTCTATTTGACACCTGATTGTAGTTTCTGACACTAGATTGTAGTTTCTGACTAGTTTCTGATGTTTCTGATGCTAGATTCTGACCAGTTCTAGTTTTCTGACTAGTTCTGATGTTTCTGATGCTAGATTCTGACAGATTCTAGTTTCTCTGAAATGTTTCCTGTGTCAGTGATGCTTAACATATTCATGCCAAGGACCACAGAATTATCTATATTTGGCTGCGGATCCCCCCATCTGAAACTCACAGCGCGCCACTCTGGTGGCGCGCTGTGAGCTTGTAGCTCTGATATTTTGTGAATGCCTCAGGAGCTTGTAGGTCTGATGTTTTTCAATAGCTTAAGTGTAACATAATGCTTTGAACACCAAAAACGCGCTCAACAAAGGGTTAAAGTTACCGTGTGAAAATCCTGGAGGATAAAGGAGTGTCCCACTGGATGCTCTAGGATTAGCATGTCCTTTAAGTCCTCATCGATTAGCATCAACATGGGCCAACCTGCAGTATATTACTGGCAGATTAGAAGACACTGCCTGTCAACAGTCAAATGAAAGGCAAAGGTGCTAGGTAGTCTTCCAGCGTGCACCGACGCATGCACTGAATACATAGACCGTGTGTGTGTGTGTGTGTGTGTGTGTGTGTGTGTGTGTGTGTGTGTGTGTGTGTGTGTGTGTGTGTGTGTGTGTGTGTTGTGTGTGTGTGTGTGTGTGTGTGTGTGTGTGTGTGTGTGGTGTGTGTGTGTGTGTACATCTACATCAGGGCTGCCCAAAAGGTAGATCGTGATCTACCAGTAGATCACACAGGCCGTGCAGGTAGATCACATGACAGTCCCCCCAGCACTTGGACCCTTATAGATCTGTAACTCTTGAGAGTGTAAAATGAAATTTTACACTCTCAAGAGTTAAATTAGACTGTATTTAAACATCTGAATTATGTAATTTCCAGTACCTTGCATGCATGGTTTCTACCGCCATTGGTATGTGAATTGGTAAATGGGATCTACTATCTATGTAAAGCACCTTGGATAAAGTCGCTATATGAATACACCATTTACACACACACACACACACACACACACACACACACACACACACACACACACACACACACACACACACACACACACACACACACACGCACACACACGTTGGGGTGATGGAGTTGAACTGGCTGGGCTCCAGGTAGAAGCTGTGACCGCAGCAGTGTTTTCAGCTGCTTGTCCTCTTCCAGTCCCCATACACCGGGGGAGCAGGAAGCTTCCATAGATAGATAGCGTCTCCCATCCTGGCAGTGTGTCCACTCTGCAGAGGTTCCCTCAACACATACCATCGGAGGATGCTACTGCAGCAGCAGAGTGTGAAGCAATGGACCCGCAAGGGTCCATTTGGTTTCATTTTCACGTTCTCAAGAGTTACTTCTGGTTAACCAACTTATCTGGGGACCACCTGGAACACTCTCAAGGACCACTGGTGGTCCCCAGACCACCTGTTGAAAACCCCTGGCCTATACTGTATAGGGCTGAAGTAAAACAACTAGTAACTAAAGTTTTCAACAACAAAATAAATTGTAGTGGTTGAGTAAAATGTGAAGTGCAACCAAGACTGATAATTGTAAAAGTATTTTTTTTGTTTGTTTGTTTTAAATCACACTCATGTGAAGTAAGTGGTGCAACTGCGTGTGGGAGGTCGACGGAACTTCCAGACCCACAAATCCCACAAGTCAGCCCAGACCCCACAAGTTAATTCGGTGCTCATACGGACGAAGGCAGGCAGGCAAGGACACAACCACACACAAAGACCACAAGATAATGTTGCGACCTAGGTTGAGATCGATTTTGAAAAGGACACGACCAATGCTAACCCAGTCGCAACCTTTTTATAGGTCGGCGACCCCGATCTTTTTCCCAACTAAACAGTTGGAAACCCAGGCCTTTTTCCCAAACCGCCATGACCGGTCGCAACCTTCTTCATCGGTTGCACAAACCTAACCCTAACCTTAGAACCTAAACATACCCCAGTAGAACCTAAGCCAAAACCTGACCTTAACCCCCCTTTTTTTAAAAGGGAATGGTTTTAAAAAGGTGGCAGGTAGAAAACGGTTGCAACCGTTAAGGAAGCGGTTTTAGGATCAGTCGCGACAAAGTGATTTTGCTCCTCCTGCGCAAAGCTGTTCAAGGAAGTGGTTGCACTACCAAAAATGATACTTAGGTACAGTACATGTACTTAGTTACTTAACATCCATAACGCCCCCCTCATCCTATACGTCGTGCTGAGCAGTTCCTGCTGCAGATGTCAGGAACCTGCAGCGAAAAATAGACAACCAGCGCCGTGGCATACTGGGTTTAGTTGGCCAGCGATGCTCAACTTCCTTCAGGGACGTCCTTCAGCTGTCTGCGCTCAACAAGCCCCTCTGTGCTTTGCTTTGCTTCGTTTTCGCTGTATTCTTTATGTTTTCTTCGAATGCGGCGCTTTTGCGGAGGTCTTGTGCTCTCACGGTTTATGTGTTGCACGGTTGTGGTTTGACACGGCAAATGGCCACAATTTAGCACTTTAGGCTTTTATCTGTCACAACATGAACAATACAGGGAGTATAGGCTTGTTATTTTTATATGCCTGTAATTTAATTGTGTCTGTTTTGCCTGTGTGGGTGTGTGTATGAGAGAGAGAGTTATCACAATTGTAATGTCATTGCCAACAAACCCCCCAGTACACCTGATACCACTTCCGTTCTTATCACATAAGTAGACTGGTTTTTTTATTCACAGAACCTGGCATTTCCAGCATTTGAAGTACCAACAATTACAGGCTACTTTAAATTAAAACAATCTTTGCGTACAGCTGGCTGGGTGTAATGTGTACCCTTAGGTGTTCATGGATTGTCTAACCCTGTTATACTTGATTCCCTGTAGCTCTAATGTAATTTGGGGAAACAAAGCGTTCAAATTGTTTGTTTGTGTGCGTGCGTGCATGAATGCACGACGGACGTGCGTTTTAGGCGAAAGCTGAAACTCGTGCACATCACACTGTCAATTAAAGGGAAATTCCACTCATTTTCAAAAATTTCCTGAGAGGGTACGAATGTGAACCAAATGGACCCTGGCGGGTCCATTTGGTTCACATTTGTACCCACTCAGGAAAAGGGGGGTCTGAAAGAAAAAACATGAACATGGTGAAATACATCCTGATGATGTCATCAGATGTATTTCACCATGTTAATGTTTTTTTTTTTTTTTTTTTTTTTTCCAGACCTCCATTTTTAGAAAGTACAGAATTGGGGATTTTTTTTTATAATGTCCACACAACATCTCTAAGGTAAATTAATGACATATTAAAAAATGTTGAAAATAGGTGGAGTTCCCCTTTAACACGGACAGAGAGACATGTCAACAGCTCTGAGGTTCTCTCTCTGGGAATTAATACATTTTAGAACCGCTTTGTATCGTTATGTTATGTGATATGGCCGTTTATCGTTTACCCTTTTTGTGTATCTGAAGAAGCTGACAAGCCAAGCCTAGGATCTAGATTGACATCAGTGGTTCTTAAAGTGAGTTTCTGAGCCCCCCCCCCCCCCAAGACCTTAATCCTATTTCATACCAAGGGTATTTGAAGCAACCGTGTGCTTGTTTCTCTGTGAGGTTGCTTGTAAACAGTGAGGGGCGATTTTACTTCACTTATGACGTCTTAGAAAAAGTAATATTATATTACTGATTCTATGGGTCCAATGTTACATTTAACTTTATTAATTTAATTTAAGTTCCCCCCTCTCCCACCCACAAAAGAATAGACATAGATATACAACACAATCTGTTTAGCGAAACGTGCGGCAACTTGCAGTGCAACGTCGTGCGTGCAGAATGCTGTGGTGGATTGCGATCTACAAACTACTGCACATCTGTTTTTTTTATCTGTTGATAGCTTCTAAATCTGTTCTATTTTCACATGCAACGACAAGTAAAATTCTAAATAGTACTGATGAAGTGTGTTTTGGCAAAGTAACATATTACCCATTTTGGCCGAGTAATACTGTTACTACTTTTGCTGGGAAAAAGTAATATTACAGTAATATGTATTTGTTACTGCCCAGCACTGCTTGCAAATATTGGATTGAGTTGCACCCAAAGTGTATCCACGTCACACTTAGTTTTATAAACCGCTAGGAACCTCGATATACTGTACCCCTACAGGGAGGGTTGCCAACGAATATATTCCACCTGAGCAGAGGGACACTCGTGCAACGACAGTTGTGCAGAAAAAAAGCATATACCTTTTTTCGTTTCATTCAGCAAGGCCACACCATCGTTAAATAGTTGCTACGCTCGGCCCCCGTGGGAAATTAAAAACATATTGTGCCACCATCTCCCTGTGCCTCGGAGCTTCCCCAGGGAGTCCACATTTAACTTTTCTAATAAAGGAGTCTCCAAATTACAGAGAGGGGACCTGGCATTAAGCCTTTCTGTACTGTGAAAAATAGCAGATCTACAAGCTCACAGCGCGCCACCGAGTGGCGCGCTGTGAGCTTGTAGGTCTGCTATTTTTGAGAAATCGTGAAAATGTGGCGCAAATCTTTGAGTATATTATTTCAGAAGCAAACATTTTTAACTCAAATCTTTGCTTCTTTGGGATTCCTAGAACAAGTTTTAGGATGGTACTCCGCAGCCAAATTTAAATATTTCTGGGGGTCCTTGGCATGAAATATGTTGAGCATCACTGACACACAAACATCTTTTTTTTTTATTAAAGGTAGAATCTAGTGTCAAAAACTACAATCTAGTGTCAGAAACTAGAATCTAGTCTCTGAAACTAGAATCTAGCATCAGAGACTAGAATCTATTGCCAGAAACCAAAATCTAGTGTCTGAAACTAGAATCTAGCATCAGGGGCTAGAATCTATTGCCAGAAACCAGAATCTAGTGTCTGAAACTAGAGTCTACTATCAGGGACTAGAATCTAGTATCAGACTAGAATCTATTGCCAGAAACCAGAATCTAGTGTCTGTAACTAGAATCTAGCATCAGGGACTAGAATCTATTGCCAGAAACCAGAATCTAGTGTCTGAAACTAGAATCTAGCATCAGAAACAAGAAATCTAGCACCAGAATCTAGAATCTACTGGCGGAAAACAAAAATCTATTTTCAGAAAGTAGTATCTACTGTCGCAAACTAGAAAGAACATCAGAAACTAGAATCGAGTCCGGACAAAACGGGTTAATTAAACTGGGGATTTCTGCCGGGGTCAGAGTCTAATATTTATCTGTTTACATCCATAGTTCGGACCTCCTGTGAAGCCTGTATAATAATATATATATACACAGTACACTATATATTGGGGTCACAACTCATGGGTAAAACCCAAACGGCTGTTCATTTGTGAGTGTGATATTGCCCTACACATTTTGATTTATGTTACAATAACATGGACTAACATGATGACATCGTTGCCAAAGGTCTTATAAATTTCACTTTCTTAACTGGATCTTTGAAAAACGTCTCTCTTCTCTGATTTGTGCATGACAGAGAATTTCACGGTGTGGGAATGGTGAGGATGTTCTGCCTTTGATAGTCACGCTTCATCACCCCCCCCCCCCTACCCCCCCCCCCCCCTTTGTTCCTGATAGTTTGACTGGTGGAAACGTTTGCTGAAAACGTCTGAACTACAAATACTTGAACTCGAGTTCTATTACGCACACTTTTATAGTTATAATGATAAGCAGTGCGGAGCACACAAAGCTCCTCAAATTCACTGAGATTACGTGGCCCACCTCATCCTGTGCAGAATCTGTGCATCCTTCACAGACATTCAGATGTGTTGGTTCTCGGAAACTTTTGGTCCAATTGTGCTAATGCAGACGGTCTGGGGACCACTAGTCGTCCCTGAGAGGATTCCAGGTGGTCCCCAGGCCAAATCATGGAAAGTCGGTTAACCAGATGTAACTCTTTGAGAGCGCAAACATGAAGCCAAATGGACCCGCAAGGGTCCATTTGGCTTCATGTTTGCGCTCTCAAAGAGAGCGCAATGTTTTATATGTTTTCGCTCTCAAAGAGTTAAACTATTCATCATATGAATTAGCCCAAGTCAACACAACTAGAAAATGTAGAAGATTAATGGTCATTTTGATCTGTATGTCTGACTGTTTTGTTTCCCAAATCCAGCCTGAAATTGTGGACAAAAGCAATCTAAAATGTCATCAAATAGTGGTCCGTGGCTCACATTCTGAATAAATAGTGGGCTCTGGTATGAAAAAGGTTGAAAACCACTGTGATAAATGGAAAGTGCACAACTCCTGAGGAACACACACCATGTTTGAGGCCTCTCAGTTGGAAAGTACCCAAGTTATTCCCAGGGCAGCAGTTTTTGTAAATTAATTGATAGCTAGATGTGATGAAAGCTCTGATTTGGGGGTACATTATTAAGGGCTCTGTTGAGTGGTGCAACCACTCCAAGGCCTGGTTTTGTCCCTACGTCCATCCCTGCGTTCCTATGTTTAGCATACCAACAGGGTGTGGTGTTTTCAGCAATCCAGAGCGATGTGACTCCTTGTGTGCTTGTGGATAAGCTATTTTCACCTTTTATTTTCGCCTGCTGATATGCCCAAATGAGGGATTATTGGAGCACCCATAAATTGGAAAAAAAAAATATTAAATGCTTTTATTTATTCTCATTTTAATTAACTGTTGCTCCTTTGGTTCTAGACCGACTTGGATTTTAAGTTTTTAACCTTGACTTTTGAACATTTGAACCCATCTAAATGTTTGCAGCCTATACGACACAGCGTGCTAGACCTCCTAGTTTGTTCTACTTTGATCTGCACATCAGTATGCAAGTCATGCTTCTATTAAAATACAGTAAATAAATAAAAAAGAAGACATGACCAATTACGATGCCCCGCTGGCGTGCACTGTGAAAACGAACACACGCAAATAATACAACCCCATTCACGTTGCACGTTGGTCCATCAATGCCATTTTCATACCGCACAAGTTATGGATTACTGCTTCAATATGTGTAAATATTGGATCTGTATTTTGAAAGGCACAGGGGACTGGATAATGCACCTTTGGGAGTATACCAGTATACCTTATATATTCATATAGCCCAGTGATTTCTATGCTGGCTACGTCTCATGCAGAATGATGGATCTTGCTGTGTTTCAACCAGTGATCCATGTAGCTTTTGCTCAAACCTATTAGAAAAACATGGGCTATGAGGGAGTATAGGTTGCTTGTGTCCCAGGCATGCTACAGCACAGTACAGCTCACGCTTGCACAAGTTTAATGTGCCTGTCCGTCTGGACGAGCATTCCCACATCAATCTGGTGTGCTCGACGCTCTGTGCATGGATCACGCCACCATGAGACGCCTCCTCCTCCTCCTTCCTCCTCCTTCACGCCACGAGACGACGACGTCTCAGTCTCAGGTGGCTCACGGAGGCCCGCGGCAATTATGGCAGACAGACACGCCATGCCACTCTCTGGCTGACATTACACTTCCACTGTCATTTCCCATCTGTTGTCGGTGTATATACCAGCAGCTTAACATGAAATTGCAGCAATGAAGAATTGCTTTTAATGGAATAAGCCTAACCTACCTATGTAAAACAAGGTAATGCCTTGTCATTAAGCTTAGAAGCGTTTGCATTGTGCAAGGATTATTACAGGATATACATGGACAGTGTACACCTCCCCCCTTTGGCTACAGCCCTCTTGTTAAAATACTATGATTTTTTTGGGTACTTTCCTCTACATTCTACACCGCTGACGACTTGACCCATTAAGAAGCATCAAGACCTGAGGCCAATAATATAAATGCCTTTTAAACAAGCAGCTCTCACCCTTTAAAAATCTTTTCACAAGTAAACTGACCCAGAAATGATCTAGGATAAAATAGGCCCCGCTAGCAAAATGCCAACTGTAATGCCAACCTTTTTGGGCTTTGCGGTGGCGAACAAACCAACCAAAGGCAGCAATTCTTTCTTTCTTTTTTTGCACTCACTTTTACTTTAGAGCCGCTTGATCAAACTTATTTTGAGGGTTTATCTGCGGTTCCAAACACCAAAAAAAAAAAAGGCAGGGTGGAGCGGAGTATGAGTGATGGATTGGTCTCTCCCAACTCCTCTGGTTGTTTGTCTCATCCCTTCGCCGTGCTTAAAAATGGCCCTTCAAACAGGACCGCGGCTGCAAACTACTGTTCTCCGCAGTGCCCAGGGAGGACATGCTGCTTGGGTAATCCCTTACCGGGGCTTTTTTTAAAGGGGCTTTTTTCTTGACACCCGGTGCAACCCTTCAAACATCAATATCAGCCCCGCTCCTGCTATCACCCTTTGGGGCAAGTTGGGCTGATGACTTTCCATCGCAGTATGAAGGCTCTTCTGGCAGAGATGGAGGTGTAATGGGAATCCGCTGACATTGATTTCTTCATCCCATTGCACGTGTGCGCGCGCACACACACACACACACACACACACACACACACTGATGCATCGACTTCAATGCTGATCAGCTGGAAGTGTTCTGTTTGCCTGGGACCCTGAGACCAGGGGCGGATGTAACATGTCCCATTTGGGGGGCAAGAGAAAATGGTATGGGGGAGGGCTTCATCGCCCGTGTCGCTTCGCGCACCCATACCATTTTCAGTTACAGGGCTTTTATTAGTCAAGTAAAGCATCAATAATAACATCAGTTGTTGTTGAAGTTGCAACAGACACGCAGCATGCATAAAGCTAAGGGTCTGACTCAGAGAGTTTTATGTTTTCAATGATGAAATGCTGTTGGTTTAGTCATTTTAAATATAAGCACTCTAATTTGAAATATCTTGGGTTGTTTTGCATGACATCGTGTTTGGGGCCCCCCCATGCCTAGATCCGCCCCTGCCTGGGACATCGAACAGAAACTAAGACCAGGTCACCAGGGTTGGTTGGAGGATGGGAGGTTGCTGGACAGGATAGTTGAACGGGACGCAAGGGGAGGGATACTCGTTTCATGCCGACGCCACATAATTTCTCACCGATAGTTTACTTTAAAAGAAGAGGAGTTTCGACCGAAAGAAAAATGAAGGAGGGGAGAGTATGTGGACTAGAGTTGAGTTATTAAAACAATTCTCATAAGGGTGAGGCATCCAAAAAATACATCACACATGTTTGTTGCTTTATGTCATCCCAATTTATCAGAATTTACCAGTCTATTGTATTTGCTCACAAAGCATTTGGAGCCCAAACTTCTATTATAATTGCGGAAGATGTTCGACCCGTAAAAGTATAGTAAGTACACACACACACACACACACACACACACCCACATATCCTCCCCCCACACGCAGGCAGGCGGACATTCCTCTACCCTCTTGTATCTATGTATGCATTAACCCTTTTGTACTGAATGCGTTTTGGTGTTTTTAAGCTGTTGAAAAATAGCAGATCTACAAGCTCATATCGCGCCACCGAGTGGCGCGATATGAGCTTGTAGGTCTGCTATTTTTGAAAAAATGTGAAATTGTAGAATCTGATCAGGACACAATGTATTAAATGTATTAAAGCCTCAAAATGTGCATGATATGAAATATGCCCATTGACCGACGTCGGCCCCTTCCATTTCACAGATATGATAGATCTGTAAAGTGTTTGTACTACATCACCCCCGTCCCCTCATTCCCCATCCACCCCACCCACGTGTGTCTGACAGATCGGGAAATGGCAAGGTGAGGCTGAGGCGATGCCTCGGCTTTCTGTCTATTAACGGGAATAAATTGTGGGGAGTTGAAATACTTTCATTTCCCTCTCTCGGTATTAATGGAATCCTCCGCACGGCTCAGGACAAGGTCAGCGTCAGAGGTCACCTGGCTTTGAAATTGATTTGCGGCGGTTTCGACGTGGCGTCGCCGCCGTGCCACACGTGCATCACCCCCCCCAACACACACACACACCCCAACCCGATCCCCGCCCCCACCCTCGAAAAACATCCGGCAGTTTAAAACATACAGTATATTCTCATCTTCCATTTACCTCGCTGGAGTTCTGTGTCCCATTTAAAGTCCCTTCCACATTGAAATCCGCCTCTATTTTTTCAGCTTTAAAACAAATGCTTGACTAATTTATAGTCGTGGGCCAGCTAGACGCCGTCTACTTTCCCGATATTCTGATTGTTTGGTATGAACCAATCACTGAAGACTGCCACTTTGACAACTCCCAACCCATAAACTGCTGTGGTTGAGGGGACCTTTAGACTGAATAATGAAGTGAAACAAAATGATAATTCACATTGAGTGTCAGGCAACCCAGTAGTGGAAAAAGTACTCAATTGTTTTACTTAGTAAAAGTAGTCTGTCAATACTGAATGTTGCCTTAAAGGGATATTCCACTTAAAAAACAAAAACAAAACTTTTGGTCATTTTATGGTCTACTCAGTCTCATGTGAACACACCAGACAGTTTAGAAGTTACTCCATTCAGATATTTGATGTTCATGTATATCAGCCTCCTTCCTATACAAACCCATTATAACTTAAAACTCCACTTTAACCATGACAGATTATTCAAAAACAACCGATCTTTTTTTCTGGTGACTGATATTGTCCTCCAAATATGTGAGAGGGCCGTGGAATTTCATTTACAGTTTTCATTTATTAACTTATTTCATTAGTTTATATTTATTTAAAATATTGTTTTATTCATTTGGGTGGGCATAACCAAATGTGGAGCCTATTACATTTTTAAAAAATATTCAAATAGCCTGACACCCTTTTTCCCCTTCATTTTTCTTTGAAGGAGACACTTGAATTATTTTCACAGCAAACACCTTATTGTTATAGCCTAATGTACAGCTTGCCTTGCCTGACTGTTAGGCATTATGCCACACTTTATATCGATTTTAAATCTATGGCATTTTTGTGGATATGGGGTTAAAAAAAAGTTCTGTTTAACATGCATTCTATTATGAATTTGTTTTATCTGGCTTGACGGACTGCTGCTCCAGACAGTACTATCTATAGCTACGGTATGTACTTTTATTAGTGGAGCACAAAAAGGGTGAGAGCAGTAGACACACTGCAAATAGAGGCTCTGTCAATCAAACTGCCACAACTGGGGAAAACAGCACAGCAATTTTTTGCAATTTCCGACAAATTGTGAAAATGTACTTTGTAATATGTACTTTTCGAATACTTACTCACTTTGCCAATTTCAAGCAGGTGCGGATGTAACATTTCCCAAATGTGTGTGTGTGTGTGTGTGTGTGTGTGTGTGTGTGTGTGTGGGGGGGGGGGGGTTAGGGTTAGGCTTCGCGCCAGGGGCGATGAAGCCACACCCATACCATTTTCAGTTACAGGACTTTTATTAGGCAAGTAAAGCATCAATAATAACATCAGTTGTTGTTGAAGTTACAACAGACACGCAGCATGCATAAAGCTAAAGGTCTGACTCAGAGAGTTTTCTGTTTTCAATGATCAAATGCTGTTGGTTTAGTGGAGCCACGGCTGTAGTTAGTAGTCAGTAGCAGTAGTAGTGTTTCAAATCATTTTAAATATAAGCACTATTTGAAATATCTTGGGTTGTTTTGCATGCCATCGTGTTTGGTGGGGCAGATTGGGCATTTAGGGGGTCATTGCCCCCCCCCCATGCCCATGTCTAGATCCGCCCCGGTTTCGAGTCCCGGTAGGCTATTTTCAGTGCACCACACCGCCGTGTGATGGAAGTGCGAATCAGATGAATCACTCCACTTTTCTCTCTTTACTTTTTTTGCGAGCAGACCTTTCACGTCCCTCAAATACACTCATGCTTCCACCATCACTCAGGAAATAAATGTCAGGATGAGAGAAAATATCATGGACTGAATAAATCACCCTGTAAACAGAAACGGTGGAATGGGGGATAATGTACGTCTCAAGTTGACAACAGGTTTGATTTGGTAAAAGGGTAAATGTAAGTGCAGGTGAAGAATATGCAGTGCATGTAGATAATATCTTGTTTATTCAGTGGCCCCTTGGGGGCAGACATGGCCCCTGGTATGACTGTTTTCACAGCGAAGCTGAGTGACATCTAAGCAGTCTTTGTGTACCGTGTTTTATTTTCTTTTGAAAGTCACCCTGGATTAACCCCACAGTAGAACACTGAACATGGGTGATTTTCACCCGGACGATTATGTTTTCACTGGCACTGCTGAATGACTCACATAAATACTGAGTGTGTGCGAGTGTGTAACTAAGCAAAGGGGACAAAAAGAATAAAATATATTCAAAAGTATAAGTTATACATTTTATTTTAATCATCAATGTATTTATGTTTGTTATTTTGTTTTGAAATATATTCCAGAAGAAATACCAATAACAGTGACAATGCAGATCCCATAAGCACTGTAGGAGATAGAATATGACCCAAATATAAGACTACCCGTGTTATAAGACGACCCCCGTTTTCAAGACTCATTTGTGGAAAAAGAACATTGGATGTCAAATGGCATAGCCCCTGAATATAGTATGACTACATTTTCTAGGATATAGCAGTAGTGCTGCTTAAAGGAGAATTCCACTTTACTTTATTTGCAGTCTTTTTTTTCACTGAATTGTCAGCTGTCTCAAAATTGGGGGTGCGGCACATGGTTTATGGCTGAACCACTGCTGAAACGAAAGTGTGAGTGTGAGTGTCAGCACACTACTGACATGGTGGAGAGACAATATATAGCAAAAAATGCATTTTGGATGTATACAGGTGAACTTGAACAACACCCCTTCTTAGCCCCATTATAAGCTTATTTTGGGGTAGGGGAAACAGCCATTAAGGAGTGTTTTCACACAAAAAACAACTGGACCGTTTAGAAAAAATAACTGCAAAGAAAATTACAGAAAAAAAAAACTTTTGGTGTGGAATTCTCCTTTAACTGGCTTGCTACTAAACACAGAGAACCTAAGTCTGGCTGTCTAACTTTAACTGGACTGATGAGGAATTGACACGGAGCTGCAGGCAGGCATGTGCTTTTTGTAGATTCTTTTGTAGCTGATTGCAGACGCCGTTCAGGTGGGGAGATTGGCACCAGAAAGACAGCAGTGTGCTGATTGGTGCTGTAGAGTGAACCGGAACCCTCTGGTGGCGCTGATAGGCCGTCCTTGGGCTAACAAAAACTGGCCATAGCCAGTTGCCCAAATGTGATAAGGTCTGCACATGTCGGAATCATGAAAAGTAACCAGTAGCCCCCTTTTGTACAGTAGCTTTACTTTGATTGACTGGCCTGTGGCTGGCACACAGCAGTCTCAGCCAGTGCTGCCAACTTGACGCATTTGTCACTTTCCCAGACTCCAGACTCTCCTATCACCAAATGTGTGGAAAAACTCCTGGCAGAAAATCTTGGTGCTTTTTTGCTTGTGAGTTGAGGTGAAATTGGTTGACAGGCCAGAGATAAAACCCCTTGTTTTTCAACCATTTTTCCTCCTATGATAGAGTCCTCCTATGTTCTAGAAAGGACCATTGGTAACCAAATGACCCTTTTAGATCTGTAACTCTGAGAGCGTAAAATGAAACCAAACAGACCCTTCTGGATCTGTTTGGTTTCATTTTACGCTCTCAAGAGTTAAATCATATTTAACCCTTTAAAGCCTGAACTATGAAGGACAAGTCAGAAAATTCCTATTTTTTGAAATTGAACTCTTTTTAGGTCATAAAAGAAAATTTTAAAAAAAGTTTTTTCAAAAAACATGTATTATATGTTATTTTTATTGTATCATAAATGATACATCAGGTCTTAACAACTTAGTACTCAGTATAGAGTACACTGTACTCACTGTACTCAGTGAGTCTCCACAGAGTACACTGTAATCACTGGGTTTCAGTGTAGTGTCCATATAGTACACAGTAGTCACTGTACTCAGTGTAGAGTCCACAGAGTACACTGCACTCACTATACTCAGTGTAGTGTCCATAGAGTACACTGTACTCACTGTACTCACTGTACTCTGTGTAATGTACATGATTACACTGTACCCACTGTATTCAGTGTATTGTACATGGATTACACTGTACTCACTGTAGTCACTGTATTGTCCATTGAGTACACTGTACTCACTGTACTCACTGTAGTATCCATAGAGTATACTGTACTCACTGTACATAGTACTTATGTAGTACTCTATTCAGGTCAGTGAGGTCAAGCATTTGAGGTTTGGGGTTCAACATTTAGAATTTGAGTAAAGGTGTTCTCTATTACACATGCATAACAACATTGAATGCCCAGCATGTTTGATTGGTAGAAAAATAATTATAAGAATGAAAGTTGTGTAGAGCATATAGATATTCCCATAGGCTGTGCAATGACTAAAGCCAGTAGTATCATATATGATACATCATTATATGGTACTAAAAAACCTGTAGTATCATATATGATACATACTTTTCAGACGTGGTAAACAACAAACTAAAATGCTATTTTTTGATAATTACTAAGTTCAATCAAGTTATGCAACCCTTATTTCAAAATATCAGTAAAGATATACAAGGAAAACTCACCAAAACGTCCTCAAAACCAAAATGTTTGGACAGTGGTTTCTACTGTTGCAAATTAGATGGAGGCAGCCATTTTGGGTCATACCATCTGAGGCTCTGTATCTACTTGCAGTGCAAATGGTATGGTCCAGGTGGGGCAGGGGACGTATCAGATGTGATACAACAGGTTTTTGAACCAAGTAGTGGTTACACTGAAACATGAGCCAGCTGAAGAATTGGTGTATCATATATGATACCAACGGCGTTATAGGGTTAAACCATCTAATTACCTAATTTTCAAGAATCTACACATTTAGAAAATGTAGAAGAATTGCTATTTTGACCAACATTTTGACATTTATTTCTCATCACCACATCAAACGGTGGTCCTCCGTGGCTAAAATGCAGAATAAATAGTGGGGCCCTGGTATGGAAATGGTTGGAAACCACTGCTCTAGTGCATTCTAGTGCATTTTGGAAGTGCCACTAGTGCATTTTGGATTTGGGCAGTTGGCAACACTGGTCTCAGCAGATGTTGAGTCGGTGGGGAGCCAGACGTAACAGTAAGTTGGCTACAGTGTTCATGTAAAAGTAGTTTGCATTACTTTCCACCACTGAAGCACACTGTATAGCCTTCTCAGCGCCAATGAGACCACGTTGGTTCCTACAGACATGCTGTTTTACTAATGTGATTAGCAGCGTTACAGTCATAATGAAGATAATTAGTTCTTATCGCTGCAGAGTCTCCATTAGAGGCCTGCGTCTGAAGTGAAGACTGATTCAATCAGTATTCACTTGAAATAGATTAATTTCACCTTTGTCCGTGGGACTTTACGTGCCGATAGCATATTGTTTTTCAGATTTTTTTTAGTTTTTGGGACAAATATTTTGCACATATACCAGGTCTTATGACTTCATTTATGACATGGATGCCATGTCCGATGCGATTTGGCCACTCAAAATAGTCAAAAAGCATTGGCCACGACTCCCAGTCTTAAAAAGTCATAAGAAAAACAGATCCAAATTTCTGAAAAGATTTCTAAAAAGATTTTTCATGTGTGAGAATTCTGGATCCGATAACCATCACGAAACCGGTGTATCATGACCTTTAATCAACCTAAATGAATGTCATGATCATTGGGGATTAAAAAAATTACATTAAATACGTCACCAGGATGGTTTTATTACGTCAGTTACGTCTTTGGGAGTTCAAAGGTTAATCATGTTAGATGTCCAACTGTTTTCTTGGATTTTCCTGCGTAATCTCCAGTACATATACATACGTTTTTACACACATCCATATGTGCCAAGTACACTGGATTCTTTTAGACAGCTGACATACAGTACTGTATGGCTTTTGCCTCTGGGGCATTTAGGTTGGCTCTCTCCACTTGTTATTTCCAGACCAATAGTTGCAGGCCAAGGAATGGTGACATAAGCACAATCATAACACAGCGGTGTAAGAGTACATTTACTCTAGAATACTGCACTTCAGTACATTTTCTATTACTTGAGTTCAATACCGTATATCGGTTATATCAGGGTAGTGTACCAAGCTATAAATTCTAAACGGCTAGTGGCCGTTACTGTCTTAAAAATGTATACTTGTCATTTCCTTTGCACGGCAGCGATATCTATGTTTCTTATCCCACGATGGAGCTAATAAGTAGGGGGTATACGGATAGCAGGAGCGGATTAGGCATAGGCTGTGGTAGGCAATAGGCATGGGGGGCAATACCCCCTAAATGCCCAGTCTGCTGCACCAAACATGATATCTGACATGCAAAACAACCAAGATATATTTCATTACTTATATTTAAAAGTATTTGAAACACTACTGAAATGGTATGGGACGGGCTTTCCGCGACACGGTCGATGAAGCCGCCCCCTTACCATTTTCTTCTGCCCCCCAATTGAGAATTGTTACATCCGCCCCTGACGCATAGGCCCTTATCAGGAATACAATTTGATAGTCTGGCTTCCAGCTGGATTCACTGCATTCTGCACATCTGAAATATCACTTTACAAATCAAGTCTGGCCAGGAGCCTATCATCCCCACAGGTAGGCGGGGCATATGACAGTATTAATGCAGCCGAGGATTCTGGTTGGTCTGTGGTTTGTTTGAGGAAGAAACACTAGTTCACGTTGGTTTGAACACCATCCAATCAGAAACAACATGGCTATGTAAGGGTTCTGGCCAGGCTCTGGCCAGACTGATTTGCTGAAGTGACTTTTAAGATGTGCGGAAAGCAGAGAATCAGGCTGGATCCCAGGCTAACAATTCAAAAAAAAGCTTTATTGGCATGGCAAAACATTTACATTGCCAAAGCAAATGCAACACAATAAAACAGTTAAAAATGGGCAAAGTACCGGCATTGGAGGGGGTACAGAGTTTTGTAAACAGAGTTGTCAGATTGCATTGTTTTATACACTTTATAACAGGCAAATAGCTTTTTTTTCCTCCCCTCTCCCTCTTATGTTTTAACCAAATAGCATCAACGTTTTGCCTCTGCAGGACATTTTTCCTCAAGATTATGCGGAAAAACAAAAAGCAGATTTAAGATCTGCACACAATGTGTTTCCTGCACCGGCCTTCATATTTGCCTTCATATTTGCTCACTAGTGTTGTGATCATTTATTCTGTTTGGAGAGAGAGAGAGAGAGAGGTAGAGAGAGAGAGAGAGAGAGAGAGAGAGAGAGAGAGAGAGAGAGAGAGAGAGAGAGAGAGAGAGAGAGAGAGAGAAGGAGTGGGAGAGAAGGAGTGGGAGGGAGGGAGAGAGAGAGATGGCTCTGACTGTTACTACCAACAGCCCCACCTAGGGCATTTGTCTAACTGTCCACTTTGTTTTGCTCCGGCCATTTAGATTCTGCGTTAGTAATTAAGGTACCTCTGTCATTAAAACAAGGTTTAATTTCACAGGCTTGCTCTCTCTCTCTCTCAACAAAAAGCTGGTGTCCCTCAGGGGCGGATCTAGGCATGGGCATGAGGGGGCAATGCTCCCCTAAATACCCAGTCTGCCCCACCAAACACGATGGCATGCAAAACAACCCAAGATATTTCAAATTAAAGTGCTTATATATAAAATGATTTGAAACACTACTACTGCTACTAACTAACTACAGTTGTGGCACCACTAAACCAACAGCATTTCATCATTGAAAACGGAAAACTCTCTGAGTCAGACCTTTAGCTTTATGCATGCTGCGTGTCTGTTGCAACTTCGACAACAACTGATGTTGTTATTGATGCTTTACTTGACTAATAAAAGTCCTGTAACTGAAAATGGTATGGGTGCGACTTCATCGCCGTGTCGCTTCGCGCCACGGGCGATGAAGCCGCCCCCATACCATTTTCACCTGCCCCCCCACCCCCAATTGGGAAATGTTACATCCACCCCTGTGTCCCTGGCTAAAAATATTTTCAAGGCGGGCGTCCACAGTTGCATATTAACTGAGAATGGCATATAAAGAATGCATTACTACTGAGACACCTTATACCTCCGTCTGTCTGTTTGTTTGTTTGTTTCCCCTTTCCCAAGAAACCCCTGGGGAAATGATATAGCAAGTTTGGAAAAATAACTATGTGCTTTCAACTTGATAACAACTTATGCAGAGAAGAGAAGCCCTATATACCGGTCGGGTGGAAATCTCATTATGTCCAAAACAGTTACTTTTTAGGATTCAAATGATAAAGCGAAACTCATTTAGCAAAACTCAAAATGTAACACGAAGCGACGCCTTTCATCTTAAGCTTCTAGATCTGCTACTTTTGATGCCTTTCGTGTGATGATGTATTGTGATCAAGTCATTAAATAAAAAAAGGAAACAAAACAAAAGTTAAGACGTGGAGTTAGAAGGTTTCTAGGCGACTGCGGCAATCTGCTATCGCGGCGATATGAATCATCTCTATAGATATGCTGTCCCCGTGGCTGCGGGGGTATATATGAAAGTGGTACAAATAAGTATAAGCCCCGCGCTCGCTTGTCATTTCGTGTCAAGTCATCCGAGAACTGAGACGTGCGTTGCACACAATCTGCTGCTGTCGTTTGTGAGGTGAACGGCTATATACCGCATTATGTAGTAACAACTCTGTTATTCTAGAGTAGGGTTATATAGCTGTGATGGAGGTCCACGCCAGGCAATGTATTCCACAGTATCTGAATGTTACATTTAATCTGAAACCACACCTCCCAGGGCGGATGTAGCATTTCCCAATTGGGGGGCAGGAGAAAATGGTAGGGGGGCGACTTCATCGCCCGTGTCGCTTCGCACCACGGGCAATGAAGCCGCACCCATACCATTTTCGGTTACAGGACTTTTATTAGGCAAGTAAAGCATCAATAATAACATCATGAAGTTGCAACAGACGCGCAGCATGCATAAAGCTAAAGGTCTGACTCAGAGTTTTCTGTTTTCAATGATGAAATGCTGTTGGTTTAGTGGTGACACAGCTGTAGTTAGTTAGTAGCAGTAGTAGGGTTTCAAATCATTTAAAATATAAGCACTTTAATTTGAAATATCTTGGGTTGTTTTGCATGCCATCATGTTTGGTGGGGCAGTCTGGGCATTTCAAGGGGGGCATGCCCCCCACCTGCCCATGCCTAGATCCACCCCTGACACCTCCTGAAATCAGAAGTAATCTGTTTTTCATCTGTATCTGCTATATCTTTATAGAAGAAGGAAGAACATACTTATATGTAGACCACCTGTACATTATCGCAAAATACAGACAGTATTACATTTAAATGTATATAATTGAAGCAGTCTTTCTTTCTGAATTGGGCTATGGAGATGTAATTAACGGAAAAACTCCTCCTGTCCTTAAGCCCTATGATATTACTGCATAATGTATTGTATCTCGACGGCACTGCAAATGAGGGAAGCCTCATTGATTTTTTTTGAGAATAAGTAACGGCTTGAATTGAATAATACAGTGCAAGTATAACACAAAGACGTCACCGTGGAGATATAGGTGTCCAATTCATAAACAAAGCATGAAGAATAAAACAATTATCATGCGTCGAACATTGCCCTGCCGTTGATTCACCATGTGGTGCAACATTATAAGCCTGCGCGGTACCTGTGCACTGAATGATATCATACTTAAAGATGGAGTGGCATGATTTTTTCTACCCTAAAACATGTTCTTCAGGTATTAATGTTATATGAAAAGTAAGATCTTTTTCCCAAAAAGTGTACAGTGTTTGTTAAACTGTCATTTTTTTTTTTTATGATTCCACCCTACCAGTTCATTAAGTATGGCTGGTTTGCCTGGTGGGTGGTGATGGGTGGAGATCCAGCTGAACTAAAGCCACACCCACAGCTTTAGTTGCATGATAAAGGCGGAGGATTTAGGGGAGAGGCTGAACACGTGATTTCACTATATTTTTCATTGCGACATTTGGCTGGAAAGGTTTAGCCCCCAGGAAGAAACCCTAAATACAAAGGGAAGACACCAGTACACATAAAAAATACACCAAGGGGTCTATTTACATACTGTCACCTCTTAAACATGTACAAAATTGAAAAAAATCTAAAATCACGGCACCCCCTCTTTAACATATTGACAACATTCACGAGCATACGGATGCCATAACGCTTCTTCCCCACATTATGCTACATAAATCAGCTTGCCGTTTACCATTTTAGCACCGGTTTGGGAGCTTTAGATTGAGGGCAGACGATGCCTCAGCTAATGGCAGAACATTAAAGTTTAAACTATAGAATGCAATGGTTGTGCACACACACACACACACACACACACCAACACACACACACCACACACACACACACAACCACACACACACACACACACACACACACACCACAACACACACACACTAACGTTACCATCTAAAACCCCTTATCCTACACCCCTTATCTTTTTTTTTACTATTTTGAAAAACTTTTTGGAATATTTCAACGTGCCAATCTACAATCGACACATTGTGAGCTTGTAGACTGGCTATTTAAAATTTTGAAAAATGTTCTTTTTTAATAGTTTAAAAAGGGAAAGAAGTTAAGGGATAAGGGGTTTAGCGGTGACGTCAGGATTCAAACTCAATATGAACCATCAGCTTGCTGCAGATCTACAACATTTTGTATTTGTACAATGCGATCAAGTAGAGCGTTAGATTAATATATACTTGTTTATGTTGAACATGCATTCATATCAACAAATCAATTAACCGTGTAAGCCATTTCATACTTTGCTGCACAACAGTGACTCACATCACTAAGTAATCATTAGCGCAGGGTTTCATAACCTAAGTGTGCTCTCTCTTTCTCTCTCTCTCTAATAAATAAATAAATCCTGCCCAACATGCACTAAAAAGACAAAGGCCCACGTCATACAGTAGTTTTATTCATGGCCAAAGCTTTTAGCTACTGGTATACTAATGGTCATTCATATACAACATGTAAGTGCCGTTGCTGGGACCTCCAGGGGTCCTTGAGGGGGTTCCAGGGGACCCACAGCTGGCTAGGAGTTAATATAGCGCCAGCACCAAATTCAGTTTAACCATTCTTCTATTAACATATTATGAGTTTGTAGATAATTTTGAAATAATTGAAACGTTTAAATAATGTATAATGACATGCAAAAATAGGGATGAATTATTAATCCTTTACTCTTTATTGATTAAATGGATTATTCTCAGTGTTGGGTAATGCGCACTAAGTACCTTAATATATTATGTAATATATTACCCAAATGCAGTAACTTGTATATTACTTCTCTGTAATGTATTATACCTTGCATTTCTGCATTACTTTCTATTGTACTTTCTGGTAGGTCAGATGTGTCATCCTGCTTGCCAGATGAGCAGATAAGGCTGAAAGCAAAGCATTTGCAATCCAGTAGGGATCAAGGGTAAATTTACTGTCCACTAGTTCTCAGTACTGGTGTTTGTCCTCTTTTCTCAGTTGTTATTTGAAATGTATTTAAGTGACCTTGCTATATTGTAGATACGCCACTGGTCTACGCAAGACTTAAATAATAATTCATACTAGATTTTACGTAATATGTAATAGTAATATATTACACTTGCTCAAAGGCCCTGATGTAACATTTCCCAATCGGGGGGGCAGCATATAGAGCTGCGCAGTGACGTCACCGCCCTGTTCCAGAAGTCTTTTCCCCATTCATTTTTCTCATAGACTTCGAAAATAATTTATATCAAGACGATTACGCCACGGCCAAAGCCAACTCAGGTTGTGACAAATCATGACAACAAACACAATATCGTCATATAATATATAATTGGGAAGAAGTAGAAAACGGCATGATACAAGACTTTTTGTTTCGTTTTTCATCTTAGAAATTATTTTATTGTCCCAAAAGTTTGTGTGTGTCATCATGATTCGTCACGACTCGAGTTGGCTTTGTCGCGGCGTAATCGTCTTGATATAAATTATTTTCGAAAAGTCTATGAGAAAAATGAATTGGGAAAAGACTTCGGAACAGGGGCGGTGACGTCACTGCGCAGCTCTATTAGGCAAGTAACATCAGTTGTTGTTGAGGTTGCAACAGGCACTCAGCATGCATAAAGCTAAAGGTCTGATCCCCCCCCCCCATGCCTATGCCTAGATCCGCCCCTGCTTGCTTAAACAGTAATATGTGTAACATGAATGCATTACTTGAGGTTGAGGTAGTAATATAATAATTGCATCCCCATACCTGGGAGATAATAAATGCAACAACCCATTTGGAATGGGTTAAAAAAGCCAGACCAACTAATGCTGTGATTCACTGGCTGCATTATAGAGAGTATAGTGTGTGATTAAGGGTGAGTGATTGCTGTCTGTACATCAGACAGAGGGAGGCTCCTGCAGGACAGATATATAGGGTGGTTGTTGGGCTATTAGCCCAGTGGCTTGGTGCCACTTGTCCCAGATGTTTGCCAGGTGGACGGCGGATCTGCCAAAACAAGGATCATTCAGGAGACCATGTGATTCTCTCCAGGAGGCCTATATATGCTGTAGGAAGCTTCTCTGCGTCAAGGACAGATGACATTGTTCGAGTGCGTACTAGAGTTGGGTCTCCATTAAAGGGGAAGTCCTTAATTTTCAACATTCTAATATGTCATTAGTATACCCTAGTGGTGTTGGGTGGACATGATAAAAAAAAGTTCCCCCATTCTGTGTTCCCAAGAAATGGAGGTCTGAAGAAAACCACTAATATGGTGAAACAGCTTGATGATATCAGATGTATTTTCACCATGTTAATGGATTTCTTTAGACGTTCTTTTTTTTCTAAGCACCGGCATTATCAGTGCGCCTGAACCTCGTCAAAATGAGTACATTTTTAAAATTACATTGTTCCTTTAATTACTAAATGTCAATCAGTTAAAGTCCTGGCCCTACTTTAACTGTAGACTGTACAGAATGCCATGTACTCCTCCGCATTGCGGTTGGTGGTGCGGTATATAAATACAATGATATAATTAATGCGGTTGGATAATGGGTGGATAATGAATATGAACATGTGGTTTTAGGTGGCAAAAGTCTATCTGCAGGTCTCTAAGACAGGGGTTTTCAACTGGTGGTCCCGGGACCACCAGTGGTCCTTGAGAGGATTCCAGTTCGTCCCCAGCTAAATGATAACATTCAGCTGGTAGCTGAATGTTAAAATATACTCTCAAGAGTTTAGAGTTTATACTCTCAGATTTTCAAGAATCTACTGCACAATTAGAAAACATAGAAGAATTGTTATTTTGACCAGCGTTTTGCCAGTTTATCTCTCATAAATTGTGGACAAAAGCTTGAAAATCTTTGCTTTTGGGAGATTAAACTGAACATCAAAGGTGGTCCGTGGCTAAAATGCTGAATAAATGGTAGGCCCTGGTATGAAAAAGGTTGAAAACTACAGCTCTAAGGTATTGATGAGTTCCTCGGACTAAATAAATCAAGCAAAAACAAAAGAACGCCAGCCATGCAGCTTACTAGTGTACATGGAATGTAAGTAGGAGCTTCTACTTTGTGGCAGTCTGAGGTCACAGTACTGGTTGGGGAACTAGAGGATGTTTTCTGCGTCGCTCATAGCGCTGAGACATCCCAGGGAGGTTACCAGGGATACCATTGACAGCTGATATGAGCAGTGTGCCTGTGATAGCAGCAGTGGCAGATGGTAGGTACAACCAAGTACCTTTACTGCTGTACTACTGTACCTTCCCCCTCGTTACATTACTATAATTCCATCATTCGGGGACTACCAGGATTGCTTCACTACCTTTGGAGCATATGCTGAAATATTTGTGCCTTTGATGCATGAAATTTCCCCCTGAAAATAGTCCCTTGGCTTGTTGTCACACAGAAAAATAATCCACTTTGCGACCAGAGATGGTGGTAACTTGTAATATGAAATAATTTACAGTGACATTATTACTTTTCTCTGTCAAACTAATATAACAAGATTAAACTATACGAATCGGTAATAATAGCAAAAAAGTACTAGATTTTCCGCCAGGAGCTTTTCACTAATTTTGGCGTTAGTGGGGTCTGAAAAGAGCTAAATATAGTGACAAATGTGCCAAGTTGGCAACACTGAGGTCACTTGTCAGCAGAGGTCATAAGTGATGACCGTTGTGTGGTTGTGTGGGTCGGTTATTGAATATTGGGAGCAGCGCTCGGTGTGCTAATGCCTAGAGGAGCAGGCTCCTTACCGAGCGGTTCCTAGTTGGACTCCCTAACATTTGCAAAAAAAAAGCATAACCACAAGCTCAAAATGCATCACTTTGTGTATTTAGAGCCTGTGAAACTTTAATGCTTTTGTAGCAGTAGAGTGATCAACTACTAGAGCGTTCATTTACGTGAGGCAAAATATATAGAATATGTACATGTATATATAAAAGTTTGTGCCCAACAGCTAGGATTATGTGAGCGGAGGGAGATAGGGAGTGTTGTGTAGAGGGAGCTGGAAGCAGCTGACCCGCAAAAACCTCATCTGCTGACATTTCAACTAGGGTAATGAGGTGGTTCGACAAACCCCCAAAAATTACGCCAGACATTACTAAAGACTAAGAGCCCTATCTTGTGTCAGGGGTGCTTTAGCCGTAATTTGGTGATTTGGCGTTGTGTAAGGCGTTCCCCCGTTAAATTTTGTGCCAAAACCTAAATCCTTAAAAGTGCACTGAAAAGAAAATGGAGGCCATCTTACTTTGAAGTTTCAGCCTAAATTTCCCTGAAACGCTGGTGCTGATGTTTCTGAACCAATCACAGGATCGCATCCCTCCAGCCTATGGAGTTTTTGATCTGTCACTTGTTATTTTCTTTTTTGCCTGTGATGTTGCAGCTGTTTCCTTACACTTGCTTCATCCTGAGACGGTGCAGAACTTTGTTGTTGTCAAGAAATGATGAAAACAAAACATTTGTCGGGTTCAGCAAAGGTGGTGGGGGGGAGGTGAGGCAGTGTTTTAGCCAATCACAGCACAGCAGTCTCCAGCAGATTCATAATGAGCCAATCGAATGAGGGTGAGGTGGAGTTAGATACTGTTTTTAAACTAAACTGTTTCCAAACACTGTGTTCGTACATGCTAAAGTTGCCTCTATTACCTTTAAAAGACCTCGGCTACCGTTATATCATACATAGGTGTGGTTAGGGCAATGGAGTTCTGAAAAAATGAGAAGTGAAGCAAAAACACAAAACAAAAAATGATGAAATACGGAGATACAAGGCTTCCGTCCCGACAGTTACCGATAAGGACGTCATGTATCATCTCGGAGCAGCGCCGCACACGCTGACATTAACGTCCTTACATTACTTCATTGTATCACCGCCATGATGCATGTGTGATGCAAATCACTTAGTAAATCTGTCCCAGCTGCCGCTGCTTTTCACCTGGCAGAGCTGTCACATTATGCCCTGGAGAGAGAGAGAGAGAGAGGCGGGGGAGGGGGGGGGGGGTCTGAAATCATGTAAATATTCAATCCCTCAATCAGCGCTTTCTGCCGGAGGGCTGTAATGAAGCTATTAAATCAGGGTGCATCCTGTCTTCAACCTTAAACCTGCATTAGACGGCCTTGTAATGGCTCTGAGCTGCCAATCAGTATAGGGTGGAATGGCGCCGCCGCCCCTCTTTAAATTAACAAACAGAAAAAAAATAAAATCCTTCCTGCTACTTGTGCTTCGCTTTTTCATGATGATGATGGTGATGCACTCTGTGATTGCACGGTCCCCCCACCAAGCTTTTTCCCAAACTTTCCGGGGGGCCATGGCTCCACTCAAAACAAATCACATTTGAACGTGGAGACCCTGCAAAATGATAATCATTTGAACTTTGTACCCTCTCTGCTATATCGCAACAAGCACTTTAGTTGCAATTGTAGGAGTTGATAGGCCTAGCCTCGGGGCTAGGCAATGTGCCGGTGGCCATGCCGGGATTACCTGAGGCTACCTGACCCAACACGGCCCAGCGAGCAGGTACAAATGTCTCCACCACTACCACAGATTCATTAGAAACGCAAACATTCAAGTGGTTAACCATTTTAAGCAGCCTACATACTTCATCCGCTTATCCAAGGTCGGGTTGTGGGGGCAACAGGTCCCCAGAGAGCTCCAGATTTCCCCATCCCGAGCAACATTTGCGACCTCCTCCTGTGGGATCCCGAGGCGATCCAAGGCCAGAGAGTCAATGTAATCCCTCCATCTCGGCCTTGGTCTGCCCCAGCGTCTCCTCCCAGTGACACGTGGCTCGAGTGTCTGCTCGAGAGGCATCCTAACCAGATGCCTGAACCGCCTCAGCTGGCTCCATATGTGACAGCAATTTTGAACAATTTTTTAACATTCAACGTTTTAGCTTGAAAGTCGCATGGGAGGTAAATGTCAGACGGATATCACATCACAGCTATTGTTCCAGGTGTTGTGAATTATGGCAAATGTCTATGTCTCTATTTGTATTTAGATGGAGACAGCGGGACTGAAAATATAATACTTATGGCACGGGGGATCGGTGGTGGAGAGGGGGGACACTTACCGGCGTACACACGCCACCAAAAGACTCTTAAAGGCTTGCCATTAAACCCAATTAAATCATAATAGGTAAGAAAGATGCAAATGAGCAGCATTTTTTTCCAGAGGGTGTCAGCATTACGGGCAAAAAAGATTGATGTTAATGCTCCAGCGGTGCTGCGATGGTTGCTATTTAGAACCCATCCACTTATTTTATAGTCACAATGCCCTTGGAACCAGTAACATGACGCTGCGTAGTAAATTACATTTTTAGTGTATTTATTAATTCTCATCATACGGTCTGAGTGCTCTAGCTTTGTTGTTGTAACTTGCAATGCCAAAAAAAGAACACAAAACAACTAAAGCGCCAAAGTAATTAACTATCGAATGGTTCTCAAGTTACTCCTCTAGGAATGCAATAGCTCCTCTGTTCATTGGGTTTGTGAACGCCGTGCTGTTGCTGTTTAGATTAGTCAAACACCGGTGCCAACTAAGCCTCTGCCCGGGAATTGCCAAAGTCGGCCCTGTTACCTTCTTTTTTTTGCTAAATTTGGTGCAAGAAGTTGAACAGGGGAAAAACGCTACATCAATCATGTTGCAGATGCAGCCCTTTCATGAGAGAGTTTGTGGGGGTTGGAGCCTTTGGAGGAGGAGGTCGGTTTGCTGCAGAGAGAGAGAGAAGCTCTGAGACTAAAAAATGAAGCGGAGCTCGCTGCCAACAAGCATTTTCTTGGGCGATGATGATGATGGGGAAATCTTTTGCCGGGGTCTCGCAGGATATCACTTGAGAACACCTTGGCGTCCTCTCTCTCAAGACAAGAGCCCCCAATGTGTTTAGTTGAGAAAAGCCGGCAGGCAGGCAGTGCTGTGTGCTGTCATGTCCGCTTATTACAGTGTAAGCGAACTTTGGACTTTTCTGTAAAGTTGTTTGTGTATTGGTATAGTTGCAGTTTTTTTTTTTTGGGGGGGGGGGGGGGGGGTAGTAGTGTAGTTGCTTAGTTTGTCCCTCTAACTTTTTGACCACATCAGATCCTCCATCTGAACATAGTCTGTGCAGGGGCCCTAATACAATGTTTTATATTTATATATCAGTGGTTTTCAACCAGTGGTCTGGGGACCACCAGTGGTCCTTGGGAGGATTCCAGGTGGTCCCCAGCTAACTTGGTTAACTGGATGAAAAGTTGGTTAGCGAGATGTAACTCTTGAGAGCGTAAACATGAAACCAAATGGACCCTTGCAGGTCTATTTGGTTTCATGTTACACTCTCAAGCATTAAAATATTCATCATCTAAATTAGTCCACTTAATTAAGAGAATGTAGTAGATTAATGGTCATTTTGATCTATGGTATGTTTGCCTGCATTGTTTGCGAAAATCCAGCCTGGTTTTGTGGACAAAACCAAAAGAAATCTTTAGTTTTGGGTCTGTGGGGTGAAAATGTCTGTGGCTCAAATGCTGAATAAATAGTGGGCCCTGGGATCAAAAAGGTTGAAAACCACTGTTATATATACAGTATATAAATATAATATAGTTATAGTGTTTACTTTTCTGGGTAAAAATGGATATTTCTGTAGACCTACAAGCTTTTTATTTACAGGCACGTAATACGTCCAGTACAGAAATGTTCATGCACAATTACACAGTATCATATCCTACATTTTACAGATTTAGTTTTTGTCTCTTTGTGGCTTACTTGAGGAGGACGGGGGAGTTCTTGATTGTTTTAACAGAGTTGAATACTCGTCCCTTTCCTCCTCGCCTCTCTCTGTTAGCCTGGAGGATCAGATATGTGTGTCTGCAGAGGGCTTAAGTGTGTCAATGAAGCGAGAGGGTGGGTGAGTCGATGATGGAGGTTCAGCTTACCTCCCAGGGGCGGATAGAAGGCATGGGCATCGAGGGGCAATGCCCCCCGTAAATGCCCAATCTGCTCCACCAAACACGATGGCATGCAAAACAACCCGAGATATTTCAAATTAAAGTGCTTATATTTAAAATGATTTGAAACAGTACTACGGCTACTAACTACAGTTGTGCCAGCGCTAAACCGACAGCATTTCATCATTGAAAACAGAAAACTCATGAGTCAGACCTTTAGCTTTATGCATGCTGCGTGTCTGTTGTAACCTCAGCAAAAACTGATGTTATTATTGATGCTTTACTTGCCTAAAGTCCTCTAACAGAAAAGGGTATGGGTGCGGCTTCATCGCCCGTGGCGCAAAGCGCCACCCTTATCATTTTCTCCTGCCCCCCAATTGGGAAATGTTACATCCGCCCCTGTTACCTCCCCTTCAGATCAAACCCACAGTCCACCAGAAGGAGAGGCCAGAAGAATAACATACCTCACGCCATATTTATTTGGGATTCAGGTGACAAGTTTTGAAAGTAAACTACTGCTTGTAATGGATCTCTATTGTTTTGGCAAAAGAATATCAGAAATTAATAACCTGTTCATTTAAATTTGTCATCGCTGAAGGCCTAAGCGCATTCTTTCTATAATAAAACATAGTGAAGCCTAATACGCCAACTGAAAAATCCAGATAAACGCCTTGAAGCGAAAATACAGAATTTAATAACGCATGGACAGTATTTGTTTGCTGTCAACATCAATGCTGTTTGCTCACTGAAATGCTTGGTCTGCGTCGAGAAGGAAAAAAGAAAGTAATATATTGAAAGACCTTTCCAGAGCAAAGTGGGAAAATTAAACTACTATATTTTGCAACTCCCAGACAGCTTCTTAATATATTTTTGGTCAAAAATGATTTTAGTGTGATCGATCTTAAAGGTTGCCTACCCCCAGAGGGAATACAAAAGGTCAAAAGCAAAAGCTAACCCTGCTTAGTTTAATAAGTATAGATCAGTGCTTCTCAAACTTTTTCATGTCAAGGACACCCAAATTGAGTGTGTCTAAGCCAGGGGAGTGATTAAAATGTACAAAATAAGTCCAGATTTGTATCAATCTCACGGGGAAAAAAGAGAAAATATTAGCTTGCTTATAACCACAGACATCAAAACACCCTATAGATTCCATTTTGACTTTGTATGGCAAAGCCTTCATCCAATCAGGATGGAGGGTGGCTTCCTCCAATCAGGATCGAGCAGGACGAGGCTTGGTGTACTTAATTGCTGTATCATACTACAGCGTTGCATGGATTTTTGTATTTTCTTGCAAAAATATGGTGATTTATTTTTTATTATTTACTATAGACTAATAGTCTCCAAGAAATTATATCTTGTAACTCTCATCAACAACAGGTACCTCTACCTTCATATTCATTAGATCCTATGAACCAGATATAATTTCCTGGGGTTTATTAGGACTATAGTAGGTAATAATAGGTAACAAAACATAACATAATAATCATTATTATGGATCCATAAAACATATATTCAGCATTTTGTAATGCAAACATTGCATGCACTCTTCAGTGATTTATTTTCTGTCAATTCGGGCCGAACCTGAATAGGTCAGAAAATGCATTTTCATAGCCATTTTCTGCAGCCGAATATTTGGTGCATCGCTACTCAAAACGTATCTCTTCACGTTTTGGTCACGTTTTGGTCTTATCAGTCTGACACTGGGTTGGAAAGGATAGAAAAGGTTTTCACCCGACGGCAGCAGCGCTCCGCTCCGTGCAGCGACCTCAGCGGAACTGGGCTGAGACCGTTGTTTGAGTCGGAGCTCTAAAACGCTTCAACGTAATTTAATTTGACTTGAGATGTGATTACTGTAATTTCCACACGCCGAGACATGCAACAGACAACTCACTCTCCATAAACACATCTAATCTAATCAGTGCTACTTAATCAAGTTGATAGGGAATATGTATATATATAAATATATAAAGCGGTAGACAGTATTATTCAGACTTACACACTTTTACCCTTCAAAGTGCAGCGTGAGAGGCTTTTGGCGGAGTTGTGACTGCATCTTTTCAGAGTAGTTATCCAAATCACCAACACGGTTTACAGTTCAACTTGGAATATTGTTGCTGTGGGATAGAAACATGTCTCCATATTACTTTTTAAGAAAAATGTTTCTATAAATCCCTACTTTGCATAACGCCTACCGTTCTGCATCCGATTCTTCACACAGACAAGTGTGCATTGTTTCCGTGTCTGCTCAAGAGTGCTAGCCACACATGTTCTGCATGGCGGATACAGCGGCTGATTGGCCATCAGCGTGGTTTCAACTCATTGATCTCAAAAGACAAACGTGTTTTGTCTGTGGTATCTTGCAACTGTATTTGGCTTTATTCCAAGGACGATAAAGTGTTGTAAACAAGGTTGTTTACAGGTGCCAAGAATGTTAAGAGTAAGACATACCTTGTTTACTCCATTGATTAACCCCACTTTAATCCTGGTCGATGCTAACCAAAATTTCTTCTGCTAACGTTGTGATTGTTCTCTCGTAAATAATGTCCAAAATACGTGGGTGCATGCACTCCCCCATAGGTCCATATCTGAGCACATTGTGTCCATATCTGAGCACATTGTGGCAATCCGCAGCCATGCTGAAGCTGATTTCACTTTTTATGATGAATCTTGGCATTTTAGAATTGAAACATTCCCTAACTGTGTGTGAAAGGCAAATGGCCTGTAAGTTGTTGGCCAATCGGCAGGAAGTCACCCAATGGAACCGTGGCAACGGTGGGATCGGCGGGGGGTGGGGGGGTTAAAGGCACAGGCACAGTCTATATACAGTATGTAGACTGAAAAAAATGCATATGATATGGATATCTGTTTTTTGAGATCAAATCAATCATATAAATAGCACTCTGGACAAAAAAGGGGCCGCCACAGGCTGGCCAAATAGCACCCAAGGAGTTAAAATGCTTTCGAGGTTAGTTTTGAAAATACCAAACACAATGCATCATCACAATGTGACACATTGCAGGGTTGCACATCTTCTATCTTCAAATATCCGATGTTCACGTGACCTATGGTCCGATGGTCGCTTCTTTGGGGCTTGTTTTGTTAGACCTAGTTGCTTATATTGCTCGCTCAAACAGTTTGGAACATACAAAAGGTTTCCAAGGTTTCCAAGTGAGAGCATTCAGTGACAATGAGGAACAAACATGTCAGAGATTCAGAGAGAGAGAGAGAGAGAGAGAGAGAGAGACGCACACACGCGTACACACACAAGCACACGCATTGATCAAAGGCCAAGATGCCCAGTATACATTCCTGGAAATACATCTTCCTTGGGTAAACAAACAATGAAGGCTTGGGGCGGGCAGACAGACACCACTTGTTTCTGCCCGTAATTACTGTGGTGGATATTGTGAAACAGCAGCAGCGCTGTTGTGTGTCACACAATGGGCCGTGTGGTGGGGCCGAGCTTTGGTTCAGTACGATGATGGCACCACGACCGCAGCTTTGATTTATCCTGAAACTCTATATCAGATTAGAACACACCAGGGGCGGATGTAACATGTCCCATTTGGGGGGGGGGGACAAGAGAACATATTGGAGGGGCAAGAGAAAATGGTATGGGGGCGGGTTCAAGTAAAGATGAAATGCTGTTGGTTTAGTGGTGCCAAAATGGTAGTTAGTAGCAGCAGTAGTAGTGTTTCAAATCATTTTAAATTTAGGCTGTCCGCGTTAACGCGTTAATCTCGCGTTAACTCAGCCGTGCGTTAACGGCGTCAAAAAAATTACGCGAGATTAACGCACGGGACCCCCCCCCCCCCCCCCCCCGCCGCCGCCCACCCCATGCAGGCCGATTAACATTGTGGAGACGAGGGTTTGCGTGAAATAACACGGATTGAATCAAACGACTGGACCTACGAACCACTGCAGAACCACTACTGTAGAACCACTACTGTGATGAACACAGCACACTATTTTGATGAGAACTGGGCACGTATGTCCCATGCATTAACAGAACAGAGAGGCACTTCGCCATGCAACGTGCGCACATACAGTAGCAAGCGAGAGACAGACAGAGAGAGGGATGGGGAGAGGGACAGAGAGAGGGACAGAGAGAGAGAGAGAGAGAGAGAGAGAGAGAGAAGAGAGAGAGAGAGAGAGAGAGAGAGAGAGAGGAGGGGGGGGGGAGAGGGAGAGGGAGAGGGAGAGGGAGAGAGGGAGAGGGAAAGAGAAAGGAGAGAGAGAGAGGAGAGAGGAGGGAGAGGGAGACGGACGGAGACTGTTCCTCCTTTCGATAGCAGCAAAGCAGCAGGCAGGGAGAGAGAGAGGTGGCCTGATGACTTACCCTTTCTCAAAGTGATCATCAAAAAGTATAATCCTTTGTTTGTAAATCCAATGCATAATCCAGCAAAAACGTCTCAAGATATAGCCAGGCAGCCGACGGAGCGATACGTAAACGTCATCTATAATCACGACGGCATGGCCAGAAGTAGGGTTGCCAACTTGGCGCATTTGTAACTATATTTAGTTTTTTTCCAGACTCCCCTAGCGCCAAAATTATTGAGAAAGTCCTGGTGGAAAATCTAGTGCTTTTCAGCTGGTTGAAAACCACTGCTCTAGCTACTTCTAGTGCATTTTGGAAGTGCCACTAGTGCATTTTGGATTTTGGCAGTTGGCAACACAATTAAGCTTGTTAAACAGCTGTGCCTGTCCCTCCTCCCCTCCAAAGACAGCTCTCCTCTCCCACAGCCATAGCGTAGTGTGTGCTGGACATAGGGTATTTTTTATTACCTGGAGTATTGTTGGCACAAAGATATAAGGTGTTTTTTCCCTTTGAAAATAATGAAAAGGCTGATATACTGTAATGTAGCAAGGGAAAAACTATTTTTATTTTAATGCTAATTAACTAAAAATCACACCTGTGTGAAGTGATCATCTTACATCTTACATCGACCAACATAGTTCTTCTTTTTTTAAGCAGTGTTTAAGGCAGGTGTTCTCAACTTGTTCGTTGTGACCCCTCAGTGGTCCTGAAATTATTTTGGGGGGTCCCCAGTTTAAAAAAAAAAAAAAAAAAAAAAAAACGTTATAAACTGTATATATTTTTGCTGATATCGGATATCGGGAGTATATCGGGAAATTTGAAAATATGCGATTAATTTGCGATTAATCGAAGATTAACTATGGGCCATCATGCGATTAATCGCGATTAAATTATTTTAATCGACTGACAGCTCTATTTTAAATATAAGCACTGTAATTTGAACTATCTTGGGTTGTTTTGCATGGCATCGTGTTTGGGGGGCAGACTGGGCAGACCCCCCGCCCCATGCCTAGATCCACCCCTGGAACACACACACAGCAAAACCGGTGCTCCGCAAATGAGAGCTGGCTCCAACAGCCATCCCTTTATTTAGACATCACAGCACTCATTAGGAGGAGCACGCTGGGGCCTTTTGTGGTAACCGGAAACCGCTCTGCCCAAAACACAGAATGCACCAAAAATCAGAATGCATATTATACTGCAGCTTTTTTCATCCCTCTTTTCCCCTTTTTCCTTTGATGCTGCAGCTGTTTCCTGCAGACAGACACTTGCTTCGTCCTGCAAATGGTCCAGCACTTTGCTGATCTGATATGTTGATCATGATAACGAAACATTCGCCGGCCTCAGGACAAGGCAGACCTAATGTGTGCAAAAGGCTCCAGCTGCAGACCTAGCCCAGGAGTGGACGTGCCTCACAGTTGATGTGATGACGTCACACATCAACCACAGGCCCCTGTTGTTGCCATGTCCGTCCGCTTCTACGTTATCAAGCGATAATTCCCAGTAGGCTGTTTATCAGCACCATCTTAGCTTGCGGTTAGGTTTAGGGGTAGGTTTAGAGAAGGGTGTAGCAATGTTTGTAGCAAAACCCTAGCCCCCTCCAACCGTAACCCTAAGGGAGGGGGCTAGGGGTTTTGTGCTACAACAACAGGGTCCTGTGGGTTGATGTGACATCATCACTTCAACTGTGAGACATGTCCACTCTAGGCTAGGTCTGCAGCTGGACCCCTCTCAATGTGTGAGGGGGTGGAGGTTGAGTTGGTTGAGGCAGCATTTTAGCCAATCACAGCATTTCCGGATGAGCCAATAGAGAGGTGATGAGAGTTAGATTCTGTTTTAAACAAATCTGTTTACTGTACAAACGATATTTGTACACACTAAAGCTGCCTATGTTACCTTTAATTCAGGTGATATACAGTAGGCAACTTACTGTAAGTGTTGGCTCATTATGAAACTGCCCGATACCGCTGTGCTGTGATTGGCTATAAAACGCCACCTCACCCCCCACGCCTTGTCCTGAGCCAGACCAATGTTTTGACAACATGCTGTATTGACAACAGTAAAGTTCTGGACTGTTATCTTTGGATTCAGAAACCAACAGTAACCAGCCTGATCTCCACCTCTATATTGACACGTTAAAAGTGGTGCAAAAAATGAAGATCTATCTTACATGCTCACACCTCTGCGACTTGTGGGAACCTCGGAATAGAGGTGGAGAACCAGACTTGATTCTTGGCCAAAAAATTGCCAATCTTATTCTAAGATTCACGCGGACAAATGGCTTTGACTCCGTTTGTTTTCGCTGTCATTTCTTCACATCTGTGGCCCAGCTGAACTCACTTCCCACACGATTTCTTCTCCCTCCTCTTTGATGCTTCCATTACGGTGGTAGTATGGCTGAATTTATGTATTAGGCTGTTGTCACCACCTCCCCCCACATAGATCAGGGAGATAAACACACAGATTATGTGTCTCCTTGAGATGTGGCTTCTCTGATACGTGCTGATGTGATGGCTCATTTAAAAAATAAAATAAAGAAATAAATAAGGAGAGTTCCTCCTCTGTCATTGCCTCGTGTTTTTTCCTTTTTGAAAAGAAGATTAAAGATGCTCTCATGCCTTCTGATATGACTGTGTTTCACACGCTGCCTGACTGTTGAGTGGTGGCTATTATATACGTCTGCACGAGCACGCGCGGGGACACACACACACCACACACACACACACACACACACACACACACACACACACACGCACACACGCGCAGGGTTGTGTTCATCCACTTTCTACTTTCTGACAATATACTGTGTCTCTCTAAATCAATGGTAGAGGGATTGCGAAGAGGGATAGTAAATTACTAAGTGGAATTTTAACTTTTTTTACTATACGTTCACTACAAATATTGTACTTTATATGATAATAATATTCTATTTTTATATAATAATATTATTATTATTATATTATCATTATAATATATAATATAATATACTGTATATATAAATATATGCCTGTATATTATATAGTAATAAGGGTAATAATAATAATAGTGAGTACCGTAGTAGTGATGGTGGTGAAAGCAGCCACTCTCCAAGCTCCCAATACATCACAATGTGGACCATCGGCGCGCTTGTAGATCTGTTATTTTCCAAACATTGTTTTTCTTCATGCAGTATACTGTATATATACATGTAATCATATTATTTGAACAGTTGTGAATTAGCACAAGGACTCCTTTTTACTTTTGGTGCTTTATTATACCGTACCCAAATTGATCTTAAGGGCATTGCGAGGGATGACCATTCCACATTAGGCGACGTGCTGTGTGCATGCATGCACCCCCCCCCCCCCCCCCCCCCCCCCCCCCCCCCCCCCCCCCCCCCCCCCCCCCCTTCCCCTAAAGAATCCATCCAGGGATCATCCAGAATATTGAATGAAACATCTCTGGCTTTTTTTTTTTTACACTTTACAAGCCACAGCTCACCCGTGGCCCCCGTGTGGTTGTTTATTTTCTGCTCCGGTATCTTCAAATTCATTTTCAACCGTCGGCTGGTGGTGGGCGAATAATATATATATACAATCCCCATCGCAGCACGGCGCGGGAATGATGGACATTGTCATGTTTTCATCGTGGTTGCCGGCGGCATGCCCCCATTGCCGTCCCTCTCTCTCTCTCTCCAGGGGCGGATGTAACATGTCCCATTTGGG
Organism: Benthosema pterotum; assembly: GCA_039105355.1. Taxonomy (NCBI): domain Eukaryota; kingdom Metazoa; phylum Chordata; class Actinopteri; order Myctophiformes; family Myctophidae; genus Benthosema; species Benthosema pterotum. The sequence continues at coordinate 7,863,340 of CM076978.1, forward strand.
GGGCAAGAGAACATATTGGAGGGGCAAGAGAAAATGGTATGGGGGCGGCTTCATCGCCTGTGGCGCGAAGCGCCACGGGTGATGAAGTCGCCCCCCATACCATTTTCGGTTACAGGACTTTTAACAGTCAAGTAAAGCATCAATAATATCAGTTGATAACATCAGTTGTTGTTGAAGTTGCAACACACACGCAGTATGCATAAAGCTAAAGGTCTGACTCAGAGAGTTTTCTGTTTTCAATGACGAAATGCTGTTGATTTAGTGGTGAGACGATTGCTAGTTAGTAGTTAGTTAGTTAGTAGCAGTAGTAGCGTTTCAAATGATTTTAAGCACTGAAATATCTTGGGGGGTTGTCCTGGGTTGCATTGCATGCCATCATGTTTGGTGGGGCAGTCAGGGCATTTAGGGGGGCATTACCACCCCCCCATGTCCATGCCTAGATCCGCCCCTGCCTCTCTCTCTCTCTCTCTCTCTCTCTCTCTCTCTCTCTCTCTCTCTTCTCTCTCTCTCTCTCTCTCTCTCTCTCTCTCTCTCTCTCTCTCTCTCTCTCTCTCTCTTCTTCCTTCTACCCTTGATAGAAATCTATATTCTTTCTCTCCCCTCACACAGGTCTACACCCGCTATGGGAAATGCTACACGTTCAACGGCAACAAGAGCACGTCCAGGAAGAGCAAGCAGGGCGGGATGGGAAATGGCCTGGAGATCATGCTGGATATCCAGCAGGATGAATATCTACCCATCTGGAGAGAGACAAGTAAAGCCACACGCAAACCTATTTGTCACACACAATCCTATCTAATGTCACACTGCAGCCCCTGAGCCGCGTCTCCGGAGGTTTAAGTCCAACAATACCTCCATCCGTCCGTCTGTCCATCCATCCATCCATCCATCCATCCAGGCGGATGTAACGTTTCCCAATTGGGGGGGGACAGCCGAAAATGGTATGGGGGTGGAAGTCGCACCCATACCATTTTCGGTTACAAGACTTACAGTATATTAGGCAAGTAAGCATAAATAAACATCAGTTGTTGTTGAAGTTGCAACAGACACGCAGCATGCATAAAGCTAACTCTGACTCAGAGTTTTCTGTTTTGAATGATGAAATGCTGTTGGTTTAGTGATGCCACAATTGTAGTTAGTTAGTAGCAGTAGTAATGTTTCAAATCATTTTAATTATAAGCACTTTAATTTGAACTATCTTTGAAATGTGGGTTGTTTTGCATGCCATCATGTTTGGTGGGGCATTTAGGGGGTCATTGCCCCTCCCATGCCCATGCTCATGCCTAGATTTGGCCCTGCATCCATCCATCCATCCATCCATCCATTCATACATCCATCCATCCCTCCCTCCAACACACAGAACATACATACACAATTGCATTTTTCACAGCACTACTCCTCCACCATATAAAGTTATCACTTTATATAGAGACATTATCAGTGTTGGGCAGTAACTACTTACTAGTAATATATTACTGTAATAGTGTTAACTTTCCCAGTAACGAGTAAAATAATTATAATTATTATAATTATTTTATTTCTGCATTTCTGGCTGATTGGTGACTCTCTTTAATATTGAATCGAAAACAATTGGATTCAGTTCTAAAAGTAGCTGAACTAAACACATTGTGCTGTTTTATTTTTTTCGTGGGAGGGGGCGCAAAAGTGAGGTGAACATATTATGTAATATATTAGTCTTGATTCCAAGCAATAAGTGATGTAATATTCATTTTATAAGGAAAAATACCGCACAATATATCCAGGGCGCCGTAGATAGATTTCACGCACATCCATTCATGACCATGCAAGGCACCAACCTGCAGTGCACACTGTAAATTCATGTGCTACCTCCCTACTTAAGAACACAATAGTGCAGCGCAAAGTTAGCAAAGATAGACGATCTACAGCGCACATTGCATGGAGAGGTGTTTGCCTTTAAAGGGGAACTCCACCCATTTTCAACATTTTTTTCAGAGAGCGTACAAATGCAACCAAATGAACCCTAACGGGTTCATTTGGTTCCATTTGTACGCTCTCAGAAAAAAAAGAAGCGTCTAAAGAAATCCATTAACATGGTGAAAATACATCTTGACGATGTCATCAAGATGTGTTTCACCATGTTAGTGGTTTTCTTCAGACCTCCATTGCTTGGGAACACAGAATGGGGGAACGTTTTTTTTTATCATGCCCACCCAGCACCTCTAGGGTAATGTCAATGGCTAATGAAATAAAATGTTGAAAATGGGTGGAGTTCCCGTTTAACAATTTTTTGACACAATGACGTTTCCACCCGACAGCGGCAGATCACTGTGAGTGCGTCTGCACGAGTGCACTCACACGCACGTATCCCACAGGGTCACACACGCACGCACGTGCGCACGCATACATCTTTTGATTCCTTTATGAAACAAAAAAATGACCTTTGATTACATTATTCTGCCCGTGCAGGCTTTCATAATGTCCCTGTGATCATTATTATCATAT
>CM076978.1:7870823-8097484 GCA_039105355.1 Benthosema pterotum
GGGTATGACCTGGCCGGGAATCGAACCCGGTCTCCCAGTCTCAGGGCAGACACTCTAACCACAAGGCCACTGAGTTGGTGCCATTACCATTACATTGAGTTTTATCATCTCAATCACAAAGTGACATTTCCGTGAATGTCACTTTCATGATATGCGAGTGTAACTCCATGCTATGAGAAGTAGGCAGAAATGCATTTGGACTCAAAGTAAAAGCCCAGCTTGAATCCTTTTATGTTAGGTCTTTTTAAGTAATAGCAAATCATACACATTGCAGAGACTTTAATTGTTACTGTAAAATAATTCAAACCGGCTGTCATTTTACATCTCATCTTACTCACTTCAAACAATGTGTTTCAGACACTAGACTATGATTTTTTCACCGTTAGGCTCACTGTGACCACTGATCACGTGACTAAACCCAATGTAACTGTGTACCCCATCATTGGCGCAACTCCGTCTCTAAATGGCTCTGGTGCGTTGCATTAAAATTGGATTTTAGATCATGCAACAGCATGCAGCAGTGGATAAACAAAACACAAGACAAATCAGTTTATGAAGAAAACTGAAGCAATAGGACATGTGGGTGTGACAATCTGCCACATCCTGACGTGAAACTCTACATACAATATAAAAGTATACTGGTTTACAGCAGTATGTTTTTATGAAGTGTATCCTTTAAACAAACAACTACCCTTAATCAATGATTATCTATGATAAAAATGCTTCAAAACAGAGCCTACACATGTTAACAATTAATGTGATTCATAAAATGACCAATGCCAGGCTGCATTATATATTTGATGGTCAAATGAATTATTTTCGAAGTAATTTAAACATTTCATTGATGAGCCATGTGAGTTCCATTGTAAAAGCAGTGAGGTGGCTAAAATGGAAACTCCAACATAAAAGAAGGACATCAAGAGAATGGCAAGGTTTAACGGTTTTTATTAACAACCACTCCCAAAAGTATTAGATTATATTTGTACAAGGACTGGTAGGGATACTTAAGTAATCTAATTACTTGCAATGAATTATTTACATGATTACTTTACCAAACAAGGAGAACAAAGGAAGACCTGGAGATGCCGCAAACAGAAGGAGGGGGGGGGGGCCCAGGCACCCCTAGGGACGTCGAAGCTGTTCCCACCCCTCGCCTAACTTAACAAATGAATCCTAAACCGAGAACTAAAACAAAACGAAAACCAAGGCTGCCGGCCATCTCCAGGCCAAACAGAAATAAACTAACTAAAGAGAACTGAAAACAAAGGCTAACAAGAACAGAGCTGGGCTGTTGTCTGGTCTGTCTGCCATCAGACTGAAGGAGCTGGCTTTTATGCAGGAGGAGGAGCATGGCTGATTGGGGAACTTGCTGCAGGTGCCAGCTGGGTGTGTCACACTGAGTGAGGGAGAGACAGAGGGAGTTAAGCACAGACACTGATTGACAGACAGAGAGTGTGTGTGTGTGTGTGTGTGTGTGTGTGTGTGTGTGTGTGTGTGTGTGTGTGTGTGTGTGTGTGTGTGTGTGTGTGTGTGTGTGTGTGTTGTGTGTGTGTGTGTGTGTGTGTGTGTGTGTGTGTGTGTGTGTATGCTAAAGGAAGGGGATGGTGGTGCCAGAAAAAGTTACAATCAAAAAACACACCTACCTAGAACCCCAACCCTCTAACCTACCGGGAATTACTCAAACAAACAATTCCTACTCTACCTTCAAAAAAAGGAAATTACAACATGTGGCACTCACCTCTAACCTGGTGTAAAAAACACGGGAGTTACCTACGTGTTGCAAAATGTACAGGGTACCCTGTCTTCCCTGTCCCTTCCCTGAAGAACTTAACTCAAAAATGGGAAGGCTGAACTTAAATACTAGAACTACAAACAAAAGAAAGTACTTGATTATAAACAGTACAGTACGGTACTTTAACAGTACTTTTACTGTGAGACTGTGGCTAGAGTAGGGCTTTACCGAATAGCCTCGTTTTTAACAACAAAGACTGGTTTTACAAAATGGCTGTGTTTAGGACAACTTCTAAGGACTACTATTTGACTTGTATTTGGACAAATGGCAAAACTGGTATGCTTAGGACACTGAATGGTTTGGAGTGCTGTCTGCTGGCAGGCTGGAAAGAGAGTGAGTGGAAGACAACAGGTGGCTTATATAGTCTGATGATGGAGGTGATTGGAGGAGACAGATGCGTGGTGTGGCCCAACCGGTGGTAAGAGGTGGTGGAGTGGGCTGGTACTGGAGATGAGTGGGCTGGACCTGTGAGTATGATTGACAGACTGGAGAGAAGGAGAGGAGAGCAGAATATAGAGGGGAGGAACACATGCTGCCTGCACTGTCTGTCTGTTCCCCCATAATAATACACGTAACAGCCCCCATTTGAGCAATTTGAGTAAGACTGGTTTTGCTGCTATTTGGCATCCCCCTCTACAAAACTGTAAAATATCAGAAGCAGATTACGCTGCATGTGTAGATTAGGGCATTAGAATCATTTTCACGAACGAGCATTTTTCATTGGCTCGTAAAAACATATTTTTTTTCTTAAAACAAAATTCACACCTATTTTCATATTCGTATGGCTCCAAAGTTCATGTGTAGGTCATTGTTATGCATTTTGATCAAAGATTGTAGGAGAACAGCTATTTTACTGTTTTACATATAATTCAAGATGGCGGTTCATCTAAAGGTCAGAGGTCAAAAGTCAGACTACAAAAGTTGTTCGGCATAAGCAGACGCATAAGTGAATATAAGTTACATTTCTGAGAGTCAAGCAGTTCATGAGTTATAAGTGTCTAAATTTTGCAATTTCAGTTGAGTGCTATAGCGCCACCATTTGACCAGTGGTCAAGCTTCGCATCATCACCGTTTGGCATCACCCTCTACAGATTACCAATTTTCGCGAAAACCGATGCACGGTTCAGCAGAACAGCTATTTTTGGCGGAAAAAGAAAAGAGAGGAGAAAAGCAGTCAATATCAATTAAGTGAACAAGTCCACTTCGTGGACTGCTTGTTCACTTAATAAAGTAATATATTAAATCAATCCCAAATTAGAGCAGAGGAGTATATTTAATGGTGTTTTCAATTAGACTGTACTTATATCTACATTAGTGTCTGAATTTTCATAATTCAGTTAAAACAGCTTCAAAATAATCTTGAATCTAATGACCAGCTTGGCAGCAGGTCAGTAAGGAGTTACATTTCGTAATGAGCCCTTCTCAAAACCCAGGGGCGGATTTAACATTTCCCAATTGGGGGGACAGAAGAAAGAAAGAATGCCTATGCCTAGATCCGCCCTGTCAAAACCCCTGTTGGGGTGGATAGCAACTGTTGCTATCCAGGTGGGTACATTTAAATAGGGCAGCCCATCCCCTCCCCCCTCCCATCAGGGTCTGACGAAACTGATTTCAGTTGTTGTTGTTGTTGTTTTTACCTTTGAACACAGACGAGGAGCTTGTATAGCCGTTAGCATAAAGATCCCATTTCCTTTGAAAACAGAGACAGAGTCGTTATGCCATTTGAGTTTATCTTTCGACAACGTTAGTGCAAACGTTGATGTTTATTTATGATTCTCTTTCTTCCTCCAGTGCAGCAGTTCCAAAGTGGGGTCCGAGGACCCCCTAAGTGGTCTTTGAGAGAGAGGTCCACAGGTATCCCACTGCTATGATAACTTTAGGAACCCAATGGACCCTTATGGGTCTGTAACTCTGAGAGTGTCTAATGGTGCATTTATATTGCGCCTTTATTCAAGGCGCTTTACATAGCTTGTGCATCACATTCACCCATTCAACACCATAGAGTTATAAAATACAGAGACCACATCTGGAGGAAACAGTGAAGCAAAAAAGACATAGTGGCCAAAGTTGAGAATGCAGTTTAGAGCAAACTATGGGCCGCGAGAACGCGCATTAGGCTCCGCCCCCTCCAGGGAGCTTTCCCATAACTCAATGGCCCACACGCACGGTCGCGTTCATTGCTGCGCGTTCTAGCGGCCCACCGCAATGCATCAACGCTGCTGCGCCAACCGGAAGTTTGCTTCATGCGCTGGGTGAGCAAGTTAATGCAAGTGGGTGGAAGGGAAAAATCAGAATACGTCTCTATCCAACTCTATGATTCACACTCATTCATACACTGATGGCAGTTCAGCAAGTGAAAAATATACATTAAAAAATAATCTATAATCTGTTTGATAGAAACCTCAGTATGTCCAAAACTCTTTCATCCTAGAATAGCAGATCTACAGGCTTGAAATGGAGATTAGTGGTCACTATTCCAAAACAGCAGCAGTATGAGATTACAGTCAAAGAGCAAAATCCAGTCGCTGAATGCAACTGATAGTCGGGATACTATAATGGACCCTGGCAGGTCTATAACTCACATTACCTGTACCATTTAGCTTTCAGAAATCAAATTAACATTTGATGAAACTCTAGAGAGGGTGGTTCACCTAAAAAAAATCTAGGTTTGTGGCATAATGCATATCAAACCCTGGGTCCTTGAAATTAAAAAGTTTTATAATCACTGGCATAAATCATACACTTATAAATGACTCCGCAGCCAAGACAATTACAAAAATGATAATGTTTTAGTCTTGGAGCACCATGTTACTGGGTTTCTTCAGATGATGAATCAGTCCGATATCTGACAGATTCATCTCCACCCCTCCGTCCCCCCGAAAAATAAAAAATCAGCGAACCCGTCTCTCCATTGAGATCGGCGCTGAAAAGAGCAGCGCCGCATCTCATGATCTCTCACAGCTCACCATAATTAAACCTTTTGTTCCCCCTGCGTGCCGACCGTAATGTCTCCTAATAAATATTTAATTCCACAAATTGAAGAGGAGCAGTGCCCTCTGGAAGAAGAAGAAAGAACGTGAACTCGGCCGTCTCTGTTTCCAAACACTCACTCCCTTTCCTCAATCATCAAGTCTAGCGCATCAAGAAATACTTTAAATACATGTCATTACCCTGCAACCCCCTCCTTCTCCCTCCATTCTGACATGTTTGTCTGCAACCATGTGATGCATTGATTGTTTTTTTTAAAGACCTTCTAAATGATGTGCCTTTGGGGCGTGGAGCCAGTATGGACGGCGATATGGATGCTCCGGTCAGTGGCGTTTCTAAGCAATTTGGAGCCCCCAGGCAAGATTTTCCCTGGAGCCTCCAGGGAAAATCTCCTGTGACGTCATACCTATGACAAGCACAGTAAAATGGCGCCCAAGGGATAAAATTCTGAACTATTTTTAAACTAAATAACATATGTGTTTTAAGTATAATGTAATTATCCATATGAGGCTTATTAGTCTGGGATCCTTTTTAAAGCATGTTTGGAGGTCGCCCCGGAACCCCCCTTCCCCTTCACTCCCTTCATGGCGCGCCAGGCAACTGCCTAGTCTCCCTAATAGCGAAAAACGCCCCTGGCTCCGGTTCTGAATGCAATCAGACGCCCGGAGACGACCGGCGTCACTGTGGATGAAACTCATCTCCTCCCGCGCTTCCTTCCTTCCACCTTTGTTTTATGAGAATAATCGACGTTGTCGGGCAGAAACCACGTATCCTTATTCATTTACTTATTTATTTATGAAGCGCAAGTTTAAGTGGTTAAAAGGGTGGTGGGTAAATGAAATGTAACAAGGATCCCGCTGTCTCCCCATGCAGCACTTTATTAAACTGAAAATGCACTTTCAGGTTGGGTGGGAGGAACCAATAGAGAATTTAAGTTTCCGTGTCTAGGCCTTGGACACGACGAGAACAGTAGGCGTGGTCCGTCGCAGTTGCAACAGAAGCCCAACATAGTTAAGAAAGCAGGCGACGCCGGCTGGATCCACCTCTTCCACTGGCGTCTCTGGTTTCCATGGTGACGCTCCTCTACAGCGTAGCTCTCGTCCACGTTGTTAACACGACGCCAAAAGCCGCGTTCTGCCGTCGTAGGAGAGAGTAGGACGGCCGTGAGGCTTATGTATCGAGCACAGAGCAATTCATTACTGGCGTCGTAGGTTGGGCGTTCTACCAATCTTAAATAGGCTATTATCCAATGAGGATAGAGAACTCAGTCAGGAGACAGTGTAAACAGGTAAAATTGGGCGTGATTATGCAAAGCAACGAGCAGACGTAATTGGAACTGGGACACTTTGAAGCCATTAGTGATTGATAAGCCCCCTCCCCCTCCAGCTGCAGTTCAAGGATGGCTGATCATGTTGTCCTTTCCTGATTGATCAACACTCATTTTCTGTTTCTGTGTTTTTTTTCTCTCCCTCTTTCCAGGAACGGCCGATATCTGCCCTCCCAATAAAATCAAGTGTGTCGACAAAGCACTCGGTAAGGCAACCGGGGCGGATGTAACATGTCCCATTTGGGGGGGGGGACATGTTGGAGGGGCAAGAGAAAATGGTATGGGGGCAGCTGCACTGCCCGTGTCGCTTCGCGCCACGGGCGATGAAGCCGCGCCCATACCATTTTCGGTTACAGGACTTTTATTAGGCAAGTAAAGCATCAATAATAACATCAGTTGTTGTTGAAGTTGCAACAGACACGCAGCATGCATAAAGCTAAAGGTCTGACTCAGAGAGTTTTCTGTTTTCAATGATGAAATGCTTTTGGTTTAGTGGTGCCAAAATTGTAGTTAGTAGCAGTAGTAGTGTTTCAAATCATTTTAAATATAAGCACTTTAATTTGAAATATCTTGGGTTGTTTTGCATGGCGTTGTGTTTGGGGAGGCAGACTGGGCATTTAGGGGGCATTGCCCCCCCATGCCCATGCCTAGATCCGCCCCTGTACGGCAAACGGGTTCTTTTTTTTCGCGCCTTCATTTTCTTTTTCTTCCTCATTATGAAAATTGAAAATGAAACGGCAATGCCATCAGTAAATAACCCACATTACGCGAGCGCACAACGCAGGTGGGCTCGCTTGATTACTTCTCTCTCCCCCTCATTGTGATTGTGTCAATTCGGAGCTCTCGACGTTCTTGTTTCCATCACGCCGCAAATGTGTTTTTAATAAACAAAGTGATGCTTTCATTACGGGAGCGTATTGTTTGCCTGTCGGGCAGAACCTCTTATCTCCATCTCCCAACTTTGTTATTGTTATTATTCCATTGTAAATTAAAAATGCCCTCCCGCCATGCTTCAGTGTCACACAAAATAGCAAAACAAACAATGCCTTTGAGCGCGTAGAGACTGGCCGTTTTTGAGCGGTGCAGCCCCTCCCAAGGAACAGGGGGTGCTGTTTCATCACTCACTTCTAGACACGTCTGATTTCTTTTCCCCGTTTCTTTTATTTGAATCCTGTATAGCAATGGTTTTCATTTTCAACCAGTGGTCTGGGGACCACCAGTGATCCCTGAGAGGATTCCAGGTGGTCCCCAGGTTAAATGATGGACAGTTGTAACCAAATGGACCATTACAGATCCGAAACACTTGAGAGTTGCGGATCTATAATGAGTTAAATTATATTTAAACATCTGAATACTTCAATTTCCAGAATCTATGCAATTAGAAAATGTAGAATTGTTATTTTGAACAACGCTTTGCCAGTTTATCTCTCCTAAACTTTGAACAAAAACTTGAAAATCCTTAGTTTTAGGTCCGAGAGACTAAACTCGGCGGTCTGTGGCTAAAATTCAGAATAAATAGTAGAATAGTAGAATAGTAGAATAGTAGAATAAATAGGCCCTGGTATGAAAAAGCTCCTGCTTTATAGTAAGTGTTTTTTGGGTCATAAATGGTAAGACGTTTTATCCAAGGCACATCACATATTGCATCACATTCACCCATTTACACACACATTCATACACCGTTTGCGAAAGAAACAATGCAAGGTACCAACCATGCAGCACATCAGGAGCAATTTGGGGTTCAGCATCTTGCCCAATGACATATAGACAGGAGGGGGCCCCGGGATTCGAACCGCCAAACCGCTACGGATCACTGGACAACCTGCTCTACTTCTTCCACCGACGGTTTCGACATGTGAGATTTCCAGCCGACAGTAAACTTGCATCCATTTAGGGCCCCCGTCGTTCATGAACGCTCATGAAACCCTGCAACCTCCCCGACCTCTTCTTCATTCTCATCACCATTAGAACGGCACAAAGGAGCCGAGGCATTCTGATGGCACTAAAAAGAGATGCTTTATTAGTTCCACGGGTAGACGAATATGTACAATTATCATCCACCGGGGCAAATAAGGCAGAAATTTAATTATCTCTGTTCTTTTTTTTGTTCACTCACTGAGACCATTTTAACCCTTTCTGTACGCGTCTATTTTTCAATGCTAAAGCATTGAAAAATAGCAGATCTACAAGCTCATAGCGCGCCACCGAGTGGCGCGCTATGAGCTTGTAGGTCTGCTATTTTTGAAAAATCGTGAAAACGTGCCGCAAGTCTTTGAATATATTATTTCAGAAGCAAACATTTTTAACTCAAACCTTTGCTTCCGAGGGATCTCTAGAACAGCATGATTTCAGATGGGGGTCCGCAGCCAAATATAGCACGAAATTTATGTTGAGCATCACTGACACAGGAACATAGATTTTTCTGAAAAAATATCTAGTGTCAGAAAGTAGAATCTAGTGTCAGAAACTAGAATGTAGCGTAAGAAACTAGAATGTAGCTTCAGAAACTAGAATCTAGCATCAGAAACTAGAATCTAGCGTCAGAAACTAGAATCTAGCGTCAGAAACCAGAATGTAGCTTTGGATAGAATGTAGCTTTAGATAGAATCTTGCATCAGAGACAAGAATGTAGTTTCAGAAACTATAGAATCTAGTGTCAGAAACTAGAATGTAGCATCAGAAACTAGAATCTAGCGCCAGAAACTAGAATGTAGCGTCTGAAACTAGAATTCTAGTCAGAACAAAATGCGTTAATGGGCGGATCGAATTAAATCTTAGATATATCAAAGAAGAAACGTCCATATATATATTTTTTATCTATATCCTCTACTGAAAAAAGGGTGAATAAAGTCCCGCCTTTGTGAAAGGTAATGAGTTAAATTATAATGTATATGTTATAGGTAGGTGGTCCACCCCCCCCCCCCTCCCCATGTCAGTCCCAAGAAGTAGAGATGCAGCCCTGCTTCTGCATACAAATAGCCTAATTATAGGAGTTATAAAAGCCATTAATCATCAGTTTTAATTGCTGTTATCAGTGTTTTTTTTTCCTCTCTTTTGTTTGGACTGAATGGAATTAGATTTTGAAGAGAGAAGTCAGAAAACAATCTGTTTTCTGTGTCTGTGCACTTGACGTGTGTGTGTGTGTGTGTGTGTGTGTGTGTGTGTGTGTGTGTGTGTGTGTGTGTGTGTGTGTGTGTGTGTGTGTGTGTGCGTGTGTGCGTGTGTGCGCGTGTGCGCGTGTGTGCGCGTGCGTGCGCATGCGTGCGCGTGCGTGTGTGTGTGAGAATGTGCATAATTGTATTCCATGCTTTTGTGCAGAAACCTTGTATCTCATTTCAACATTTTGAGAGTGCAGCCCCCCATTTCCTATATTGTCAGACAGCATGGTCACACTAAAGTTGACAAGTGCTGACATTTTTACCACTGATCCACTGATATATCTGGCAGCTGCTCAAGGGATGAATGTAATCATTTCATGTCAGATCCTGTGTCTAGGCAAGACGTTTTCATCTAAATGTTTCAATAGAAGCACAGAGACAAAATACAACCACCCACATTGTATATATTGTATTAACATACTTTACTTAAAATACATACAGTATCACAAAGACTGCAAGTTATATTATATTAAATTGTGACATTAAAAAGTTTGTTTTTTTATTACTAGAAATATTATTATTATTATATTTATTTTTCTGAACTCAATTGCAGCCAAAAAACCTGGCATTTTGACATTGAGTAGATTTTCTGTGGTTTGGGGTTTTCTGGCTCTGGCTATTGAATGTGTCACATTCAGTGTTGGGAATATTACTTTACCTTGCTAATATACTACTTATTAATTATTACCTTAATTTTAAAGCAACATATTATATTACAATATTACTGTCTGAGCAAGTGTAATATATTAATATTACTATTACATATTACTTTAAACAACTTTTTTACAAAACACATAATTAAATATTTAGTGTCACTATTAATCAAATATTGAGTAGGCCAGTGGCATACCTACAATAAAGCAAGCACACTTGGCAATCTTAAGTCACTCCTGAATCAATAATTTGATGACAAATGATAGAAAATAAGTAATTATTTAACTTCTGCAGTTGTCAAGATAATTTCACAAAAACATTTTCAACGAAACAGATTGGAAAAAAGTAATATTGAAAGTAATGCAGCAATGCAGAAAGAAAAGTATAGTATATTTGATTTCTTTTGTTAAGTAATGTATTTATATTACAAGTTACTGCATTTTGGTAATATATTATGTAATATATTAAGTTACGTAGTGCACATGTCCCAACACTGGTCACATTGTGCAATGCCCATACAGTATACTGTATGTCAATGGCATTTTCTTCCAGCAGATGTATCCATTGTTTCCATTGCAGCTCAAAAGCCTTCCCAACCTCACAGAAAACTCCAGGACCACAGAAAACCCACTGAATGCTCAAAGTGATCATAAAACCTGAAAGAAAAAACATAAATGATGAATAAATGAATGAAATGAATCAAAAATAGTAAAATAATAAAAACTTTAAAATGGGTTATAAATGTAATGTAACATGTCCCATTTGGGGGGGGCAAGAGAACATGTTGGAGGGGCAAGAGAAAATGGTATGGGTGCGGCTTCATCGTCCGTGTCGCTTCGCGCCACGAGCGATGAAGCCGCACCCATACCATTTTCAGTTACAGGACTTTTATTATTTTATTAGTATAAGCATGAATAATAACATCAGTGGTTGTTGAAGTTGCAAAGGACACGCAGCATGCATAAAGCTAAAGGTCTGAGTTTTCAATGATGAAATGGTGTTGGTTTAGTGGTGCCACAGCTGTAGTTAGTTAGTAGCAGTAGTAGTGTTTCAAATCATTTTAAATATAAGCACTTTGATTTCTTGGGTATCTTGGGTTGTTTTGGATGCCATCATGTTTGGTGTGGCAGTCAGGGCATTTAGGGGGGCATTTCCCCCCATGCCTAAGCCTAGATCCGCCCCTGGTGCGCATGGTTCTTTGCTCCCTGTTCTGAGAAACATTGTGTGACATACGAGGTTTTTCCACCTGAGAGTGAACGTTTCGTCTCCCTTCCAGTATTGGCAAAACATAAACGCATGGCATCTCATTCCGTATAGACGGTATTTATTTCACTGTCTGCTTTCACTGAACTTTGGCAACAGTACAAACCTACAAAGCTATACCGCACGCCCGTACGCCTTTCAACCCACGCACCCACAACACCTGAGGCCGACTCCACATTCCACACATGCCTTCCAAGTTAGTTGGCTATAAGTTCTCACGCTTTCAAGATTTTTCAAAAATGATGAATAATAAAATAAAACAATAGCAGTATAGTAAAGCTCGCTCGCAGTGTAGCACAAAGTGGAGTGACTGAATAATGCAGTGCTAAAATCCCAGTTGCCATTAAAAGTGCTTTCACACTTTTAAAGGGAAGCAAGTCGCTTCGTTTCTCACCAGTTTTGTTATTAACCCCCCCAATGAAACACAAATAATCCTCCAAACATACTGCCTCGCTTATATGGCTTACATAACCACGGTTACTACTTAACCTTCAGTAATGTGGTATTTCATGCAACATACTTTGAACAGGTAGCATACAACAGCAAATTGCACATATGCATCTCCTTATGAGTACCCTGTGGCATGATGGGATTCATGACCTCTGCCATTCAATGTTCTAGTGGGACTTTTAGTGTGTGTGTGTGTGTGTGTGTGTGTGTGTGTGTGTGTGTGTGTGTGTGTGTGTGTGTGTGTGTGTGTGTGTGTGTGTGTGTGTGTGTGTGTGTGCATGCACACATGCATGTGCTGCACAATGGTAAATGGTGAATTTATATAGCGCCTTTATCCAAGGCACTTTACATAAATACATGTGCATCACATTCACCCATTCACACACACACACACACACACACACACACACACACACACACACACACACACACACACACACACACACACACACACACACACACACACACACACATTCATACACTGATGGCAGTGGAAACCATGCAAGGTACCTACTAGCACATCAGGAGCAACTAGGGTTCAGTGTCACTTCGACAGTAACTCTGCGGGAGCCCGGGATCAAACCGGCAACCTTGTGGTTACCATCCGGTGACTCTACCCCTGAGCCACTGCCTCCCCGGTGAATGCACACAGACAGAAAACATATAGGCATAGCCTATTTAGGGATTACAAAGCATAATGAGCCCTTCACAAAACCCGACCCTTTTGAGTGGGGTTTGCTCACTGTCCAATGACAATTCAAATAGTTTTATCAACTGTTGCTATACAGGTCAAGCTTTCCTGGTCAAGCTTTCCATTTCTAACGTGCCTATTGGACAAGACCGGATAGGGAAGGGACTTAGTGAAGGGTTATTGTATCCATTCAGGCCTGTTATAAAGCTCAGCAGAAATGCCATACTTATAATTTACAATTTAGGCATTTAGCAGACGCTCTTGATCCAGAGCGACTTACAATGGTGAAAAGTTTACAATTTAATCAGGATTCACAGTACATTTTACAACATAAAATGAAGCGCTAAAAACATTGTAATACATTAGGCAACCTATATAAGTCATTGCAGCAAGTACTGTGGGTTGGAATGTAATACAAGTGCTATGGGCTGAGATGGAGTCTGAAGAGGTGTGTCTTCAGACTGCAGCGGAAGATAGGTAGTGAGTCTGTGGTTCTGATTGCAGGGGGAAGTTCATTCCATAGTTTTGGGGCCAGGAGGGAGAAGAGCTTGGGGCGCGTGGAGCGTTGTCCAGGCGTTTTTAGTGGGGCTACTGCTAGTGGGGCTACTGCTAGCTTCCCAGTGTTGGCTGAGCATTTGAGCCACGGACCACCATTTGAGGACTTTAAGCACCACAGAACCCCCAAAACTAAAGATTTATTTTGCTTTTGTCCACAATTCCAGGCTGGATTTGGGGATCAAAAAACAGTCAAATATACAGATCAACATGATGATGTATACTTTAACTCTTGAGAGTGTAAAAATTAAACCAAATGGACCCGCAAGGGTCCATTTGGTTTCATTTTTACGTTCTCAAGAGTTACATCTGTTTAATCAACTTAGCTGGGGACCACCTGGGACCCTCTCAAGGACCACTGATGGTCCCCGGACCACTGGTTGAAAACCCCTGGTCTTTATGCACAGATCTGTCGAATTGCCATTCTCCACCTCGATTTGTAAAGAATTCAGCCAAATATTGTGCAATTGTTTGTGCAAAAAAGGTTTTTGATAATTGGCATGGTCTTAGGTACTGTATATAAGGGCATAAGGTTTTCAGTAACCATCCTAAAAGGGTTCTGCTCCTGCTGATACTTGTTCAAAACAAGAATTAATCCCGTAGGGATCTAATCGTCAGGTGAACGACCAGCTCAGTGGCCTTGTGGTTAGAGTGTCTGCCCTGAGACTGGGAGGTCGGGGTTCGATTCCCGGCCGGGTCATACCAAAGACTCTAAAAAATGGGACCCAATGCCTCCCTGCTTGGCACTCAGCATCAAGGGATGGATTGGGGGTAAGTCCCTGCGATATACTAGCGTCATGTCCAGGGGGTGTACTTGTACATCAAGCTGCCTCACGCTACAGAAACAGGAGATAGGCTCCTGACCTATATGGGCCTCAATGGCTCAGCTGGGCCTCCTGACATCATGGCCTGGCAAGGCTACTTACTTAGGATAAGGCAAAGCCACCCCCTATTTTTTGTGTTTATTTCTTTATAACCCATTCTATTAATCCTACACAAGTTCAGGATGGGATTACAAGTTAAAATAGTTAAAAGGACAATATTTAAAACGGATAAAAGTTCATGCATATACAGTATGTATTTTTTTTTGTGATTGTTTTATGTAATGGTTCATACTCAAATAGTATATTTCTTGCCTGCTTGCCAATGCACAGACAGTGCTGTCGCACTTTTACGCCACAAGAGGGCAATACACTCCAGTGAGAAGTAGGTTGCTGCCAGTCAGTCAATGAGGAAGTCAATACATTCTTGTTGTATTGAGAGTGATGGCTGGACAGGAATTCGTGTCTCAATATGTGTGTGTGTAAATCTGTCTTTTGCAGAACTGTCCAGTAAAACCTCAAAATCCATGCAACCACACTGATATGGACTCATTAATTCATTGAAGTATGTAACACATGCCTAAATAAAGCTCCTTTTGAATTGACTTGGTCCTGCAGCCCTGCTCCAGAAGAGCACAGGGGACACGTGTCCATGTGAGACCCCCTGTAACCTGACCCGCTACGGCAAGGAGCTGTCCATGGTCAAGATCCCCAGTAAGGGCTCTGCGCGCTACCTCTCCAGGAAGTACGACAAGTCAGAAGACTACATCAGGTCAGTGGAATCACAGGGTGGGAAAAGTACTCTGATGTTTTACTTGAGTATAAAGTATCAATACCACAATGTAGGAAATACTCTCTTGCAAGTAAAAAAGAAAAGTAACAAACATTGTCAAATAACTGTAGTGGAGTAAAATTGCAATATTTGCCTCTTTATTTAACCCTTTGTGTACTGAACACGTTTTGGTGTTTTAGCTGTTGAAAAATAGCAGATCTACAAGCTCATATCGCGCCACCGAGGGGCGCGATATGAGCTTGTAGTTCTGCTATTTTTGAAAAAAATGTGAAAATGTGGTGCAAATCTTTGAATACATTATTTCGGAAGCAAACATTTTTAACTCGAATCTTTGCTTCTGGGGGATCCCTAGAACAACATGTTTTTAGATGAGGTTCTGCAGCTAAATAATAGGTATTTCTGGGGGTCCTTCCTATGAAATATGTTAAGCATCACTGACACAGAGAGAGATTTTTCCAGAAAACTAGAACCTCACGCCAGAGACTAGAATTTAGTGTCACAAACTAGAATTTAGTGTCATGGACTAGAATCTTTCACTTTCAAAATCTTTGTGATTGTGATTTTATTGGACTACTACTTCTTGTAGTAGGACCCAATCTTTTTTTCTGGTGAATGATGTTGACAATATCAGCCCCCAGAACAAAGACAAATGTTTTTGTTACATTTATCATGGTTAAAATGGAGTTGTAAGTTATAATGGGTTTGTATAGGAAGGAGGCGGGGCAACTAAAATGAATATAAAATATCTAAATACTGAATCAAGCGAAACGTTTTTTTGAAAGTGATATCCTAGACCACCTTTAAGTAAATGTATTAATTATTCTCCACCACTGCATCAGGGATCAGGCTCTCTCTTTTTCAGCAGGTTTGTAGTGGTTTTGGCGCATAGATCATTTGCGGTTATACGGTATTGTTTTTCACTTCAGGCACTATAGGCTTTTATAGTGCCGCCCACCACATTCTTTGAAGGTACTCTACTATAGATTCTCTCTAAACGTCATGTGTGTTGCGACACGTTATCCTTATAGTCATGTGGAATCAACACTGATCTGGTCCAATCATTCATATTCCATCCTGATTGCAACACATTATTGTTGGCCCACAATATACAGACCTGGCCTGTGCTCCAAAGGAAGCCTTTTTCTCCTTTTTCTAGTTGGCTCTTTGAACAGATTTTTCAGTTAACGGTGTCAAATCTAATCTATTTCACCAAAACTAGGTGATCTGAATAGTAAATGGTGCATTTATCTAGCGCCTTTATCCAAGGCACTTTACATAGGGCATTACACACACACACACACGCACACACACACACGCACACACACACACACACACACACACACACACACACAGACACACACACACACACACACACACACACACACGCACACACACCTTCATTCATACACCGATTGCAGCCAAAACCATGCAAGGCACCAACCAACACGTCAGGAGTAATTTGGGGTTCGATGTCTTGCCCAAGGACACTTCAACACGTGCAGTAGACAGGATTCGAACACATCAGCCCACAGATCATTGGACGGCCTGCACAACCTCTTGTGAGATCTACAATCTCACAAGAGGTTGTGCAGGCTACATCGCTGCTACATGTCGCATTTTGAGCTTGCATTATTGGATTATTGTGTGCCGCTGTATGTTCTGGTAGACTGTTCATTTATGGGGAAATAACATCAAAAAGTTTGAATGTGGAGATAAGAGGTTTCTGTCCTGACGGTGGTTGAGTTTTTAGTAAGATCTCTCCATCCGCGTCGTCCAGGCATGTCATTTTGGGGTCCATTACGGTGACTGCTTGCGGTGACGGATCGTTGTCGTCTGGGATCGTTTTGTAGCTCGTCTCACTTATCCAGCCCACAATCTCACGGTCATTACGGTGATGTATGTAGTATGTTAATTGCCGGTGGTGTGACAGTGCCATCACCATAATTTACTGCAGACATGAAAATGACACAATATAGTGTGTGTTTAGTGTAATCACCCTGGATTTATTATGGGCGATGTGGCTTGGACCAGGATGACACTGAAGAACATAAACCTTCCATGGATTTGCAACATTATTGTTTCGGTCTTAAAAAGCAAGTGGTTCTCAAACCACCTTTTCTTTGTCAAGGAAGGATCTCAACCCGCAAAACGAATATAGGTACAGTATACTGTATGGCAACCGACGCCCTATCTTCAAGACATTCTGTGTTAACAGTTTTAGTACCAAACCCGCCTTTCACGCCTTTTTGTGGCCACCACGGGGCGCCAATGTATTTTTTATTATTTTTCTTTTTAGGTGATTGCCTAAAGCAGTGAAAGTGTTGTGAAAATGTGATATCCCAATTCTCTTCATATTCAAGATTCTTTGAAGAATGGACAACACATTGTGAGCATGTTTTGTGGCTAAAGTTTAACATGTTGTGATGCTAAGTGATATTTTTGTGGGTTGAACAAAAAGTCTTGGTGTGTAAAGTGTTATTAATAGTAATAGGAGTCTCTCTGTCTCTCCATCTCTTTAATGCAGTATACAATCTGCTCATCTCGCTGTCATCACCTCCGATTTAATTTGTCTACTGAACACAAATACTAGCAATTATTATTATTATCAGTATATACCGTAGATATACAGTTTTTTTATTCTTATTTTAACCATAGAAAATCACTTACTGTCTTCCACTTTCTGCCAGTGGAAAACAGATGGTCTATAAGTTCATACTGGTATGTTCCGGTACCTAAGGCTTGGATGTTTTATCTTTACTTTCAGAGACAACTTCCTGGTGCTGGACATCTTCTTTGAAGCTCTGAACTATGAAACGATAGAGCAGAAGAAAGCCTATGATGTAGCAGGTCTACTGGGTATGCTCTAGTGCTGGAAGTATTGTCTGTGTGTGTGTGTGTGTGTGTGTGTGTGTGTGTGTGTGTGTGTGTGTCTGTGCGTGCGTGTGGAGGCGTGCAGGCAAACAATGTAATAAAAATGGAATAGTAGTGTTCGGCAGCCCAGGAGGCCCTGCCTATACCCCCTGTGAAATTCTCTCCACACCCGGCGTCCGAATCTTCCCAGCCCCATGTTTCTGCATTAGGCCATTGGTCCAATTTCTATACACTCTCAAGGCTTTTGGGGGCTATAGTGTGAACAAGTTGTACGGCTTTCACACACACACAAGTACACACACACGTTAGTCAACTCGACCTTCAGCTCTGCAACTTGTTCTGCTATTTTTCCACGCCAAACCTCATCACTGAAAAAAGCCAATCCATACAAGCTCACATAGTCAACAACAATTCGCTGCATCTGTTCTCCCCCATAATACGAGTGCAAAGGTTCAATTTACAATTTAGGCAATTAGCAATTAACGCTCTTAATCCGGAGCCACAAACAGAAAGCAAGAACAAAACCGATGCTAATACATCATGTGCAAGTGCTTAATGTAAATATTATAATCCTTCTAGCCCCCACCCCACCCCCGTGAAGACCCCTCGTGTGCAAGCACTTTTTTTTTCTCTCTCTTAGATAAGAGCTTTTTGTCAGAACATTCTAGCATGTGTACATTCACCAGGGGCGGATCTAGGCATAGGCATGGGAGGGGCGGCAACGCCCCCCTAAATGCCCAGACTGCCCCACCAAACATGATGGATGCATGCAAAACAACCCAAGATATTTCAGTGCTTATATTTAAAAGTATTTGAAACACTACTGAAAATGGTAAGGGGGCGGCTTCATGAAGCCGCCCCATACCATCCCCCCCCCCCCCCAATTGGGAAATGTTACATCCGCCCCTGACATTCACTGCACGTGGCCTTGAGGTGAGCATCCATGTACTGTATGCTGTGATTGTCCTCTTCCCATATCCAGGTGACATCGGTGGCCAGATGGGCCTCTTCATCGGAGCCAGCATCCTGACAATCTTAGAAATATTGGATTATATCTACGAGGTACAAGGCCTGTCTGAAACCACACACTAAGCCACAAACACAGGCATGCACACGCACACGCACACGCACATACACACACACAAACACACACACACACTCTCACACACACACACACACACACACACACACTCTCACACACACACACACACACACACGCACGCGCGCACACAACCTCTTCTCCCAAACACGAGACAATTGTGTTGGCAAGGGCGCTCAACAACAGCAGATGTTTGCAGCAATCGATAGAATAATTGAATATGTTCTATCCCTATTTTGAGGGTTAGGCTTGCAAAACATTTTAAATTATTGTTATTATTATTTTATTTTTTTTACGAAATACTTGTTGTGTTGTGAGCTTATAGATCTGGTCATTTCAAAATGTATGCATGGAGTTTAAACGTCCATCGTTGCACATCTCACATAACAGATGCTTTTGTGGCAGCAAACCAAGAAGGGCAATTGAACAAGTACAATAAATTCCACAGGACGGTTCTATTACTCTTCAGTGTGATATTTATCAATGGAATTGTGTTTTATAAATCATTGAAGTGCCTTTTAATAGCTCTTTTCTAACGATCTATCTGATATGGACAAAGCCGACATTTATAATGAGATCATTCAACGTCATCTGTGTCATTATACATGAAACAATGTTGTTTCTTTTTAACGCTTTCAGGCTCACATTGACGGTTGTGGAGATTCTTACATGCATAGTAGTAATAGTTTTGTTGTTGTTAAAGGAAAAGTCCACCCATTTTCAACATTCTAATATGTCATTAGTATACCCTAGCCTAGAGGTGCTGGGTGGGCATGATAAAAAAGATTCCCCATTCTGTGTTCCCAAGAATTGGAGGTCTGAAGAAAACCACTAACATGGTGAAACATCTTGATGACATCATCAAGATGTATTTTGACCATGTTAATTAATGTCTTTAGACGCTTCTTTTTTCTGAGAGTGTGCAAATGGAACCAAATGAACCCGTTAAGAGTTCATTTGGTTGCATCTGTACACTCTCAGGAAAAAAATTAAACTGGGTGGAATTCCCCTTTAAAAGTGTAACTCTATATTTTGAATCATTTACATTAACCTTTTCACAAAAACAAAAAACATGTCACATTGCAGTACCCTGTACATTCTCAATGGAAGTACAAAATGGGTGATTGAACTTGGAAAAGACAACACCTGCCATATCAGGTTATTACTACAATATCAAGCCTCATGTCGCGATACCAATATAAAATAATATGGATATTCCCAAACACAATAATTCAGCTGCCCATTATAGCCCACAATAGGCCATCAAGTTAATTTCATGTCCAATAGTCTCTACAAATAGAATGAGTTTCTTTAGCTAATCTGGCTGTGCCTGACCTCCACTGAGCACAGGGAGATCTTTGCCTTTTCAGTGAGTAAAATAAATGCATCTGAAATGTCAGAGTAGTAATGAAATGAATGTCATTAGCAGAGGTCTGAAGTACTGTGTATGGCAGAGATTAAGAATAGATCTCAACTCAGAAATAATGTTACAAGCATGTAAGCCAAGGATATCGTCTGTGTGCTTTGGAAACGTCCACAAAACTGTGGCGTTTCAGAATTCAATTTCAAAAACAGTAAAAGTAACAGATCGACTTCATCGCCCATGGCGCGAAGCGTCACAGGCGATGAAGTCCCCCCCCCCCCCCCATTGGGAAATGTTACATCCGTCCAGTGCCGATTCTGGCCTCCAAGGGGCCCTAAGCAGGTTTTTTACTAGGGGCCCTGCTTCTCAGGCGCTGATTTTGGCATTTTTTGTTATTTTGGCCATTTTTTGCAGAGAAATAAATTATAGATAACTTAATTGTTATAAACCTATGGACACACTCTCTCTCTCTCTCTCTCTCTCTCTCTCTCTCTCTCTCTCTCTCTCTCTCTCTCTCTCCAATGTTTCCTTTTCAAATGAATGTATTTATTGCTATTTCAATCCTGACCAACAACAAAACTATGAAACTGCCTCTTATGTAGAGATGTAGCAGGTCTCAAAGTATTGTAGGCTACAGTAACCACCACATTCTGTGTAGTAGCATAATAGTGCCACATAAACATCAGTCACAGAGACTCTGTGAAGTCACTGGCTTCATGAAGTGAAAGGAGTTGACACAACTGTCTATATCCATAATACTCTAAGCTTTGGGCATGCCACATGATAGGAGATATTATTATTGACAAAATACAACAAGCTTGTATCTCTGCCACCAAAGAAACAACAACACAACAACACACTACCGACAGCCCAACATTTAACAGCACAACCGAAAACTGCAGTCATTCATAGCGTTAGCCTGCCAGCCTACCTGACTGCTGCTGCTCCTTTTTTCATCCTGAAGTAATGATGTTGTTGACCAAACATGCTAAGCAAAAAGGGGGGGGCGTTTCTGCGTGGTGTAAAAAACCGCGACAGCGGGCATGATTCAAGTAACGCTGTTTACGGAAGAAGATTTCCCTTCTACGTACAGAACTAACCGGGCCCGGCGTTACGGGGGCTGAGGGGGCGTGGCCCCCTCAGTTACAAAATGTGCCCCCTCAGTTTATGTTCCAGGCACGTACAGGATTTCAGTAGGATTTCACAGGGGCTGTGGTCCCGACTTAATTTGCTGGCCCAGGATAGGCTTGTAGCTGACAAGCAATGAGTAGTGGTGGGTGATTTGGGGAGCTATACATTACAATGGCATGTTTCCAAAGGTGTTAGCTCATTAATTCAGACTTTTGTTATCAAATGGCTCAAAACCTGTTTAACTGGTCCTGGAGACTGGAGGTGTTGATGGTCCCCAAAACAGCAGGATGGCTAATGAATGGCCCATCACTATTTCCACTAACTGATTTAGCCTATTGTTTCATTTGTTATCAGAAAATATTGATTTACCTGTGCAGCATGGGCTGCAGTCCAATTTAGTTTGATTAATGAGTCATATTGTTATTACTGCACACTTAAGTTCAGAAATTGCGGTTTTAACCATTTAGTGGTGGTATATTGAAACCCTGCCATGAATATGGCTATTTAACAGCAGCGCTATGAGTAATATTTCATCAGCGATTGCACTGATAAATCAATCATGGCTACAGCTACAGGGTCATACCTATCGATTTTCTATATATAAAATGTGTGGGGGGCTACACAAATAAAAATATATCAACAGTTTAGTGGGCCCCCTCAGAAAAATCGAGGGCCCCCTTAGTCATTCCATTTTCCAGCCGGGCCTGGAACTAACATGCACTAGAGAGTGGTTACGTTCGCCCGCTGTACTCATTTGCGTAATGCTCCGCGATTCAATAAACGTACATGCGCCCACCCTACGCTATTTAAATAACAGTTCTTTCAATTAGTTATTTACTCAGAGCTGGCGGGGGGGCCTTTGGGGAATCGGGGGCCCAACGCAGAGTGCGTAGTCTGCGTATAGGAAGAATCGGCGCTGCATCCGTCCCTGGGCCCCGAACCTCCAGATTTGCCTGCTGACTTTTGACTGCCTGTATGATCAATCGCAGGTCATCAATCATAGTGGCTCAATCCTTTTACGAAAAAACACAAAACAAGTATAAATATGCAGATAGGAGATTTTGTGCCAGACAGACAGCTCGCGATATACATTATACATAAAGTGAGTGTGTCTGAATGCAGAGCAATGCACCACAGAGGATATAAATAAGGCAGCCCTAGTATTGTAATGCTGACATCTCTCTATCCTCTCTCTCTCTGCGTCTCCCAGGTGATGAAGCAGCGGCTGCAGCGGCTGCTGAGACCCCAACAGAAAGAGGAGAAGCAGCAGAACAAGCAGCAGACCAGTGCTGTAGCAACCGTGGGACTGGAGGACGTGAAAGCCAAGGTAATGCCCATGTATGCAGGCCGTGTCTGGTCTGGTCTGGTCTGGTCTGCAGCCTCACCTGCCTTGCAGTCATGTATTTTATTTCTTTTTCCCCCTCTATGTCGCTTCTACTTTGATGATGCAGTTGTTTCCCTGCAGACAGTATTGCTTTGCCCTGCAAGCGGTCCTCGAACTTTTAGTTGTTGTCAACAGCGTTTTAGCTAATCACGGCGCAGCAGTCTCCGGTAGTTTCATAATGAGCCAATAGAGTGGAGGTGAGGTGGAGTTAGAGAATCTGTTTACACACTAAGGTTGCCTATGTTACCGTAAAGTACCAGGTGTGTACTTAATGGTTTTTCGTCTGACCATAGATCCTAACCCTTTTACAGCAATTCCAAAGCAAATGGACTTAATTTTAAAAAAAAAGACCACTTGTACTTAACGGGACATTGCGGTCGCACACTTTTCCCCCGTTTTTTCTATTGAGATATTTGGTGTTTACATTGTCAAAGAACAAAATAGTCGGTGTGTCTTGAACCATTAGTAATAAAAATGCTCAAAAGTGAAGGCAAGGAATGCAATAGATCAAACTCTGACCACACCTGACCCCCTGTTTTATGCTGCATTGAGGTTCATAACCAAACCCTCAGGCCATCAGAATACTGATGTAATATTGATTTCAGGTGTTAACATTTCCAAACATGACCTGCTTTAATTCATTATATACATGCATAGCTTATAAATGTCTTTTTCATGCACAATACATTCATATGTACTGTACATCATAAAGTAAAAGTATAAATAAAATAATTTGTAATGACACAAAGGGGTTACATTTCAAGATTCCAATGAAAAATTAGGAAATAGCACGTACTGTATTTCAATTAAAACATAAGGCATTTTGAGATTTTACAGCAGCTATTTTTGCTAGGAGGTGATATGAAATGTGGCCCTCTGATGTGATTATGGAAATATAGTGGCCCCCTCCATCATCAAAGTTGCCCAGTCACTGCACTATGCACGCCCTAGTACTGGGTTGATACTCCTTAACTTGCAACATTATATTCTCACTTATAAGGCTTTATAAGTCTGGATAATATCTGAATTTTATATTTGCTCTAACTTTTGCCCAAAACTATCTCAGATCTCAGTTCAAATGCTTGGCTGCGTAATGTCGTGCCCTCAAGAAAATCTGAGACAGGGAAAACAAAAAAGCAAGAATGACCTACAGACCACAGACTCAAACTGTTTTCTGTGATTCCCCGAGTGACCTTTAAAAGGATTGCCATGGGCACACACTTCCCAAACACTGCTCCTGCTTTGACGTATAGCAAATGGTTGTTTTTTCAATATTGCTATTAGCAAATTTTGTTTCTAAGTTCTTTATCTATTAGCCTTTACTGGTTGTGTTATTAGACGCTCTCACTTGTGGACTTCTCCGGTTGAGGTCACTGCATGTATGAGCTTTGTACAATTGTCCTGTGTTGTGTTTGTTGTTCCTGGCAGAGCTGTGTTACGTATTTTCCTCTTCTCCTGGCCAGTTCACACAAAGTCCCCAGTCTGAATGTGTGATTACTGGTTAAATGAAGGTTATGAGAGTAATATGTTACTTATTACTTATTACTCCATAGGAAATTAATACTTTTATACTTTTTATTACTTGGAATCAAGTGCAATATATTACATATTACTGTACTTTTGCACCCCCCCACCTATGAAAAAAGGGAAGTGCAACAATACAGTCTGTTTAGTTCAGCTTAATTTAGAACTGAATCCAATTGTTTTCAACAATAATATTAAGAAGGAGAGTCACCAATCGCTAGCAATGCTATGCTCTCACAACCTTTTAAATGCAATGATGGAAAGCCAACACGTAACAAAACAAAACTACTATGTAATATATTATATATTTTTTTTTACAAAGTAACTAGTTACGTATTACTGTTTTGGCAGAATAATACCTTACTTTACTCATTACTGGGCAATGTAATAATATTACGGTACTAGTAAATAGTTACTGCCCAACACTTGTTATAATAAAATAAGCTTCATGTAGAACCGCTGGCAGCTAAGTGGTATAAATTGGCGATGCTGATAAACAGTACACGTTCTTTTCTGTCTCCAACCGTAGGAGTCCAGTGACATGGCGCGGAGTCACCCAGAGGGGGCGCCGTACGCCAACACGCTCCTCCCCAACCACCACCACCACCACGGGGGAGGAAGAGGTGGAGGAGGGGGAGGAGGAGGAGGGGGAGGGGGAGGGGGAGGAGGGGTCCGTCGCGGAAACGTGTTTGAGGACTTTGCCTGCTAGAAGCAGCAGCAGCAGCAGCCCAGTTTGTTCTTGTTTGTTGTTTGTTGTTTTCCTGTCCTGATGACAACAAAAGATGTGAGTGAGTGAGTGAGTGAGTGGTGCCCTGTGATGTGGACATGGAGGGAGAGGGGGTTGAGTACAATAACACCATGTTTCCCAACACTCGCACCCCTCTGCTTAGCGTACATCTGACAAAAGCTGAGATCCCCTCCCCACACACACATACACACACGCACACACTCTCACACGTGATTTTCAAACATGTTAGCCCTTATGGTCACAGCGTCAGATGGAAACCTCATGTCTCCAAAAAACTGTCAGCATTCAATTTCAAAAGCACGAAAAGTAGCAGATCTTCAAGCTCAAAGCGTGTTGTTTTCGAGGTTTTAGATCTGCTATACGTAGTACGAGTATAGGGTGTCGATTTATGAAGAGTTCACTTCTGCCTGACAGCAATATTATGCTACTTCTACTACACTTACGTACACCAAGTAGTGTAAATAGCAGATCGGCTAGATCTAATCTGCTTTTTTTTTTTTCATAGGACAAGTTGGACTGATATCGCATTGAGATCATATACTAGGCAGAGACGGTGGATGAAAGCAAAAGTTAGGATTTTGGTGCAACAACAACAAGTTTGAAAATTTGAACTACCTCCAAACAGTCAAGCACCCCCTACCCCCACCCCCCGACCCCCAGCTTGGGAAACACGACAACAAAGCGAGACCCTCGGCCGGCATCTCTCTCCGTCACACAGCTTCTCTTCCTTTGCTGTCACCAGTGGAAAAAGCTACAGCCAAAGTGGAACGCCAAAATCTAGCCGCTGCTAAACAACAGACCACTTGTACTATAACGTGTTGTACTAGGCACACATCGGACAATATAATATCTGTGGGGGTTCTTTTTTTGGCCCGCCGGCACCAACAACAACTCACTATTGACCCCATCCGCTCCCTGTACTGTCCCCCAACTTTGTTCCACTTTCAAGCCAGAAGTGAGAAGCAATTTTGCAATTTCAGGACCAATCGTTTTCTGGTGCGTTCATTCAGTCAACACGACGAGGAACTGCGTTGTCATCTTGGTCCGGTTTACCCTCGAGGTGGAAGGAGAAAAAGAACAATCTCATTGGTTGGTTGAATGATTGATTGATTGATCAAAGAACGAACAAGCGATCTGGGGTGATCGCTTATCAGTGATCACCTAAATTTTCTTGGTCCATAGGCCTACTCCTCAAACTAATTTGCTTCGTTCTCGGAAAATACACCTGTACCATATGCTGAAGCATTACACCAAGGCAAATGATGTATTTATTATTAAGAGATTACTATTATTACCCCTCTATATTGTATACAATATTAAAAAAAAGATATGTAATGCATAACAACAGGCCATTGTTCCATTTCCAATCAGCCTATAGAATATGAGAGAATAATGATAATGTGATTTCTTTTCTTTCTAATCTTATATTATCTTGGAAGGATTGGAAGTCGACAACCTTCCATGCTTGTTGGCCGGTTAGAAACCTCATTATGTCCAAAACTGTTACTTTTCAGGATTCAGCAAAAATCTCCGATCTACAAAAGTAGATCTGCTATTTTTGCCATTTTTTGCTTCTTTCGTGCGACACTGTAGTAGAACAAAGTAGGTCCCAAAAAGAAGTTAAAATACGAAGATGAGAGGTTTATGGCTGCCCCTAGTCTCGCGTTGCCAGACTGTTGCCTCTCGCCGTTTCCGGAAACCTCCGTTGTACAGTCTGTAGCAAGGGAAGCTCTGTCACCAGTAGGAGATGAGGCAGAAATGGAGGCTCCTCCCCACCTGGGTGACCAGATGTGCCTCATTACGTGGGACTCAATTCCAGGACTTTTCATGCGTCCCACAAATTGAAAACCCGTGCCACATTGTGACTGATAGCCATAGTGTTCAAATGGAGAACCCTGTCCCACATTGTGACTGGCAGCCATAGTGTTCAAATGGAGAACCCTGTCCCACATTGTGACTGGCAGCCATAGTGTTAAAATGGAGAACCCTGTCCCACATTGTGACTGGCTGGCCCAGTGTAGAACACTGGGTTTTGCTATATCGACTGATCTATTGAAATCCTGACTTATTTTGGGAATATTGATTGATGTTATTCAAAATTGTAATAATTTGCTAAGCACATTTTCCCACTCAACTAGTCCCACACATGCAACACTTCTGTCCCTCGAATGAACAGTTTGGATCTGGTCACCCTACTCCTCACTCCTGTTTCATCTTTGCGGTATTCGCGGGCATTTATCCTTATATAAATAGAAATCACCTAAGCATATATACAGCTTGTTGCTTAGCAGAAAAAGGAAATAAAAATGTAAAATGTAAAACTATTTTGAAATAGATTTTCGTGGATGGAAATGCAAGCTTCCATAATTTGGGAGTTGTAGTTCCAGACTATATATACTGTATAGCATTCCGAGATTGTGGAATATACCGGTAGTTGTTTGGCTACGCGAGACTATAGGCCGACAGCAACGAAAATAAACCACTTTGTCTGGTCTGTGCTAAAGGTGTTATAGACAGTAGCAGGATTATAACTGTACATAAAAAAAAATCCAACGTTAAAACTAAAAGAACCTTTTAAAGTTCTGTTTCAATGGATGTTCTTTACATGCTGTTTATACAGTATATAACTTCTGTAATATTAATTTTAGTAATTTATTTATACATTTTTGAGAAGATGTTTATAACAGTCATGATTGTAGTACTATATTGTACAACTGAAACCTTTCAGCTCCTGACGAATATGAATACACAGCTTTGAAGAAGAAAAGAAAAGAAAAGGAAACTTTTGTCCGGTCCATAAAGACGGCATTGTTTAGAATGTTTGGTCATTGTTATGTCTTCTCACTCATTCACAATTTACAGACCCCATGCAGTGTAGAGAAGTTCATATGCACTCCTCATGCATTTAAGGAAGCATCTTTAAAACCTAAGCCTAAACCTATCCTTAACCTAGGGTGCGATTTATTAAAAGGTTTTGAAGAATGATTCGGATAAATGGTTGCAACCTTTTTTTTAAAGGTCGCCACCGTGGTCGGGTCGGGAATTGATTTCTCCCCTCAAGAAAGATAGTCAATTTGTGATATTGAGAGACGGCAAAAATATATAAAAATCTGAAGTACAAATAAAATAATAATAATAGAAGAGAAATGATGACACAGCCAATACTTAAAGGGGAATTCCACCCATTTTCAAAAATTTCCTGAGAGGGTACAAATGAGAACCAAATGGACCCGCTAGGGACCATTTGGTTCACATTTGTACCCTCTCAGGAAAAAAAGGGGTCTGAAAGAAAAATCATTAACATGGTGAAATACATCTTGATGATGTCATCAGATGTATTTCACCATGTTACTTGAGAACTTTTTTATTATCATGTCCACACAACGTCTCTATAAGGTATATTAATGACATATTAAAATGTTGAAAATGGGTGGAGTTCCCCTTTAAAACTCCAACACCAAAGCAACTCGTGTTGCTTGTGTAATCACGTCTACAGTATATGAACAATTATTTTCTCTCTATGTGATTGGCACATCATGTTGTGTTGTGATTATTTATTGCGGCAGGTCCGCGGCGGTCATCGGCCCTGTCGCCACCTCCCTCCCTCCCGCCTGTTTCTCTCTGCTGTAGTAATCATGGGCTGTGACTGCTTGTTTAATATGCATAATCATGTGTTAGGCTGACATTTTCAAAAGGTTCCCAATCCGATGGCGTCCTGCAACCAGCCAGCCAGGCTGTGCATGACAATCTGTGGTCTAGCCTCTGCCACATTGACAGAGTTGTCATTTCACAAATAAATAATAGAAATGTAACACCGCCCCCTATTTCCCAAAATGCCTCTTTGAAAGTGGCCTTACTTAATACAGGTATGTAAAAAATGATAGTGCTGTGCAAATGGACTGTCAAAGTAACTTTGAGAGTATCCCAATGGAGCCAATAGTCCATGGTCAGTGTTGTGGTTAAAACAAAATACATACATTAATATGATACAAAACACAGCTTGAGAACACCGGGAGTGAACCACTTACAGGGGAATTCCACCCATTTTCAACATTTTACTATGTCATTATTATACCTTAGAGATGTTGTGTGGACATGATACAAAAAAGTTCCCCCTTCTTTGTTTGTTTGACATTATCAGGTTGTGTCCATGTTAATGATTTTTGGTTTAAGAACTCTTTTTTTCTGAGAGAAAAAAAAAAACTCTTCAAGCAGCCAATCATTTTAAACATTTTTTGCTTTTTCATTGAAGGTATAGTAAGTGATTTCACTTAATTTAAACATTGTTATTTCTTTCTTTTTTTTTGCTAATCCTCCCTACTATGACTATGAGTTTGGTGACCATATAAGGAGTCCCCCCTGTCCCCAGTCAGCCCCTGGGCTCATAAAACCCTAGCTTTGGGAGAAAAGCCTTTCGTCGAGTGGGGGTGCCTTGGTGTATGTTGCACTTCTCCTCACTGTAGAGTGTGTGTATGTGCACATCTTGGTGTATGTTGCACTTCTCCTCACTGTAGAGTGTGTGTATGTGCACATCTTGTTACTGGTGGGGGGACCAGAGGGTTTTCCAAATCACCCAAATCACTTACAATATCTTTAAGTTACGAATGTTGTAAAATAATAATAATAATAATAATAATAATAAGACACCTAACAGACACGTTTAAATTTGCAACTGCCTGTAGAACACTTATGGAGCGGCCTCATAGTGGCTCATAGTTGTCTATTAAGAACACCACCCCACTGCCAAAGCTTGGCCGTCCCATAGACCTCCATCACTCTTGTTTACATTCTGTCCCTCTTTTCTCCAATAGTTAGTCCAAAGTCTGACTCGCTCTGTCACGTGACGTCTGTTTTGAGTGCTCGTCAACGGGAATTCAGAAGGCTTGTGCGCAGCTTGCATTTTACGCTGGGGCCAGCTTGTAGGAAGCTGCTTGCCCCAGCGCAAGTAGCAAGCCACGCACAAGCAAAGTCCCGTTGAGGACCAGTCAAAAGACGAGGCAGCTTGAGAAACAGCTTACTCACTCCCAATGTGCTCAGGGTGACACACAAAGCAACAAAGCAGCTGCAGCATAGAACAGAGGCTAATGGCAGCACAGAGCGCCTACTATTGGTAGAAAATGTGTTAAAAATGGTTTGTGTGACCCCAAATTGAATAGTTTGGGAACTGGTGGCTTACAGGCGGTGGAGAAGGCCATTGGGCAGACGGCAGACCAGGCAGTTAGTAGTACTAGGTAGTATAAATACATTATACTTGTCCTCTATAAAGAAATAGTTCATAATTTTATCCCTTGGGGACGCCATTTTACTGTACCTGTCATAGGTATGACATCACAGGATCTTCCCTGTAGCCTGGGGCTCCAGGGAAAATCTTGCCTGGGGCTCCAAATTGCTTAGAAACACCACTGGAGGAGGCCATGCCACCCACCAGCTGGTGGGATGGTTGGTGTGTTGTGTTGCAGCAGAAGGCCTTGTGACTGGAAGCCTAGCACATTCTTCACATTCTTCAACTTTCTGTACTGTGATTGCAGTGCACACCACCTGACTTAACCCCCATTTAAAGCCCAGCAGGGGCGGATTGGCCATCTGGAGTACAGGGAGTTTTCCCGGTGGCCTGCGCCACCTAGTGGCCTGGACAAGATCCAAAATGCACTATAGTGGCACTTCCAAAATGCACTAGAATGCGCTAGATGCTCACCTGGAACATACAGATCAAAATGACCATTAATCTTCTACATTCTCTAGTTGTGTAGACTAAGTTGGGCTAATTCACATGATGAATATTTTAACTCTTGAGGGTGTAAAAAAAACAAATGGACGCGCAAGGGTCCATTTGGTTTCATTTTTACGCTCTCAAAGAGTTACATCTGGTTAACCAGCTGCCGCCTCCAGGGTGGCCTGGCAAAGGCGAAATTGTCCCGGTGGGAAAATATGTGCCAATCCGCCCCTGAAGCCCAGCGTCCAATACATGCTGAAAGGGGCGAAACATTCTGCGTGAGTAGCCTCTCTACAAGCTCACAACGCAATGTGATGTGTTGTTGCTGTGTGCTTGTGGAAGGGCTATTTTTCAGGCTGGGGGTGGGTGGGGGAACTTCTAATATATAATACGGACTTTAAAAGGTGTATTTCACGTTAAAACATTTTCTGGAGTAAGTAGAAGTAGATAAAAAAAAACTTGGCCACCTCACGCATAATTACACGGGCAATATCAGTCACCACAATCTGACAGTTAAGATGGAGTTTGGAGTTCAATGAGTTTATCATAGAGTTGGAAGTGGGGGGACGGGTCTGATAAAAAATAATAATATTGCTTATCTAAATATTGAATCAAGCTACTGTCAAGCAAAAACTGTCTGGAGGTCTGTACACAAAACCAGAGTAGACTTTTAAAATGCCCCCCAGACGTGTCTTTTGAGGCACATTGCCCCATTAAAAGTACAATTATTAAAAGTGGCATTTGCAGTTTTGTACATTCACAAAATTAGGACAAACCAGCCACTTCGTCTACAATATCACATTTTGAATCTCTGATGTTTGTCCATTTATCTATTAATCTATTTTTCCAAACTGAATTCTTTCTTGATATGTGTATACTAAAAATATGGCAAGCCATCCTGTCTACGATGTTACGTTTTGAATCTCTGCTGCTTATTTTATTTTTTTATTTTACTTCCAACTGAATGTTTTAGGTTTTGACCAGTGAGGGGACGTGATCTGTGCAGGACACTGCAACAAGCTGCCTGTAACCATCTCTAAAGTCAGGAAGCGATTTTCACCTTGATAAAACCCTCTAAGACAGTGGTTCTCAAAGTGTAGTCCAGGCTGGGACCCCCATGCAGGCCAGTCCCCCTGAGTGGGTTTCATGGGGTCCCAACTACCAATGGTAGTTGGTAACCAACTCGACTCTTACAGATCTGTAACTCTGAGAATGTACAAATGGAACCAAATGGACCCTTACACCTTACAGATCTGTAACTGAGTGTACAAATGGAACCAAACGTCCATTTTGGTTCCATTTGTACACTCTCACTGTGGTTGAATGCCAATAAAAACAGTTTGAGCACCACTGAAGCGAGACAACACAAAGGGACATAATAACTTTGACAACAAGTACTGCTTTACAGCATTTTGTACAGATAGGTCTAATCTTGTGACTGTTGCCTCTGTTAGAACACATTTTATAAATGTTATGGTAAATACAATGACTATTAAAGTTTAGATTGATAAACCACCGTCTCCTAAATCTGCATCCAGATTCATTCAAACCATGTTTATACCAGTGTCCAATGATGAACTCACCTGATGGACAAAGTATACTCAACCACACAATATTACACTGTGGACCAGTAAAAGTTGCTCAGTTGCAGTTTGTAGCCTAATTGTGTCAATGTTTTGAAGTGCTATTGATATT
Source organism: Benthosema pterotum (assembly GCA_039105355.1). NCBI lineage: Eukaryota > Metazoa > Chordata > Actinopteri > Myctophiformes > Myctophidae > Benthosema > Benthosema pterotum. The sequence continues at coordinate 7,902,844 of CM076978.1, forward strand.
TATTCAAAGGACATATTAAGGGAAAAAAACACCTGTGTGAAGTGAGTAGTGCAACACAGACCCACTGGTTCCAGCAAGCCACCCTGCCTGCGCGTGAAACGTTATTAATGTTTTCTTTCAGGCTTGGGTGTACAGACAGACACGCACAGCTCCTTAATGGAGTGGTTTGCACCACTCAAAAAAAGATTCAGCACTTACTCAGGTCGAGGTAAAAGAGGAATTAAAGTGCGTTGTTAATTTAGCCTATACTTTTTACCACTACACAGCTGAAAACACACCACTTTGCGCTGCGTTTCGACTCAAGCCAGTGCATCTGCAAGGCAGTACTTTTGATGCTTTTGTGTGAAGCTGCAGTATGATCAAGGACAGCTGTTAATTAAAAAAAAAAGATGAAAATTCGGAGATGAGAGGTTTTTCTGCCAGACAACAACAAATTGTACTTTGTTACGTCCCACTGCAGCTCCAACAACGGAACAGATAGGGTTTTTGGGAAATTTCCCCCTCCCTGTCTCTGTTATAAAACAAGCAAGTCGAAATGACCCCGGTGTCCCAGAGGGGAGGAGGAGAAAGTCCCTGGGATTCTATGAAAAAACATAGTACAAAGTAATGACATGCAATTAACTCTCAAGCTGCTCTGTAGTTATGTGGTTACAGCAGGCCTCGGGGTATTGCATATGGAAACCTGGAAAAAGCTGTAATTTACTCTCGAAGCAATTTCCCTCATTTTTTCCTTTTTCTTTCTTTTTTTTTTTAGCCAGACGTCAGGAATACCTCAGGCCGTTGGATGAGAAGGCGGAATGGCCCACCAGGGTTGCCATGTCCCATGTCTACTTATTATATGTGACTTTGGGCTTATTTTACTGTGAACATGCGTGTAAATATCGGTTAGTTAAAATTTAGTGTCCCTTATGCCCATTTTTCTCGTGAAGGACCCAGTATTTGTCCATGCCTCCACATCTAGTGAAGTACATGTAAAGTATTTTGTGCCTATTTATATGTACAAGTATATGTATATATGATATGAGCTTGTAGATCGGCTCATTTCAAATTCGTACTTCTTTTGGGCTCGTTTTGGGCTCGTTTTCATGGCCCTGGCTGGCTGCTTGTTTCTCCTTCAAACTCTGGCAACACTGCAGGCCCACATGTTCTCTCTGCCCTGTGGTGGTTTGGTTTATGTTGGCCAGGAATGTTGCCTACAGTCCTTTTTAGATCTGGGAAAAAAGGCAGAAAAAGACTTAGTTCCAGCTGATGCTGTTGTGTCACTGTGAACCATAAACCGTGAATGCATTTCACCTGAGTCTGAGAGAGCCCTGGGTAGATATAGAGGGATCTTGTTATACTATACTACTGTATACATATAGGCTATAAGTGTTCCTTTACTGACACCTAAAGGACAAACTGGAATTTGTATAAATATAATGCTATGGTCTAAATCAGTGGTTTTCAACCTTTTTGATATCAGGGCTCACTATTTGTTCATCATTTTAGCCATGGACCACCATTTGAGGACATTTTAGCCCTAAAGACCCCAAAACTAAACATTTTATTTTGCTTTTGTCCTCAATACCAGGCTGGATTTTGGAAATAACACAGGCACACATACAGATCAAAATGACCATTTATCTTCTACATTCTCTCGTTGTGTAGACTTGGGCTAATACAGATGGTGAATATTTGGTTTCATTTTTACGCTTTCAAAGAGTTACATCTGGTTAACCAACTCTCCATCATTTAGCTGGGACCACCTGAAACCTTCTCAAGGACCATGGGTGGTCCCTGGACCACTGGTTGAAAACCACTGGTCTAAATCAAGGTTATTCCCAACTTTTCTATTTGGAAAAAATAATAATAAAACCAAAATAAAAATGTCTGTTTTATATGCATTTAACTACACACCCCAGCAGTATTATTTATTTTAATTTACTATGAAAATGTGCGTGTTATCCCTGGATTCAACCATCTAGACTGAAAAACCAGGAGGTAATTTAAAGCTGCACTATGCAGCTGTCCTCTTCTACTGCAGATTTGAACCTGCAGGCTTTGAGTGCAAGTCCACAACATTGGATGTTGCTAATGCTTGCTCAAGGGATAAATTGAGTCTCGACCATCAGGTCACAATTTGTCAGATCCTTTGACACAATGTACAATTTACAATTTAGGCTTTTAGCAGACGCTCTTAATCCAGAGCAATTTACATTAAATGGGAATTCCAACCATTTTCAATATTTGACTATGTCATTATTAACATACCTTTATAGAGATGTTGTGTGGACATGATAAAAACGTTCCCCCATTCTGTTTTCTAGACATGGAGGTCTGAAAAAAATAACATGGTGACATGATTAACATGGTGAAACACAACTTGATGACGTCATCATTTTGTGTCACCATGTTAATGATTTTTCTTTTTAGGACCTTTTTTTTCTAAAAGTGTGCAAATGGAACTAAATGGATTTGGATTTCTGAATGAATTTGGTTCACATTTGTACACTCAGGAAATAAATGAAAATGGCTGGGATTCCCCTTTAAGTAAAAATATTGCAATACACCATATACAATTAACAATATATTTTCCAAATTAAAACTCTAAAACATGGTAAGTCAACTTAATGTTATCTAAACTACCTAGCTTGGTACTGCAAGAAAGTGCATGGGTTGATATTCACTACAAGTGCTAGTGGCTGAGATGTAGTCCGAAGTGTGTGTTTTTTTTTTTTAGACTGTGGCGGAAGATAGGGATAGGGGGTACCATTCCTTTGGTTGCTTTGAATGCAAGTGTGAGAGTGTTGAAGCCAATGTAGGGGGATGTGAGAGGAGAGTGACATATGTGAATTTTGTCTGGTGAAAGACCAAGCAGGCTGCGGTGTTTGGATTTGGATCAATCTAAATGTAGCATGTTATACTAGTCTAGTATTAACATACTAGCATACAGACAGGACAAAGCTACATAAATCCACTTTAGCTCAGAGTGTACAGACAGCCTTTCCTTTGCGTGAGACACAGCATATCATCCAAATCATACTAGTGTGTGGAAATGAGCTCAAAACAATGTTCATAATTAAATATTTATTATTTCATAATTACAATGATTCACAGTTCATTTAAATTGTAAGTATACAATTGAATGCAAAAATGTATGTACATTTGAAAACACTTGGAAACAGATTGAGTGTGAGAAAAAATAATTTACTAGAAAAAGGGACTTAAATAAAAGTACTTTGGTACTTGCATTGTATGAACTGCTGAGCAAAGGCCAATGTAACAGTGGAGATTGAATATGGAATCAAATTGCCGATTGAACAACAACAACAAAAAAGGTTGAAAATGATCAAAATAATAATACAAGTGAAATAGTATGACAAGCTATGCAATGGACACAAAAACTGAAGTCTGACATGCTGGTGGTGTGTAAAGCAAAAATAAAGTAGAAATAAACAGAACATGTCTATACATTGTACACAGAATCCATCCATTTGTGTACATTTCCAACACTAATGGCAGATGGGGGGGGGGGGAAAGATGTTTCAAAATAAAGGACACACAGCGCCAGCATACAGATCGCACTAGGACAGTGGTTGTCAAAGGGACGCGGAACCCTCAAGGCCTATTCATAGTTGGATTTTCGGTGATCTTTCAGCTTTCAGGGCACCTTTTAATTTAGGGGGTACCAAATGGACCCTGATAGATCTGCAACTCTTGAAAGATTTTGGGGATACTTAAACTTGAGGACCGCTAACACAGGAGATTGTGGCAACTGGGTGTGATTTTGTCAAACAGTAGGGGGCGCTAGTGTGGCAACGGTTTAACATGAGCAGTATGGAGGAAACTGTTAAACTGTTGAAACTAGCGCCATCACATTGCTTCACGCTGCATTTTGAGCTTCCAGATGTGCTGCTACTTGAAGCTTTCATGTGTCTGTGTATAATGCGATCAAGTAGGGCATTCGTTTGCGAAAAAAAGAAAAAGAAAAACCCAAGTTCAAATATGGAGAGGTTTCATGTGCTTTTGTCAATGTGCTTCCACACTAGAGCGATGAAGAGATCGTTAAAAATGTATACTAAATGAAAGAGTCCACACTGCCAACTATAGTGAAGACAGTGGTGACTGATATGGTAATGCTTGGTGTGGACGGCTGTTTGCAGTGACACCACGTATACGGTACTTAAAAAGGAGCACGTCACCTATTTTCAACCTTATCTTCAATGTAATTGGTCCCAATTATGTTCATTATAAGCTGGGACTGCTCTGCTGCCTATAACTCTGTGTCTACTGTGTCTCTCATAGCTGGCCTACAGGCATAGCAGTTCAGAAACCTGTCCAGCAGTGACATAGTCAGTTGTGGATTCTCAAGATAAAATAATTACGGTAAACAAAATTAAAGTAAAGTTTGCTTGCTGAAATAGTAGCCATTGCTGGATCCATTTATTTATTTGTGAATATGTGAATTGTTGAAACTGTTGACTGGTGATTTCAATTGTAGAAAGGTTTCTGAACTGTACACAGCCTTCCTCTAAGACAAAAGTGGTCCTGTACTGTAGGACTGTGTCATGTGCCAAAAATACCTCACAGATCTGCAAGCTGTGAGACTAGTGTAGATCATTCATTAAGGCAGCTGTGGGGATCGGTACGCAACACAGCAACACGGAAATGTGTGCAGAGATGAATTGGCAAAATTGGGACGGGAAAGAGACATAAGAAAAACGTTCAGCTATTGTAGACAACAGACACCGCCGCGTGACGGAGCATAAATTAGGCTATACATTTCTGAAGCATTATAAAAACAAGAAAAAAGTTTGCCTACTATTCTTTGGATTTGCTGTACAAGAGAATTTGTTCATTTTTTAAAAAAAGGAAAGAATGCATTCGTTTCATGATGAAAAGTGTCATTAGTGTTCATCTCAGAGAAAAAAAAATACAGTAAAAGTCTTGGCTAGTACATTTACAGTGTATTCAAGGAAGGAACATCAGCAAAATGAACAAGTATACGTCTTTAAATTGCAGGCAATAATCACATACAGTGTTATATATAAATAATATACTGTATTATAAACATGCCACTGCACATCGCGGCACATGTCAAATGAAATAAAAAAAGCTAAAAAAGAAAACAACAAATAAAAATAAAATAAAAAAAATCCTGTCCTCAATTGGACAGTTATCCAACTCTTTACATATTTAAATGCACAGTTATTGCACGTTGTTAATGTAAAACTGACATTTCTGAACTCAGGTTGTCCAGTATCTGCTTACGTCCCCCGCCAAAATAAAGGCCTCTTGTTCATCTGCACTGTAAAATCTGCAGCGCTGTACTCTGAGAGTTTGCAGGTTTGTAATGGAACCAGTGCTTTAGACTAGAGTATACTAGGACGGGGAGAGAGCGTGACAACCTGGATAAGAGTAAGTAGACAACCACAGTATTATTCAATAACCTAACGTCAACAACAGTCGATATCCAGAAAGCCGAGACAGGAAACTGTCATCTGGTTGTCATTTCCATTCTGTTCTGTACTTTTCTGTTCTGTACAACTGTATGACAGAACATGATGGGAGGAAACCGTCCAGCTCACAATATCCAACAAATATCGAATGTTTTTTAAAGATAGTAAAACATCTTGATGATAATGTTGGCTACAACACGGAATTATTATTCCTTGAATTGGATAGACACCATTCATGAAATGTGCATGTAATCATAACAATTACATTGTGAATAATCTCATATTCTAACATTTTTAAATGGTTTCTAGAAGTCCTGTTTGGTAGCGCCACTTAATCAGAAACAGGACTGAGGAAATGACAAATGAAAACAAAAATAATTGGCCATGGCTTTTGGCTCTTTTTCGACTATCAAGAGGAAAATCGTGATCCGTATTTCAGACGGCCAAACCGTTCAGAAATGGGGGGATATACTGTATCTACAAAGGGAGGTCTTTTCCGAACCAGAAGATGCTGTTGGCCTTAACTTCAGAACCATAACCTTCCATAGTGTCTCTGTCCGAAAGTGGCAGAAAGTTTCCAACACTGTCAAAAAAAAAAATAGTAAAGGTAGCAGATCCACCAGCAGAGCTTGTGGATCTTCTACTTTTGATGCTTCTGTGTGATGCTGTAGTATGTTCAAGAAGAGCGTGAATTTACAAAAAAAACAAAGAGTTTGTATACAAAAGGTACAAAGTTTCTCCCCGACAAGTCACAACGATATCCTGACACTCGCTGCTACTACTTTGCATTTGTTTGTCCCCCTGAAGGGGAAGATCCATGTCATAAAACCAAACCCACAATCAGATCTGCACAGTATTTCCAGTTTGATTCCTCCGTTTACTATTTTCGGAAATGTTCCCAAACAGTGAAAACAGCAGCTCCTAAAAGCTGTAATTTTCGGATATTTTTGTACAACCGCCTAAAGTAGGTTTCCGCTTCGTTCCTTGCAGTCGGAAAAAATAGCCATTCGACCAAGAAAGTGACCTTTGTGCATTCATTCTTCATCTCACCCCCTTGGCCTCCATGTTGACCTCTGTTGACAAGGTCAAGGATAGGCATTGATCTATCCAGAAAAAAGGGTAGAATCTAGATAAACGCCCCTGATCCCACGGTCAGGAGGAACTTCTCCATGACCTCTGGGAGGCTAAATATTGCAGTCCACTGCCACCAGTGGAGAGATGCATGTTACAAGCCCTGGGAGGAATGGGATCAGGATAATTCCATCATGACCTACTGGAACAGGGACAGGCTGCAGGATAAGCTGCAACCTGGGAGGCAGGAGGCATGCACTGGAGCTGGCCCAGCACTGGAAAATAGCCTGGGGGAGCCACAGTATGCATGCACTGGAGCTGGCCAAGCACTGGAAAATAGCCTGGGGGAGCTACACTATGCATGCACTGGAGCTGACCAAGCACTGGAAAATAGCCTGGGGAAGCCACAGTATGCATGCACTGGAGCTAAGCACTGGAAAATATCCTGGGAACTACACTATGCATGCACTGGAGCTGACCAAGCACTGGAAAATAGCCTGGGGAAGCCACAGTATGCATGCACTGGAGCTGGACAACCGCCTTTCTGTTCATCTCTACAATATGGGATGCTGCACTTAAAGGGAAATGTTCCCCCATTCTGTGTTTCTTGGAAATGGAGGTCTGAAGGGCATTAACATGGTGAAACACAACTTGATGACATCAAGTTGTTTCACCATGTTAATGTTTTCTTTTTCTGAGAGTGTACGAATGTGAACCAAATGGACCCGCTAGGGTCCATCTCAGGGAAAAGAGTTCCCCTTTAATCCACTTAATTATTGAAGTAAATGGGGTGAAATGAAATGTAACCTTTTATGAATACAGCAAAAAGAAAAAGACAAACAAAACAGATATACAACCTCACAACGCGTCATGATGCAACGCATTGTGAGGTATTTTCGCTCACAAGACAGTTGTGCAACAAGTAATTAATTTAGTCAATTACAAAAGAAATCTATTGGGATTTTTACCATTTCCCCCCATAGACTCATTGATATACAGTATATATATATATAAAAATATATTCATTCTCTAATATTCAAATCGCTAAGATGATTATCAACAGATGGAGTCTGACTCCCTAGACAAGGGTATCAGATGATGTCAAAACAATAGCAATATATTCTTGCATATCTTCAGTAATAATCTCACGCTGGACTGAACATCCATATATCAGTGCCAACACTTGGTGCTTCCATATGAAACTGTAACAGAATACTACTTCACAAGACTGTTTTATGGCGAGATAACAATGTATAGTTGGAATGACTGGAATGAAGCCAACACTCGACAAATATAATCATCATAGTACAACATCGTCTGTCGGGCGGAAACCTCATAACGTCCAAAACCGTATGGAGATAGGAGGTTTCTGCCTGCTGACAACACCATAGAACTTGAACCACGTGAACCCTAGAATCCCATTTCTGGGACCACAAACATTCAACGCGACATAACGGATCCACAAGCTCACAACAAGTCCCGTTGTGATGCATCACAATCTGCAATGACTTTAGAAGTGTTTTCCCAAAAAATAGGGACGCCAGGTTTGAAAATGTTGTCGAAAAAGTACAAGTGTTTGGAGAGATCCCAGTGCATGCTATTGCACGGCCCCTAAAATAATGTCGAGCTGCACACGACGGACACAGCATCGAAATGACTACAAATCCCATGGAGACTCCAATCCAGCAGATGGCAAACAGATGTGAAAGGCACGGTACAAGTGCACACGCGACGATGTGCTTTGATAATCGCACTCCGATGAGCAGAGACATCAAAAGCTCAGCAGGCCTCAAAACGATGGCAGATTGTGGTGTTTAGAAAAAAACAAATCTGCTAATCGGCGGAGCACAGAAGTAGTGCTAAAAAGGAAACCTACTCGTTTGGGTTCCTCCTCAGCGTCGCTTTCGTACGGATGGACATTACGATTTACATTGTAAACAAGTCACGGAAAACAATTAATTACGAATGTACTGCATTCATTTCTCCACACCGGAGAATCCTCCCCAACAACACACAAACACATTTTGTTTTACTATACTCGCAAAGGACTTTTATGAACGGCACTCTGAAAATGTTTCGCCATTTATTTTTGTAACCCTACAAAGCCACAAATCTTACACAAGCTCACAACGCATTGGGGCTGCGATGCATTGTGAGCTTGTAGATCGGCTACATTCTATACCACGACAACCAGCAGGCAACCAGAATAATCCGACCTGAATCTTGTCCTGATTGTAAGTAAGCCTGACTCCTCTTCTCAAATTCTACTATAGGCTACTCATGGCGACATTTGGCCCTCACAAGTATAGTAAGTACGCGCACGCAGAAAAGAGTCATTAGGAGACGCGCCGGTCAAGTGCTGTTCCCTTGCTCCTGTTCGAACAGCAGCATGGCGAGCTGCGAGCGCGAGCCCAGGCCCTCCAGGTTGCTCTGCACGCAGCGGTGGTACTGGTCCTCGCTGAGCCGCGGGTTGCACGCCCGCTGGCGGTAGTGCTGGTGCAGCGCGGGCTCCACCGCCCGGAACACGTGCAGCACCGAGTACTTGACGAACATGTCGTAGACGTCCAGCGTCTCCAGGAGCTCCTCGTTCTCCTGCACGTCGGCCGCCATGCGCGCGCGCGTCGCCATGTAGTCCGAGTTGTAGAAGCACGCCTCGTCGAAGGCGTGCCGGTCGAAGTGGCCGGCGTCGCGCACCAGGTCGATGGAGGCCGGCGGCTGCTGGTTGCGGTAGGCTATGTCGGGGTTGTAGTCCTGCAAGGACACAGTAGTAGTGGTGTTAATGTTGTCAAACTATTTAGAGTTTTGCTGGCCTCTGGTGTTTGCCTAGAAGCACCCGTAACTTTTGCCACACACCCGGAGACCACTATATTTTCCTTCTTTTATTTCCGGTATGTCATTCAGTATGACATGAATCTTTAGCTTTAGCTCACATTTGCACAGCGATGAAATGCACAAATAACTTGCGATTCTCGGGATGCATGGTGGCTTTTGAGATACATTGCTAAAAAAAAATCGTGTTGTAATGGAAGCTCAGTGGAGCTGGATTTACAAATCCCATAGTCGGTGCAACTGGAGCAATGCTACAAGTTAAATAGAGCAAACATTTTTTCTACAAGTACGAGCACGATGGTAAAAAGCACAATTAGGCACGGTTATAATCGTTGAAAGCAGGGAAAGAGTTAAACAAATGTTTACTGATGTTTTTCCTTGACGAAAACAAAATGGAAATTAATGTATGATGACTGAAACTATGGCTAAATGCACTGACAATTTCGCCAACAAATAAAAACTAGACTTCATCTAACATCTTTGGGAATACACCAGTGGAGTAGAAGACACAGTAGAACTACAAGCTCAAATTATTTCAACGACAATGAAAGCACAGTCTGGTGACGATAGGCGACAGAACGGGGGCAGCCCCTTACCTGGAAGTGGACGGGGAAGAACACCTGCCAGTTGTTGATGGAGTTCATGCGGCAGCGGTTGAGGAACTCCGAGTTGACGTTGGTGTCCACGTTGGCCAGGAAGAACAGCGTGTCCACCGGGTGCTTCTTGGAGATGATGTCCATGAACTTGATCTGCGCCGGCGTCTCCGTCTTCACGCTGATCCACGGGATCTTGACGGCCGGGTACTTGCGCTCGTGCGCCGCGATCTGCGCCTTGATGCCGGCGAAGATGTCGTTGCGGTTGACCTGCTGCGCCTCGACGGGGTCGTAGATGAACAGCAGCGTGAGCACGGCGTTCTCGCCCGTCTCGAAGGCGTTGGCGGCGAACGCCTCGAAGAAGCGGCCGGCGGCGGCGGCGCCGCGCTCCTGCGCCGTCAGCGGCACGATGACGTGGATGCGCGTGGCCTCCGTCACGTAGGGCATGGGGATGATCTCGATGCGCGACAGCGGGCGGACCAGGTGGACGCGCTTGGTGAGCGAGCGGCTGTGGCCCTTCTGGCTGACCGCCTCCAGACGCAGGTCCAGGGTGTACTCCATGCCCCGCGTGGGGTCGAAACGCCGGTACCCGTTGATCAGCTGCTGCTTCTTCAGGTGGAGCAGGGGCTCGTACTTCCTGTTGAGGATGGGAGGTTGTCGCAAAAAGAAAATTACAGTCTAAATCAGTGGTTTTCAAACTTTTTGGGACCAAGGCCCACTATTTCTTCAGAATTTGAGCCACCATGGAACATTGTTTGAGCCCCACAGGTCCCACAGATTTTAGCCCCACAGATCCCAAAACTCAAAAACCCAAAACTGCTTTTGTCCACAACACCCAGGCTTGATTTGGGAAACAAAACAGTCAAACATACAGACCAAAAATTACCATTAATCTTCTACATTCTCTGATTGTGTAGGCTTGGGCTAATAGAACTTTAGGTAAGCCCCTCCTCAAACTGCTATGGTCCAATCACAGCTAAGCATAACAAAATAATGTGATAGACAAGCCTCTCCAACAACAGCTTTCCTATATGATAAAAACATTGTTTTAAAAAATAAATGTCACACGCACATTTTTCCACTGCATAGGGCATGCCTTGTTGATGGATTTGGAAGAGATTTTGAAGGTCTGGTTCCAAAAATCAACCAGTATTTATTGTGTAAAGTCCATGATATTTACATTGGAATGAATGAGCCCGGCTGGAAAGTGTCCTAGGATGGACAAGAGGGCGGGGCTTAACTAAAGGTCTAGTGAATGTGAATTGGGCATTGCTTATTTCCATCGCTCAAAAATCTATATATTTTTGTACACATCCTGTCTTCATAATAGAAATAATACCCCAAATGGCACACTTTACTACTTATTTCAATAGGATAAACGAGACAATGTGTTCACGGTGTGACATCTCTAACCTGTTGAGCTCTCCCATGGCCACATCGATGATGTCAGCCACGTCCAGCTTGTCCACGCCCTGCAGCTCACACTTGGGAGAGCTGTCGGCACACGAGTAGATCTGATCCTCGGTGAAGTACTCCCAGCGCAGGACCTCGAAGCGGGTCTTGGGCTCGAAGGGCGGGTTGACGCCCACCGGCCACTGGGACGTCCGGTTGCCGTCGAAGGCCACCACACTCACGTTCTTTATTTCCGCCTATTGGAAAATGTAAGCAGACATGTGTTTACCCTTTCTGTATTGTAACAGGTTTTGGTGTTCTAAGCATAATGTTATACTTTAGATATTGAAAAATTACAAGCTCAAGCTCTTAGCGCGCCACAGAGTGGCGTGCTATGAGCTTGTAGGCCTGATATTTTTGTGAAATTGTGTAAATGTGGTGCATATCTTTGAATATATTATTGCGGAAGCAAATATTTTTAAGTCAAATCTTTGCTTCTGGGGTATCCCTCGAACATGTTTTCAATATAGCATCAGGAACTAAAATCTAGTGTCAGAAGCTAGAATATAGCTCCATAAAGTAGAATCTAGCGTCAGAAACTAGAGTCTGGTGCACGGGGCACGACCTAAAGCAGAGAGTCTACCAGCGGAAAAGTCCATTGGATCTTCCGTCAGATGTATTTCCCCAGGACACGCCATTCTCCTTTCAAGCAGAGCACTTATTCATTCACAGAAAATGTAAACTCATTTGCAATAGGGTTTCTAGCTCCAACGTCATTTCCTCAGGTGGTAGTCCAACCTAAATACCGCAATTTTTCCGCTGATTGTCTCCCAGGGACTCCACGTTGAGAACCAGTGATCTTAGTTTGTTTGTTTTACCCCCATTACCTGCAGCTTGGCGATCTCTTCGTAGGTCCTCCGCAGCTCAATCTCACTGAAGCGCCTGTGCAGTCGATACATCTGCTCCGGGTCGGCCACGGGGTGGGCGGTCAGCGCGTTCTCAAACTCTACGCTCTCCTCTTCGCTGGGATCGGCGGCATCTTTGTCCAGCTTGTGATGATGATACTGAAGCCCCTGGGAAGAGGAAAGGAACACATTGTATTCTCTTAATATTAAGAGATTTCTCAACAATTTCCATCTGTATCTTGATACAATAAAGTGTACACAATGTTAATGTGTTCCATAATGATGTGTGAGAGGAAACGGAGGAAAAAGAATATCAAATCACTAGATGGAGCCAGAAGGTCAGTCTGTCTCATTAATGTTTGCCAACAGCTTGGCATCTTTACAGTAACGCATGTTGCATATTTGCTTTAGAACTCATTAATAAAAGCCTTGAACCCTCTATTCTTAGAGAAAAACACCCGAGGTAAAACTGTTTTGTTTTAGTAGATTGTGATTTGATTAGATGATGTTAACCTGCTTCTCGATAACACGCCTACATAACGTCTGTCCAATGGAAACCTCATACTGTCCAAAATATTTGGTCATACTTTTATGAAGACCTTTCAGTTTTTTTTTAAGTAGAAATCTGCTACTTTTGATAAAACTGTAGTATTCCCAAAAACACTACAAATCAGTGGTTTTCAACCAGTAGTCCGGGGACCACCAGTGGTCCCTGAGAGGAGTCCAGGTGGTCCCCAGCTAAATGGAAAGTTGTTTAACCGGATGTAACTCTGAGAGCGTAAAAATTAAACCAAATGACCCCGCAAGGGTCCATTTCATGTTTACACTCGAGTTAAAATATTCATAGCCCAAGTCTACACAAATAGAGAATGTAGAAGATTAATGGTCTTTTTGCTCTGTTTCGTTTACCAAATCCAGCCTGGAATTGTGGACTAAAGCAAAATAAATCTTTAGTTTTGAGATCTGTGAGGCTAAAATGTCATCAAATGGTGGTCTCTGGCGCCAAAAAGGTTGAAAACCACTGCTATAAATAGTTAAAATAAGGAGCTATGGTTTCTGTCCGATAGTGTTAACTTGACATACAGTATATATATATTGCCCAGCCCTAGTTGTGATTACCAGAGAACCTCTCTACCCTCTGAGCTTGATGTTTCCCAGCGGAAATAAGCGATTTCCAAGCCAACCAGCCCCATTGCACCGTGCATCAAAATATCAGCTATTCTGAGTGTGCAACGCCGCCGTGTATCTAAATATAAACCTGACGTTCCTCGGGTCACATTATTATCAGAAGATACTGTACATGCCTGTCATTGCTGGGCATTCCCAGCTAAATAGATGCCTCTGTGTTCTCTCTGCGAGCACAGCCAGGGATTTTCTGTTATTTTTCCTCTTCTAGCCTGGATTTTAAACTGGTTCCCTTTGAACCAGGTCTCTTTGCAGACATACACACTCAGTATATATTATGGGATAAATTGAATCAGGTCAAGATTAGATTTGTGTTACATCCTGTGTCTAGGTGAGACATGTCATGACCTTTAGCACGATCTAAATGTCTCGGGGAGAGAAAAAAAAACGCAACCGTTCTAATTCCATTGGACGACTGTGGATCAGGGAGGTAGAATAGGTCGTGGTTCGCTGGTTCGAATCCCGTCTCCTCCTGTCTACATTTCAAAGTATCTTTGGGCAAAGATATTGACCCCCAGATCGCTCCCAATGTGCTGGTTGCTACCTGGCATGTTCTCCAACCTTAATGGTCATTATGATCTGTATGTTTGCCTGTTTTGTTTGAGAAAATCCAGCCTGGAATTGTGGGCAAAAAACAAAATGAATGTTTTTATTTTTAAATGTCATCAAATGGTAGTCCATGGCTCAAATGCTGAATAAATAGTGGGCCGACTGGTATCAAAAATGTTGAAATCTAAATGACTACAACAAGTAGTGACATACTGCAGCTGTAGTGGAGTAAACAAAATAAGCCCAGTAGTACTGGAGTGTATTACAGTACTTTCTTCCATCACCACCACAGTGAAATGCCAACTGTTTTCTTCATCTGGCCTCCCAGAGTTTGTCTTTTGACTTTTCCCCTACTTTGTGTCTGTGTGTGTTTCTCTCTCTCTCTCTGCGGGAGTCGGTGTTGCCTGAGGCGCTCTGATGACCACCAAACTCTCTCCTCTTTGTTTTCCCACTTAACAAGATCGTTTCCAGTGGTCAAGCACTATATTTAAAGGGGAATTCCACCTATTTACAGCATTTTACTATGTCATTAATATACCTTAGACTAGAGATGTTGTGTGGACATGATAAAAAAAAGTTCCCACATTCTGTGTTTCCTAGAAATGGAGGTCTGAAAAAAAATCATCGTGAAACACAACTTGATGACATCATCAAGTTGTGTTTCACCATGTTAATGATTTTTCTTTTAGGACCTATTTTACTGAGAGTGTACAAACGGAACCAAAACGACCTGTTCAACCAAATGACCCGGGTTCATTTGGTTCCATTTGTAATGGGTGGATTTCCACTTTAAGCACAATTTCGAGGTATATATTTTTTAACTTGACTCAACTAACACTTCACTGACTTCAAGCGGCAAATATTTTACTTCACTGCAATTATTTGACAGCTTTATTACTGGTTACAGATATATTACAAGACATTATCGTTCCTGACGGACAGAAACCACTCCTATCTGCATGTTTCAGGTTAACTCGATCACACTTACTGTGTCACACGTAGGAGATCTACGACTCGCTTTGAGCTAGATCTGCTCTCTTTTGCCGTTTTCGTTTTTTCTTTTTTGTCACGGTGCATTTGCACATAAAGTGAGACTTATCCTCTGCATTTACTTATTGTAATACTAGTACAAACACAGCAGTGAGATTTGTGACAAAAGAAGATTGTTGTGACAAAAGAATATTGGCCAATGGAATACAACCACCCTAAGGACTACCATCTTACACATGTAAACAGACATGCTACATTTAAAAAAAAAAACTTAAATCCTTTTTCTGTATAGTCTTAAGGAAGATTGTTGCCATTTTGTCCTGAAGAGGCTGCAAATAATGGCTGCTATTTGTAAAAAAAAAAAAAAAAAAAAAAAGCCCTATCCTCCACAATGCGAATATCCTGGAATATGTAGTACTTTCCCCAATTTTCAACAGTTTTTATTGTATTGTATTAGTGGCACTTGCTGTGGCCATGTAAACGTCTGTTTTCTCATGCCAATAAAGCTCCCTGGAATTGAAAAGAGAATTGTAATTACAGTATTAGGAGCACTGAGCGCAATTAGCCCGGTACTCAGGAAGCAAAGCAGGAGGTTAAGTGTCTTGCCCAAGGGCACTTCAACACATAGAGTCAGAGCACAGACCCAGGGACCTTCTGTTTCCCACAAGCACTCTCTACCCACTCAGTCCATTGATAAAAATATATATTAAAAGACCGAAAAATATGCTATTTAGGTTTGCATAATGTATGAACCATTAGCATGTGTTTTCAACAGGTGGTCCGGGCACCACCAGTGGTCCCTGAGAGGATTGCAGGTCGTCCCCAGGCTAAATGATGTAACGTTGGTAACCAGATTTAACTCTTTGAGAGCGTATCTTTTTTTTACGCTCTCAAGAGTTAAAATATTCACCACCTGAAGTCTACACAACTAGAGAATGTAAATGAATGGTCATTTTGATCTGTAGGTTTGCCTGTTTTGTTTTCTCCGAAGTCCAGCCTGGAATTGTGGACAAAAGCAAAAGAACTCTTTAGTTTTGGGGTCTGTATGGCTACAATGTCATCAAATGGTGGTCCGTGACTCAAATCCTGAATAAATAGTGGGCCCTCATATGAAAAAGGTGGAAAACCACTGCCTTAGTGGATATTCACCGGTACAAAAATGACATGTAAATCTCCCTGCCTGTGGACTGAACAGGGATAAATACAATGACACAGGCTGAATGCACACTGCATTTACCTGACCCAGTGCTACTAGAGCGCTCTCTCCTCAGCTTCTTGACCTCACGTGTTAATGCCATTACTGGAATAGGGGCATGTTGAGTCCACAAGGGATTTATTCTCACACCCTGACCTTACCTGAACTCACCTGGACAGATTATCCATTTATAACAGCTGCTTTTACTGCGTGACAGGATACAGGTCTACTCTATAATCACTGGTGGTAGTAAGTACTCAAGTACTCCAAGTGGCAATACCTATGACATCCGTCTGTTACAAGGGAAACGTCCATGTATCCAAAACAATGTGACTTGAGTAGACGTACCAAGGTTTTTACATAAGGACATACTTAAAATATCAATAGTGAAAGTACCTACTATGATGAATAACTCACTTGTTCAGAAATGGTTGGCTATTTTCTAAAGGCCCCATGTATAAAATGTGGTCAATAACATGTCTTTCTGCCGGATGAAAGTCTCAAATGTCAAAAACTGTTACTTTTTAGGATTCAAATTAAGAAATAGCTAAATATCTAACAAGCTCAAACGCGTGTCACTCTGTCACGCCGTGTTTTGAGTCCATCTACACTGTGAATCTGCTACTTTTGATGCTTTTGTGTGATGCTGCTGTGGTATGAAGTGGCATTCATTTAATTTGTGACAAAACACAAAGATTTAAAATATAAAGAGATTTCTCCCTGCCTGCGACAATATATTTTGTAATGGCAATAATATTTATTAGTAACCTGCTATCCACTATACAAATACAAACAGGTCTTGTGGAGTAAAAAGTACATTCGTGTCTGAAATGTAGAGGAAAGTATATAATAGTGTGGGAATATGGACACTAAGTACTTCAAAACTGTACAGCAAGTACAGTACAGTTAAATCTACTTAAGTGTTTCCACCACTGTAATAATACAGATGTTGGCTCTGCCGCTGCATTGTTAACACAGCTGTCTTTTTCATGCCAGTACATTCCCAGAGGCAAAGAGTCATATCTGCTCTGTCATGCTACTGTTCTGAGTAGCCTGACTGAATGCTGTCACCTCTTATTAATGCACTCTATCTATTCCCATGTGTCTTTTTGAAAGCTACAAATATGGAATCGTTTTAATGACTATAAAATGTTGCTTTGAGTATGTTTGATGTATGTATGATGGTTCCCGAAATGTTTTAGCTGGAGACACAAAAAGGGGAGATTGAGGTCTTCCCAGGACCAAAACTAGTGAAAATATCCAACATCTCCACGCTCAAATGCTGAAAAATTGCGTCCTTGTGAACAGGCCTAAACATTCTCCCCTTCTCTGCACAAGTGCACAGACAACATTTCGGTATCAGCCACCAAACGTGAGAAACTATCAGTAATTGGCCTCTGTCTCATTTCCTTTTTGGGTTTTCTTATTTATGATGTTTGGTGGTTACAGACCCAGTGTTTGAGATACACTGGATGATATGCGGCGGTTGGAGCTGGTCTTAGATGACACATACAGAACTCGCGGCCAAAAACACAATCAATTCAAGGGTCAAACTCACCTCATGTTCTTCAACACAGTTGGTGTTGGTGTAGTCGATGATGCACCTCCCCAGCCACTCGTCCGGCCTGGAGCTCAGGATGTCGTTCCTGCAGTTCTCCAGGAAGGGCTGCAGGCGCAGGAGCAGCGCCCGCGACAGCAGGTAGCCGAAGCCGCCGTAGCAGTACCTCCCCTCCATCTCCCCGCCGATGAACTCCTCTGGAACGCCCAGGTACAGCTCCTTCTCCATGCTCAGGTGTCCCACCAGGGCCTTGATACGGTCCGCCTCCGTGTACGTGTCGTCCTGCACGAAGTAGAACCAGTCGTACTCGTTGACGTGGTGCTCCAGCACGTACTTGACGGTCTGGTACATGTTCCAGATGAGCCTCTCGTCGCCGTGCGTCACCACGAACATGCCGTGCGGGACCTTGCGGTTGCGCGTTCCCGTGAAGAAGACCACGGTGTCCAGGTGGTGGCTGATTGTGCGGTTGACGGCCACGCCCAGCGTGTTGATGGTGCCCTTGGACGTCAGGACGCCGGCGAAGAGGCGTTCGCGGATCCCAAGCTCCGTGCTGATGTACTTTGCCCTGTTGAAAAAAAAAACAGGTTTTTTGATGTGTCAGCACTACCAGTTGAAAGTGACACTTCCAAAGGCATGCAACAGCTTGTGTGGTCTAACATCACCAGGGTGATTCACGGCCACGATGATGTTATACTAGGGTTTAATATTTTTCCCGAATTTGGCCCATTTTACATCCCGGGATTTTGCCGACGATCTCCCGGGCCCTCCCGGGAAATCCCGTAAAAAAATAAGATAGAAAAAAGTCCCCCTGAAACGCTTTTATATGTAGATACTTAATATTCTCAATAGAATAGTGATATTTTATTGTTTTAAACGTTTCATTTGACCAAAATACGAGCATTATCACATACAAATATTAATAATGTAGCACGCAAAACATGCATATACAGTAATTGTATTAGGTTGGTGACATCGCTGAAATATTTGGTGTCGTTGTTTAATGATGAATTGATTGCAGCTGTGTGTGTTATCGGCTATAGGCCTACAGGTTTTAGTTGCTGTCTGACATGACATGCACGGAATACAATGCACATTATATAATTTATTTTGAAGAGGATATATTATTGTCTATTCTCGGTGGACATAGGATTATTGGTCTGCATGCTTGCCTGTCGGAGTGAGGTGGAGAGATGCTGCTCTGTGGCGTTTTTTGCAGGTAAAACAAATGGTAGTTGTTGAACATTGCAGAGTGACCGTATGATGCACACAATGAAAAACAAAAGGTCGTGGAACAGAGACAATCTGTCGCGAGGAAAATAAACTCTCAGATTCGATAGCCTATAGAACTATAGGCTTATGACAGGACAGATGCATTGCGTCCGCGTGTCCGTGCCTGCGCAGGACTCCAGTGAGTGCAGTTCTCTTCATACGTTCATTATTGCTAAAGTGTCTGATCCGCATCTATAAATGCATGACGATGATAGCCTCTGAAACCCACGCACGCCAGCATTTTCACGCTGTCTCGGCAAGAGCAGTCGTACTCGTGCGGTCCTGAGTCCTGACCGCTCGCATTTAGACCATGCGTCGCCAATATTGCGTCCCGCTGGCACCGCGACGCTCCCTTCATGTAGCCCTATCTACAGTCTTATTATGCAAGGGCCCGGTTATATTTGGTATTTGACCACTCATAGATATGTGAAAAACGCGATCTGTGTGGAAAATTTAAGAAAGAAATGATAACCTCCGGGAAGACGGGTCCCGAAGGCATTCCCGGGAGGAAAAGTAAGTCCGTCGTACCCGGGCTTCCCGGGAATCCGGGATCCCGGCATTAAACCCTATGTTATACAGGTACACATTATATAGGCATTATAGGAAACCTTTTAGACAAAAATCTAAATGTATGTATATATAGCTATATTTTTTGCTTTTTCCCTCTACGTCGCTTCTAATTCTACTACAGACACTTGCTATGCCCTGTAGGCAGTCCAGAACTTTGTTGTAGTCAAGAAATAATTGTCTCCACGAGGAGAAAACAGGTGGACATTTGCAAAACACATTTTGACAATATGCCTCAAATCATCCAAATGCTAAAGTCATGCGAAGAAATGGCACCCTTTTAACATTGGCATATTATAGCGCCACCAGGAGGCCACAACCTGAACTGGCCTGGTGGAGACCTGTGCCCAGGTCAAAACAAACTGCATAATATGTTAAATTCAGCATTTGTTTTATACGACTAATCAACTGTTATGATGACCTAACAGGAAATCAAACATGCACCAGCTTGTAAGGGCTTCTGGGTAACTGCCGCAAAATGAATGAGGGAGAGGTAATATCTTGGCTAACTTTGCTCTTAGTGGCTTTTTTGTCGGCTCAACAACAAACGATGGGACCATTTTCTCGCGGATTTTCACAGATCAAGGGTGCAAATACCTGTCCTTGGCGTATACGCCAAAAGTAAATAAACATTCCTGACATTTTAGGTAGAATGCCAGATTTAAATTGAAAGTACTAGAAGTGTTAAATGTATCCTTACACTTGTTTTTGTTTTTAAATAGCAGAAATAGCCGGCTCTACAAAGCTCACAGGAGAGTATGTGAAAATTGTGACAGACCAAAGAACTACCAGTAAAAGTGACACTTCCAAAAGGCATGCAGCAGCTTGCGTGATTCATCCCTACCATCACAGATACGGTGGAGAGGCCAGACCTCAGGTTTGCATATTTCATGCATAGCTTGGCTGTTCTGAATGCTGGTAATATAGAAAGTATGTTAAGGCGAAAGGGGTAATGTTTGGAAGTCGTTTGTTGACGTTGGACGGGGTCCAAGCCTAACCATAGAATGGCCCACGCTGGAGCACAAAGCTCTATCTTGTGTCAAAAAAGCAGCATGCGCAGGATGGAAAAGTAAACATGCAAATTATACGGTGGGGATCTAATAAAACCCTTAGAGGATTAATCACTTGTGTAATATTGTTTTACTCACCACTAAAAGCTTATAATGACTCAATGACGTTATGTTGAGGAGTTTTAAGCTACATATTACTGTAGTTCAAATGACAAGAGCCCGGACAAACTACTAGCGCAGTTCCAAAATTACTAAGGCTTATTCCTCAAATAATGCACCAACTCACAGCTGTTTAGTGAAGGCAAACAGGGCTCTGTACTTGGACTGGACTTGGACTACTTCATACATCATTTTCATCCTGTTCCCTAAATAATATCTACAAGCTCAAAGGGGGTCAAATTGCAACACATTTTCTGTCTCCCAGTATATACAGATGCTAGGGTTCAAGTGTTTCGTTTTATTTGCACAAGACAAAACCTCTGCAATTTGTTGAGGGTCAAAATGGTTGACTGAAAATACTTGGCCATGGACCGGTGCACATTCCATGCTGTTCAGCATGCCTGGCTTGTGATAGCGTTACTAACTATTACTAGCCCCAACTATAACATCAGTCTTAACCAGGACACATACTGTAACTAAACATAAAGTAAAGTTGTTATACAGCCCAGTTTCCTGATGTTTTCGCTTCGGCTGCAGTCATTTCGGTAACACTTTAGTGGAAGGTCGCCTATAATGCATTATAAGCTCATTCATAATGCAATACAATATGTGTATAATAAGCCTCCTTATAACCATGTATAACTCCATAACTAACTGAGATATTCATGTATCATTAATTATAAAATATAAACTACAGACATGTACATGAAAATCGACCCACTTTACTTAAAGGTCTCAAAGCCATCTTATAGCATGTTATAAACATTTATAAGATATTATTTCATTTAATAAACACAATGATGCAGTAAATTATTTCGATATGAGCCTTTATAACTGAAGTGATGGTAGTTATAATGTGCTGTTCCTTTGACCATAATAATACATTATGACATACATTACACATATAGTTATGAGGAGTTATACATGGTCATGGACATTTATAACAAGTCTTATTCATTATAAATGCATTATAATGAATTTTAAATGAGCTTATGATTCATTCAAATACCTTCAAATAAAGTGTTACCGTAATTCCACTTGCGCGTTCACCGCAGGGACTAATTTCACTTCTGCGCTTCCTGATGGCATCGCATCTACTGGCTCCATTACATGGTCTTGGTGAGTAACCTACTGGTGATGTGAGCTGATAACATTCAAAGCGGATGCTGATTGTGGGTAGTGATGTAGTGAGTGAGGTAGACCTTTGGTGTAAAATCAGAGCATCAACCAGTGTGTGTACATCCTCCTAGCTTATCAAGGATGCATAGAGACAGAGTGTCTGAAAAGGTGAAGACACCTCAAAGCTCTCCAGAACAGACATGACAGCGCTGCTCTGTGCTTCAAGGGGCATCCTATACCAACCGACTGATGTGCATTAAATGTGCCAGCGAAAGGTTCCATTGAACCTAGATTCTGAAGCATCTTCTTAGATGCTAGTGACACGACAGTACTCTGCATTGACTTGGCCGACTATGACCGTTCTAGATGTCTCTGTAAGATAGCTGACACTAAAATAAAAGAATCCTTAATAAGACAAGTGATTGAGGATCACATTTTTTCTCAGTTTGTGTCAAGGTGCCAAAACTAAAACATTTTATTGCAGTGATAGGATTACATAGCAAATTCAACCTTGAATCATAGGTTGGGCTTTATTGCATAGTAATAGATGGTGAACAACCTGAAGCACAATCCTCTCGACTGCAATCCTGAGATTTGAGTGAAATATGGTATGAATGTTAACAAATGACACATTTGCATTGTTTAGGGCAGTGGTTCTGAATGTGGGGTCCAAGGACCCCCAGGCCCGGGGTCCTTTCGTGAATTAACACAGCATCAAAATCTGCTCAAAAATATGCAATTTAGGCCCAGACAGCTGTCATAGCCATCTGGGCATCTAGGCTGATGCTTTCACAGGTTTGAGTCCCGATCCCGATATGCTCTGCTGGGTATCACTACCCATCTCTTTTTTTGTAAGGCTTGTATGCATCTAATCCATCAATAAAGGCAGAACGTCAGCAAAAATAGTTTATCAAAAAGGGAGAGGGAGGCCTCACACATGCTTGTAAATCTGCTACTTTTGAAAATTCTTTTTTTTTTTTTTAACAAATCTTCAGCATACTTCCAGACTGAGGCCAAATACATGTTAATACCACATATTAACATGTATTTGGCCTCAGTCTGGAAGTATGCTGAAGGGACCCCCGATGTCATTATTTGGGGGTCTAAGTGGTTCACAAGAATCACACATTTGTTTGAGAACCAGTGGTTTGGTTTAGTGCATAATATTAGGTTGAATTTGGATCCCAGAGGGTAAGTGGATGGTAACCTGTGGAGTTTCTAGACAGGAATGTGAGGGTAATCAGGCTAATTGGTAGGCTATTGTCATGGAAACACAAACGCTCTCCACTTATTTCCAAGCAGCCAGGCAGCAGTGAAACCATCAGAAGAGAACAGAGCAAAGTTGGTGATCTGATCAGTGCAGTCAGTGGTTCAAAGGAAACATTTTCTCCCCCCCAAGGACACAACTCCAGTGCTGGAAGAATTAGACTAATCAAATACTTTACTTAATTTCTAACTAAGTTAGCCTACTTAAAGGGGAATTCCACCCATTTTCAACATTTTGACGGTCATTAATACAGCCTACATTAGAGCTGTTGTGTGTTCTCAAACTCTGCCCGAACCCGACCAGGACCGAACCCGAACAGGCCCGACCCGACATTTAGGGCCGGGTAGGGCCGAAAATCTATCCTAAGCAATAGGGCCGGGTAGGGCCTCGGGCCCCATGGAAAAATAATATATATTTAATTATTTTAATATAGTAAGAATAATAGTTATTTTCTGTATTTACCTATTATGAAGACGGTGCTGATTGCCATTTCAATTTTAATCTGTGGCGAATTCTCAAATTTTGCCCAAACCCGACAGTTTAGGGCCGGGTAGGGCCTAAAATCTATTCCATTTAGTAGGGCCGGGTAGGGCCTAGGGCCTGAACTGTTAGGGCCGGGTAGGGCCGGGCCTTCATTTTCAGGCCCGTTGAGATCTTTACAGCCTACATTAGAGCTGTTGTGTGTGGGGGCGGGAGAAACTTTCTGTTTCCTAGAAATGTTGGTCTGACGTCATCAAGATGTGATTAACCGTAATGGTTTTGCAATATAAAAGAGATAGAAATGCCATTAAATT
The DNA here is from genome assembly GCA_039105355.1 of Benthosema pterotum. Taxonomy (NCBI): domain Eukaryota; kingdom Metazoa; phylum Chordata; class Actinopteri; order Myctophiformes; family Myctophidae; genus Benthosema; species Benthosema pterotum. Next base: position 7,926,734 of record CM076978.1, read on the forward strand.
AAATGGAGATACGTAGGCCTATAGCAATGCATGTCAAACTGGAGGGCCGTCCTTGCAATTATAAAAAGGGTTGAGAATCACTGTTAGAACTTGGTTTTCAACAGGTGGTCCGGGGTCCCTGAGAGGATTCCAGGTGGTCCCCAGCTAAATGATGGACAATTGGAGTTGGTAACTAAATGGACATATATATAATATATCTGTAACTCCCGAAATCGTAAAATGAAACCAAATGGATTTTACGCTTTCAAGAGTTATTTTTTTTGACCAACGTTTTGCCAGTGATCACTCCTAAATTGTGGGGGAAAAAACTTGGTTTTGGGGTTCAAGAGACTAAACTCAACATCAAATGGTGGTCCGTGGCTAAAATGCAAAATAAATAGTGAGCCCTGGTATGGAAAAAAAAGGTTGCAACCCACTGTGTTGTGGTGGGGTCGGTCGTTGCGATCCTGGCATATCATGTGTCATTTTTCTGGGGGGGATTCCTTCACATGAACAAGTTTGGTGAACCACTACTCAGGCCATATTATTGCCTTACCTAAAAAGTTTCTTGGGACTCTGCTGGACTTGTTTATAAGGGACGATCCTCGGTTGGAAGTCCTCCTCGGAGTCCGCCACGGCGGCCGCATCGTTGCCCGTGGAGGTGCTCTGTGCTATGGAGCTGGTCCTGCGGGCTGCCGCGCCGCTGCGCCGTCCTGCTGGGACAGAGGCTCGTCTGACGACCTGGCGGCGCTGCTGTCCAGGAAGCAGCCCGTCTCCTCCACCCAGTTGACGCTCAACAGGCTGAGCGTGAAGCCCAGGGAGATGCCGATCACCACCGGGCCGACGGGCCTCAGCAGCGAGACCAGCGTTGACAACCTCATTTTCTTCGTGCGCGTCCTCCCCGCCGCCAGCGCGCCGCCGCCGTCAACGACGAGAAGAAGAAGAATGAAGAAGAAAGAGGAGAAGGAGAAAAAGGAGAAGGAGAAAAGGGACACGTCGGCGCCGACGACAACAATACCACCAGCCAGCCGCGGATCTGGTGGCGGAGCGAGCATCAAAAAGAGAGCAGACAGTGTGGATATAAGGTAACGATGATGGTGCCAACGCGGTGGCTGCTTTCTTTTCTAACTACATTTAATACACCGATTGTTACGTGTCAGTAACAGTCTGCGTCTGGCTCCTCCCCCTCCACCTCCTTCTGAATGTTGCCAGGTTTCACAAGAGAAGGAGATTACAGTCACCCGCAAGTAGAACAAAAACATTCCATTTTTAGTCCAGGGTTTTTTTAGGGGCCTACTATAAAACTAAGGAATCTCCAAGTTTGTATCCACAATTCATAGGAGAGATAAACTTGCAAATATAACTAGTTAAAAAAAACAATTCTTCTACATTTTCTGAATGTGTACATTCTTGAAAATTACTTAATTCAGATGTATAAATATAATTTAACTCTTGAGAGCATAACATGGAGTCCAATTGGGTTCATTTTATGATCGCAAGATTTACAGCTCGATAAGGGTCCATTTGGTTACCAACTGTCCATCATTTAGCTGGGAACCACCTGGAATCCTCTCAGGGACCACTGGAGGTCCCCAGACCACTGGTTGAAAACCACTGATTTAGTCCCTCACCCCCGGCATTAATGTTGATTGCCTGCATCCTGCATCCAAAAATTCAATTTTTACTTAAGGGACGCAATTAAACAACAATGTATTCATAGGTTGCAGTAATCGTAGGCCTACTGAAAAATGGACAATAAAAATAGTCCACCCTGAAAAACGACTGCTGCTGTGTGACCTTTGCAAATAGCGTTTTCACATTTGTAATTGTGTCCATTCCCTTATCCTATCCAATTAAATGAGATTTAATGCAGCAATGTAACTGTATCAGGGAGAAACAAAAACGCCCCCTTTGGGCGTAAACATTTTTCACCTCTCCGTCGCGTCCCTGTTGGAGGGCTCTGGCACAGAGCCAAGAGCAGTCAGTCCGTCAGTCAGTCAGTCAGTGAGCCGAGCAGCAGCAGCACTACGAGTGACCCTGTTTTATACTTTACATTTTTTATTTAGGCCTACTTTATTTTCTTCTTCACTTGCTCACTATGGTGCATACTTGCTCTGTTCATAAATGCCATAACAGAAGGACGCCTCAAGCAGCTGCGCATTCAATTATTTCTTACGCTGATCCAGCATGGACGATGGACCCATAGACTGGGACCATATTACAAAATGTGAACCCCGAAGGCAAATCCTGTTAATTTATTACATGCAACTGTTCTAGGGGTATTAAGGCGTGCTGAATCCAAATCTGCTGTATGCAAAGCTCAAAAATGGCTGCTAAGCCTTCAAAATGGACCATTTAAACATGGCAGCCACCACCATACTGAAGCATAGTAAAATTATGACTTAATGCATGCAGTAGACGCATGGACAGTCAGTCCCAATGATCTTCAATGTTCTGGCAGATGTTGCCAATTAAGTTGGCACACTTCAATGTACTTTATGTGTACTTTCCTGCAGCCACGGCGTTGGCTGAAAGCAGCCTTGTGCAAATGCATGACGTGTTCTCCCTGCATGCTTTTGGCAATGGTGGCAAGGAAAGCAGCCGGGGTACCAACTGACCATTCAGTCATCATCATCCATGCCATTTCAGTCATGGCAGGAAGATCAGGGTGTGTCAAGTGAGCTTTATTCTATACAAGAGCTTGATAATGGGAACGCATGATGTGAACCTTTACTGCATCTGAGGTTGGTGGCATAGTCTCTTGCGGACGCCCCATACAAAACAACTTGACTCTTGCTTCATTGCATGCACCAACTTCAGGCACACCATATATTTTACAGATTAATTTCTCTGCTGAGTTTGTATGTCAAATGGCGGCAAGTATTGTATCAATTTAGACTTGACAATTCCATCTGCTTGCTCATCGAAGGCCAAGCACTTGTGATGATGGGACGATGGGTCAATGGGAAAGCCACCTGGCATTAGACCACTTGGTGAATATGTCAACATACTGTATGTCAACACTCTGCTCATTGCTGTATCAGGGTGGTTTGCTGGAGTGAAGGACCATTGTCAAGTCATCTGATCCTGATGCCAGGGTCTGTGCCAGTCTCATCTCAGTGCTGACTATGAGGAAGCTGACAGCACATGATAAAGATATGCTTCTTTTACTCATTTCTCGGCAGAGAAATTAATTTGTAAGATATAGGCTATGGTGTTGGCAACACCTGCCAGAACACTGAAGATCATTGGGACTGACTGTCCATGTGTCTACTGCATGCAAATAAACACTAATTTTGGCAAATAATGAATAAATTATTCACCATTAAAAAACAAAGGGAAAAAAACGTTTTTCAATACCAAAGAGGCCAATTTTCACAATATAAATTATATATATTAAAATGGTACCTTCACAATTGATCTGAAATATGAATATGTCATTGTATTCCCCATATATGAAAACATAAAAAATACATTTCAATCCATTTTACACCTCATTTAGTCAAACATACATCATTTTATTATGCTTCATTATGGTGGTGGCCGCCATGTTTTAATGGTCTATTTTGAAGGCTTAGCGGCCATTTTTGAGGTTTACATACAGCAGATTTGGATTCAGCACGCCTTAATACCCCTAGAACACTTATATGTAATAAATTAACACGATTTGCCCTCAGCACTTAAAATAAGCAAATTTACTGAAATCTAGCCTAGTCTACCACCACGGACGGAACGCATGGCATGGATCGCAGCTTTAAACCAAAGGGATTTTCCTCATGGTTAAGCCTATCCCTGTATGGTATGTTGAACACAAGCTTGGATCTTTTAATTTGTGGTTCAATCGTCGGAAAAAGTAAGTGTTTACACTGACTGCACAGCTGATGATGACACGTCAGATTCAACGAGAGTTGAGAATGAATGAGTAGCCTGGGGCTACTAGAGGGCTAGAGGGCTACGACTACGAACCCTCCAGCAGGGACGAAGCGGCGTGTGACGTAATCGTATGACGCGCCGTTGTTTCTCTTCTTTGAAGCATAAGCCACTACAAAAACTGTTACTGTGGACAGCACCATGATGCATTAGGCCTACTGCTTCTTTTCCTGGAAAGAACACAGGTGTTTCAGGCATCTGGTTAGGAATAGGATACCTCTTGGCTGGGTCACTCAGGTCACTCAGTGCAGACCAGGCATGAATACAGGGACACACAATGATTATCATTTCGTGTGTGTCCCTGGTGTGCATCGTTTGCATTGACTGACCTTTTGGTATAGAAATTGATCTATTGAATGAATCTAAGAAGCGCAAAACCTTCAGGTTGAAAATGGCAGATCTACAACTTCAAAAGATGTCATGTCACACTGTGACATTGTAGAAGCATAGTAAAGTATAATAATAAACAAGCCGAAAAACCAACCACCAGCAACATGTTCTAAGTAACTTTACAGAAAACCCCGAATACGCTTAGAATAAGCAGACATGGCAACGATGCCCCTCCTCCTCCACAGAAATATGAGCGTCACGCACAACACGGTGGGGTATGTTGCAGGACGTCTGTTTAGCGCTGCACTTGAACGCACTGGCGCTTATGGGAGGCTGCGCTCTCAGTCGAACAGACGTGCACTGGAACGTGACCACGGGAGAAGCCCCACTGTTGTTTTACCAGCCAGGTGAGCTGTGCTGTAGTGTGCTACTGTCTATGAAGGGGTTATTAAAGGACACTATTACATTACCACTATTGTCTGACAATAATAATTATGAAGAAGCCCACGATGACGATTACAATCCCAACGTATACGTGTCATAATGTATTAATGCGATATTCATAGTACATTGTTATTATTGTCATAGTGCCTTACACCTGGATGGATCATCATGGACCTACCTACATGATGTACAATGTGCTGCAGCTACTCTAATGTGTTGACTATATGTTATGGATGTTTTCTAGCAAACACATGTCCTTTGAGGGACATCGTTGTGGAAGCACCAGCTACCCAAAAGCGTGGACCCCACCCCCATTCAAAAAAACACCATTAAAAAGTAAATCAGTAAGTATTTTTTATTTACCTTTCAAAGCAGTCACAATGTAGGTGCAGTGCTGTAGGTGGACACACAATATAATAATGCAGAAATACAATAGAGCAACGATTAAAACAAAACATAGATCTATACAGATACAACCATATGTTTACGTGATTAAATACATAAATAATAGCCTGCTGTTAAAAAGTATTCAATCAATCCTATATGGCCTTGTGAATCTGAATTTCAATGATTATCACATTTGGAAAAAGGAGTGGGGGCATTCACTAATACAGTGATCCAGTTTGACTATGAAAGCAATGATTGTCACTTAGGCCAGTGGTTCTCAAAGTGGGGTCCAGAAACCCCCAGGGGTTCTTGAAGGGATTCCAGGGGTTCTACAAGAAAATGCTATAGCGCCACCACAATTCTTCAAACCTGGTTAACAACACAAATATTGTATGATGGTCTCAGGTGCGAAGTATATTCAGATGGGGAACCTCCGCAATTTGGGGGTCCTTGGCACAAAAAAGATTGAGAAGTGAGAACTATACCTATATTCTTTGATAATACACTTCCTATATAACATCCTTTTTACCATTCCTGTTGATCTTGCCCACTCTCTGCTGCAGGGAGACTGAATGTCAGCAGTAGTGAAGTGAACAGTCAGTCTGGCATTATCCAGACTGATAACATGGATTCACTCTCACGTTTCTCCATGGTATCAGTCTAGACTTTGCCCCATAGGGAGCCAGAAAATGTCAGATCATGATGAAATAAATTAAAAAATATATCTGTTTTGTCTTTCTTTTGTGTCTCATAGGAGGGCTGTGGACAGTTCAAAAACCCATCCACCAGTGACATACAGTAAGGGTTTGAGTTTGGAAGTGCTCATTAGATAACCTCATGAGCTGCATATCACCTGAATGAACACAGGTGAATGAGCCAACAATGTGAAAAGGGTGCCATTTCGTCTTATTTAAAGACGAAATGGCCAGGTCGTCAGGTCGTCTTTCACATAAATTGAAAAGCAGATGTGAAGGCTTGTTCTTGCTCTCTAGTGACGGTGCATGGAATGGTTAACTTTCATGCAGATTTGCGCATATAGGTAAAAATGTGAAACCTGCCTGTGGCGCTATAGCACGCCCATGTAAAAAAGGTGGGATATAATTCTCAGCCTTGTAGAATTTGAGTTTGACAACAACCCTGCTCTACCTGGTCAGTAGGAGGTCATGTGTCAGCCTGTCCCACACGTTCACAGCTGTTTCCCTGCTGACCCAGATTTTGTACACACTAAAGTTGCCTATATTACCTTTACCTCCTACCTTTATTTACATCTACAGACACACGACTCATTAAGATGCTGCAAGAGATCACAGATTATTTTCAACATTACCATTTTAAAGAATATATATATATATATATATATATATATATATATATATATATATATATATATATATATATATTATATATATATATATATATATATATATATATATATATATATATATATACTGTAGATATTTTGTTAATTGCTTGGAATGTATGACTACTTTTCTGTGCATATTTTGTTTTTGGAAATCTTTCGAAATAATTTTCAAACATTTTGTCTAGGAAACAGATAATTAACCAAGTCGTGATCTATACAAGTGGCTCTATGACCCCATAATAGCTCCTCCAGACCCATTGTTTTGGAAACACGGCTGTAGAGGATAGTAGTAGACCACATCCAGCAGCTTCCCCACATTACAGCACATGGTCCAGTGACTCCAGTCCAATTACTATGAAGGTTCAGTGACACCTCAGTGGGAGGTGCTGCTGTGGGAGCATGGGGTGAAGGGCCATCCAATCTCTGCACAACCCAAAGTGAGAGCTGCACCCGTGTGCTAGAGCGCAGGGTTTTTTTTTTTATGCCAGGGCCCACCATTTATTCAGCATTTGAGCCACGGACCACCATTTGAGGACATTTTAGCCCCACAGACCCCAAAACTAAAGATTTATTTTGCTTCTGTCCATGACCATTAATCTTCTAGTTGTGTAGATTCACATGATGAATATTTTAACTCATCATGAGAGTGTGAAAACCAGGTGGACCCGCAAGGGTCCACCTGGAACCCTCTCAGGGACCACTGGTGGTCCCCGGACCACCTGTTGAAAACGCCTGTGCTAGAGAGCCAGAAGGCAAAGCTCTCTGTCTACTGACTGAGCGATCTTCATTCCTATACTCTCACCTATGGTCATGAAGTGTGTGGGTCATGACCGGAAAAGAATAAGGTTGTGTAAACAAGCGGCCAGAATGAGGTTTGTCCGACGGGGTGGCTGGCAATCTCTCTTAGAGATGGAGTGAGCGGTTCAGTCACGCGAGAGACTCGGAGTAGACTTTGCTGCTTCTTTCGGTTGGAAAGGAAAGGAGCCAGCTTAGGCAGTTTGAGCAATTTGGTTAGAATGGCTCTCAAGTGTCTCCCTAGGGCAGGCACGTCCCTAAGGTAGGCACGTCCCGGGATCCCCCAGGACGAAGTTACTAATGTTGTGGTCTGGAGAGGGAAAACTAGAGATCTCTGGTGGTGCTGTTGCCCCCTGCGACCTGGCTATGGATAATCAATTGAAGGTGGATGGATGTTTTTGGCGACACCCCTCACTCTGAGTGGGGTCACATTAGCATCCACACCCAGGCCCCAAAGGCAAATTCCACCCTCACACGTTAGGAATAATACATTAGAGCCCCGGTCGACCTCTGCAAGTGCATTCTGGGACTGTGTGTGTGTGTGTGTGTGTGTGTGTGTGTGTGTGTGTGTGTGTGTGTGTGTGTGTGTGTGTGTGTGTGTGTGTGTGTGTGTGTGCGTGTGCGTGTGTGTGTGTGTTTCATGCAGATTCACTTACAGCTGCATGAAGTAATGCAACCCCACCACCACCAGCCCCGCCCCCATGCTGCTCAACGATTATATGATGGATATCAACCATAACTATGGGCTGGATGAGAGCGCACTGACACCATGATGGGGCGGACTCTTCTCTTCACGGTCAGGCCAACAGATCGCTTTAAATACATCCAAGTGGATAATGCCCCCCCCCCCCCCCCCCCCCCCCAAACTCTGGCATTTCTCCATGGCTATGTGTTGAAGTGTCCTTGAGCAAGACACTGACCCTCTAACTGCTCCCAGTGAGCATGTTGGTGCCACCATTCTCTGTGGTCAGTATATGAACCGTGAATGTTATGGAGAAAGTGTTATACAATGTATATGTAATTAGGGTTATACTATACATTGTGGCTCTTATCCCTTTTTTTGGTTGGTCTTATTTGGTTGTACAATATTGCGATGTAGTGGAGTACAAGTGAAAGTATTAAAAATTGGAAATACCCCTAGTCTGCAACATGGTATAGATCAGGGGTACCCACACTTTTTTGACTTGAGAGCTAGCCTACTTTCAAAATGACCGGCCCCCAAGAAGGTTTGGCTTTGAAATAGTGGTGATGGTGTTACTTTCTGTTGTAGTGTTTAGAACAATGCACTTAGAATGAAAAATGGAGGGGGAGAATTGGAAGGTTTTCTTGTATATGCTACTAATGACGTTTGAAAACAGTATTTTGGGTTTGAGTTGACAGTTTGTGATGTTGAATTTAGTCTCTTGCACCCAAAGCTAATAACTTTAACATTTTTTCCACAATTGGGAAAGATAACTAGCAAAACGTTGGTCAAAATAACAATTATTTTCCATTTTCTAATTGTGTGGACTGTGGCTTGTAATTACGTAATTCAGATGTTTAAATATAATTTAACTCTTGAGAGTGTAAAATGAAACATTTTAACGCTCTCAAGAGTTACAGGTCTATAAATTTTAGAGGACTTTCATGTGATCTACCTGCATGGTCTGTGTGATCTACTAGTAGATCACGATCTACCTTTTGGGCAGCCCTGGTATAGACCTACTTGAGTAAATGTTCAATAGTGTGAGTAACTCACACTATTGAACACAATAGAATAGGGAGCTCCCCACAATTAACCCCATTCCACTGTCTTGACACATAAATCATGACAACCCATTCCGTTCGTCGGCAAACAATAAGTTAATTAAATGCAAATAAATTTATGCCCCCCTCAAGTCATGCTGGGATTCTGAGAAGTCCCTCTCACCCCCTGTCCAATTCACAACAATAAACAAGGCATAACAATAAAGAATTGTGATGTCAGCCTCTGGAATTCTGTGGCTGTCCATGATCCACAGTGCCTAGAGTTTATTTAGTGAAAATGAAGCAGTTACTTAGTCGAGCCATATGTCACCAACTCACTAAAATTATAAATTCTCTTTTTATCTCTCCCACATGCATGCACGCATCCCATGCACGCACATGTGTGCACGCACGCGCACACACACACACACACACACACACACACACACACACACACACACACACACACACACACACACACACACACACACACACACACACACACACACACACACACACACACACGCCAGTTTGTGACATGGTGGTAACAGGAGAAGTGTTTTTTACTTTGACTTCTGTTTGTAGTTTTAGTATAATCCATCTCCCTGCATCACTAGTATAAGAGTATATAGTATATATAATATAGTATATTGGTTGTTCATACAGAGGGTCACACTGATGCATCTCGGTTTTTCTGTGACCCTGAAATCATTTTATCTAAATGACTTTTATATCAAAGGCCATACCGAAAACAACATTGGCAATAAACACCATGATGATTGGATCAATAGCACGGTGATGCGACAAATTATAACATTTGACCTTTTTAAAAGTCAGCAACAGGTAAACAAAAGTACTTTTTACCTTTCGTGTAGAGGTATAATCAAGGTCAAAGGATGATGCTAACCCATTTGTTACAAGAGGACCTGGGCCTTCTGGTCAGGTATAGGTGCAGGGCAGATCTAGGCATGGGGGGGCCAGTCCAGTCTGCCCCACCAAACATGATGGCATGCAAAACAACCCAAGATATTTGAAATTAATGTGCTTATATATAAAATATTTTAAAACACTACTACTGCTACTTACTAACCACAGCTGTGGCACCACTAAACCGACAGCATTTCATAATTGCAAACAGAAAACTCATCTAGCTTTATGCATGCTGCGTGTCTGTTGCAACTTCAACAACAACTGATGTTATTAGTGATGTTAGTTATTAGTGATGTTTTACTTGCTTAAGTCCTGTAACCGAAAATGGTATGGGTGCGGCTTCAGGTAGGGTGAAGCCCTACCTATACTTTACCTATACTTTACAGCCCGTAACCTGACAAGTAAAAATCTATAGTTTAAATAGGCCAATATCAAGAACAACAACACATTGATTAATTTCATCCAAATATCACAAATCTCTTTCTCTCTCTATATATACGGTATATATTGTTTTATTTGTGTAGCACCCCCAACCCCCATTTTTTTTTTGCCACAATGTATGTACCTGTACATCTGTGTGAAAATTAACAACCTTGAACCTATCTCATTCTCTCAGAAAAAAAAAAGGTTTAAATTGAAAATCAACCATACAAAAATAGATTTCATCCAGTCATAGACAACACAACACACGACTGTGAGTCGTGTGTTGTGTTACTATGAGTGTCCACGTAGAGGCGCTGTGGTGATACAACTTGGGAGACTACACGTGTGTAACTGGAAGGACCCAGAGCTCTGTAATCTGCTTTGGTATTTTTATACTGAACTGTACACCAGTTTTGCTGAACCAGTGTGTGTGTGTGTGTGTGTGTGTGTGTGTGTGTGTGTGTGTGTGTGTGTGTGTGTGTGTGTGTGTGTGTGTGTGTGTGTGTGTGTGTGTGTGGGTGTGGGTGTGGGTGTGGGTGGGTGTGTGCGCGCGCGCGCGCATTTTCAACATTATAATCATTGTAACAATGTAGTTTTTCAACATTATAATCATTGTAACAATGTAGTGTGTAGTTGGCGACACAGTTACTTTGTATTAATACCTATGGGTTGCCCCAGCAACTTGAGGTGTCCGTGTAGCTGCCTGACGTCTGCAAGCAGTCTTTAGGAAACCGGTTAGGGCCGTTAGATCCCATCTCCAGAAGGGACGTTGGCTTTGTGATTGGATAGCTTGGTGACAGGAAATTGCTGACGATTGTTTTGCAATATAAGACTTGTAACTGCATTTTGGCCTGTAGGCTAATTGTAATGATGACATTTTGGTGAAATAAATAAATAAACAATAATAATTTACTTATTTATTTACTTACTAAATAACTTATTAGTTATCTCTGTAAAATAGCTCCATTTTAGTTACATGCTATAGCCTACCCCTTATCCTAAATCCTTATTTCAACATGTCAATCTATTAACACGTTGTCAGCTTGTAGAATGGCCATTTGAACTACTGAAAATGTTTTTTTTTTAGATAGTTCGAAAAGGCAAAGAAGTTAAGGGATAAGGGGTTTAGCGGTAACGAAAATGGAGCCCCATGTGTCATCCATCCATCTGTAGGCCTATTTTGTTTTGAGAGTTAAACAACCCTCAATACTCGGTCAGTTGGTTGTCAGCTCTTTTTTCCTTCTAGGAAACACCTAACCTCTGTGCCAAAAACATCAGATGATGATCTACAACCTTGTGCCTTGCACAGGCTCCTTCCACAAGCCACTGTGAGCTTATAGATCTACATTTTTTGTCTCCCTCAGCCGAAGGCATGGGGAGAGTGTTTTGCATTCCGTCTGTACTTCGTCTGTGTACAGCTAATGTACAGCACCGTTGGCCTGGCCGATGCCAAACTTTGCACTTTGAACTTTGCACACATTCCGAACCCCTGGATGCTAACGATGAACCTCTGCCCCATATCCTCCAGAAGGGCTGGCTATAGCGCCAGCATCAGGCGGATTTTCACATTTTTACCTATACTGCACCGACCTGTGTGTGTGGAATATTGCATGTATCCTCCAGCCAAGTAAAAACCCAGCCTAACAGCCAGCTGGCAATCAGGCTCAGCCCAATTGGAACGGTGGGGTTGGACGATGGTCTGGCGAGTGAGAGTTCGCCAGAACAGGATTAGCCCGCTTTGGACAAAAAGGCTAAAATCATGAACGCGGTGTACAATTCATTATTTTCTTTTTCGTGCATATTCATACTAGGCTAAGTCGAGAACTACTGTGTATCCCATGCTTTTCACATTGGCTTGTTATTGTGCCACCAACAGGTGGACTTTTGCAGAACACATTGCCCTAGCTATTATAGCGCCACCAGGAGGACACAATGATAAAATTATACCAAATGGACCCTTACAGGTCAATTTGGTATCATTTTACACCCCCAAGAGTTGAATTAGATTTAAACATCTTAATGACTTAATTTTCAAGAATGTACACATTTAGAAAGTGTAGATGAAGTGCTATTTTGACCAACATTTTGACAGTTATCTCCAAAATTGTGGACCAACACTTGTTTTGGGGTCAGAGAGACTGAACTCAACATCAAGTGGTGGTCTGTGACATAAATGTAGGAAAAAAAAAAAAAAAACAGTGGGCCATATGAAAACGGTTGAGAATCATGTAAACACTGACAGATATTTTGAAGAAGTATTACTTGATTGTAGGTCAGTTAGCCTTTAAGCCCGTTGCTCGACAACCGACCAACCAACCAATGACAGTGTGTGCGCCCCCTGGGCTATGGGATGTAGACTTCAGGGGCTTTGTAGAAATGTCAGCGGCGCTGCTTCTCTTTCTCCGCTTCTCCTCCTCCTCCTCCTCCTCTGCCCGTCCTACTAAATAACCACAAGTTCGCTTTACTTTCGCTTTGTCGTTTCTCCTTGCCATTTTAAACGCGTTTCAAGCCGTGACTGACAACAAAGTACAGTCACATCTGTCTGTCTGTGTGACCTGCACAGTGGTCGACATGGAGGAGTGCCGCGTCTTGTCCATTCAGAGTCATGTTGTCAGGGGATACGTGGGGAACAAGTCTGCAACATTCCCACTGCAGGTAAGAAGACCAGATAAAATAATAATGAATGGATGGATGGATGGATGGTTGAATGACTGACTGTGGTTTGGTTCTCAACCCAAGGAGCTCCGAGGATGTTGATTGCAATGAGTGTAAGTGCAATAATATTGTCTGAAACTCCACAGGAAGAAAAACAAAGTTTGAGAACACGAGAGTTGAATATTAGTTGAATACAAGTGAAGGGTCATGGTGGTAGATCAGTGGTTTTCAACCAGTGGTCCCGGGGACCACCAGTCAGTGGTCCTTGAGATGGTTCCAGGTGGTCCCCAGCTAAGTGGTTTAACCAGGTGTAACTCTTTGAGAGCGTAAACACGAAACCAAATGGACCCATATGCGGGTCCATTTGGTTTCGTGTTTACGCTCTCAAGAGTTAAAATATTCTTTATGTGAATCAGCCCAAGTTTACTCAACTAGGAGATTAATGGTCATTCTGATCTTATGTTTGACTGTTTTGTTTCCCAAATCCATATTGTGAACAAAAGCAAAAGAAAGTTGAGGTCTGAAAATCATTAACATGGTCCATGTACAGCAGTGTTTTTTTCTACCAGTGGTCCAGGGACCACCAGTGGTTCTTGAGAGGATTCCAGGTGGTCCCTAGCTAAATGATGGACAGTTTATAACCATAATGGACCCTTATAGATCTGTAACCAAATGGGTCCATTTGGGTTCATTTTACACTCATAAGAGTTAAATTATATTTAATCACCTGTATTACATAATTTCCAAGAATCTACACATTTTTTTTAAATGTAGAATAATGGTTATTTTGACCAATGTCTGGCCAGTTATCTCTCCTAAATTGTGGACGAAAAATTGAAAATCCTTAGTTTTAGCTCAGAGACATCATAATGATGGTCCGTGGCTAAAATGCAGAATAAATAGTGGACCCTGGTATGAAAAAGGTTGAAAACTCCTGGTGTACAGTATGTGGTTCCCAGCAGAGAATAGCAGAGGCCACCTGCCCTCATTTATTTATTCAGACAAGATGGGACAAACATGTAAACAATACTAGACAAACACTAGCAGTGCCTTGTCTTGTTTTAACACCTGTCTGCACTGGTTGAAAGTAACTAAGTACATTTACTTACAAGTAATGTTTAAATGTACAATGTTGAGGTATTTTGTATTTTACTCCACCCATTTTCAACATTGTAATATGGCATTAATATACCTTTAGAGTGTTGTGTGGACATGATAAAAAAGTTCCCCCAATTCTGTATTTCCTAAGAAATGGAGGTCTGAAAAAATCCTTAACATGGTGAAATACATCTGATGACATCATCAATATGTATTTTACCATGTTAATGATTTTTCTTTCAGATCCCTTTTTCCTGAGAGGGTACAAATGTGAACCAAATGGACCCGCTAGGGTCCATTTGGTTCATATTTGAACCCCTCAGGAATTTTTTGAAAATGGGTGGAATTCCCCTTTAAGTATTATCATGTGTAGATTAAAACTCATAGCCTACTACATTAACGACTTCAGCACCACTATTTACAAAATATTTGTATACATTTTGAAGTGTATACCACAAAATGAATACTTTTCTACTTTTGGTACTTTAGTAGCCTACATATTTTGATGCCTTCACCTTTGTACATTTACTCGAGTACAGTTAGATTTCCGGGACTTTCTAAAGGACTGTTTCTTTACAGTATTGATACTTTCACTTCAGTAAAATAATTGTGTACCTTCTCCACCACCTCTCCATTCTTTGCTGACCTACCGGTGTTCCTGTGCAGGTTCTGGGCTTTGAAGTGGACTCCATCAACTCGGTGCAGTTCTCCAATCACACAGGTTTGCTGTCAAGAAATGTTTGTCCACTAAACCTTTTTCGCTGACTCACTAGAACAGTGGTTTTCAACCTTTTTGACACCAGGGCCCACTATTGATTCGGCATTTGAGCCGCAGACCACCATTTGATGACATTTTAGCCCCACAGACCCCAAAACTAAAGATTTATTTTGCTTTTGTCCACAATTCCAGGCTGGATTTGGGAAACAAAACAGGCAAACGTACAGATCAAAAATGGCCATTCATCTTTTACATTCTCATGATGAATATTTTAACTGGTGGTCCCTGGACCACTGGTTGAAAACCACTGCACTAGAACTCAGAATAAACATATTGAAATTTAGCAACAAATAAAAAACAGACCAAAATGTTGGACTAGTGGTAGACTAGTGTAGAAGAGATCCTGTAGAACAGGTTCTTTCAACTGATTGTGAATGAGGGACCACCACCCTGACCTCGACTCGACCTGGGGACCACTGCTATGTTGCTATGTATGTGTATATATTTCACTGTTTCTCCACCAGTGGTCCAGGGAATAATATTTTCCTAGTAATAATCACTCGACCAGACAATCCAAAGCACTTCCCACCTCTTGAGACTAATATTCAATGTTCTGTTGAACTTCTTGTTCTCCAACTTGTCAGTAAAATCAGTACAATGACTAGGCCTACATGGACGGTGATCTTAGGCCAGCAGTAGCTCTGGTCCATAGCTCCACTGCTTCTATGATTCTGCCTTATAGTGGAGCTCTGTGAAAGACAACATAAACTCCACTCAGCCTCTCTTCTGGAGTGGAAATATAAAGAACGTTTTACCTACTCACCAAAACAAACACGGCTTGTGTGATTTAGAAATCATACTTTCCTTAGTGGAACCACTCTGAGCCCCTCACCACAAGGATAAAATTTACTTTTTGGGCAGAACGCGATTTTTGTTCACCAAAGGACAAAAATATTCTCTATGAAAGTTTTCTCTTGGCAATATTGGGAGAGGGCTAGGCCACCAGGCCATTCAGTTCACCGTTTCTCAATCAGCGGAGTTGGTTCCTGGGCCCTACTTGTAGGAACAATGTTTTTTAAAATGTAAATAATCTGCTGTGAAGCACTTCAGTGGAACCTCTAGAGTAGACCCTATTTTGGTTTACTGACTACTACCCAATGCGATAGTTTCATGTGTTGTTATTATAGTGTTGGCTAATACACCATAACCCATTCAATCTGGAAATTAAGCCTGTGTTGTGTGTCATTTTAAATAGTGTTGCATCACAATCTTTTAACCACTGTAACCATATTTTATACTATATAAAACACGTCATCATCATAATGAAACGAATTTAATAAAGCGAATTCTGAATTTGACATGAACACAACTAGTGCAGTGGGTGGTGGTCTTGTTGTGCAACACAACACGCATACACACGTCCCCTTCCACCTAACAACCCCAACTGGGGTTGCCTCCCCTCCCTCCATCCCTCCCTCCCTCGTTCCGTGGCGAATCCCTTCCCACATGTGCCCCACTTTTCTCCCGGAGAAGAATCCCCTCTTTGTGCTGCCCCTATTCTGGTTCTACCCTGGCTTAAATGACAAATTCTTCCTGCCTGCCACACAGGCACATGCGGAGATCAGATGACCCTCCTCGTAACATGCTTAGAAGTATGTAACAGGCATGCACACAGACAGTGTGTGATGTCACACACAGTAGTAGAGGGGAGTGTGGACTTTGCCTAATGCCTAGCGTACATGAAATGTCTGGAGGTTCACTCTGCCATTCATTTGCGTGTTTATGGCTCAAAAAGACTGCCTCGTATCACATAATCTGCTAGGGAACTCTCCATGGTTTTGAGCAAGAGGGCATACTTCTTAAGACTTCATTTCTGACTTCAACAAGCCTCTCGTTTGGAATGTTAATAATGCTTCTAGAGAGACCTACAGTGCATGACAACAACTTTCCTCTTCTTGTCGTCCCTTCACAATAAAGTGTCTCCCCACCCCAAGGCTGTAGCCCCCCTAGAATCTGGAAGCCTGTTTTAATTGAAACCAATTCATCATAGCAAAGGCCTTCTAGGAAGAGATTCAATGTAGTTGTAAATTATTTTGTCACGCAAGCACTTGACTAGTTGTTGCTTCAATACTGTATTTACTGTATATAACATACAGACATACTTGGCTACTTTCATCTTCCTTGCTATTCTAAGATAGTGAAGCTATTCCGCACGATCTGCAAGTACAACGCATCACATTTCAAGTTCGCAACACATTGTGAGCTTGTAACATGTGTACAGCAACGTCTTGTAGGGCAAAACCACCAAAAACTAAAATTTGAAACATTGTCAATACAATGTTTCTGCCCGACAGAAACAACATAAGATGAATGCTTTATTTTTTATTTCACTCAGTCTATAACTAGAATAGCCACGGTGTTGTATATTGGAGGAGAGGTGTCCACAAGGCCCTGCTCGCACTTTGTGCCCTAAGTAGTTAACAATAAGTTGAACAAGTTCAATGAAACACAGCCTGACAGGCAGAGTTTAGTTTCCCATACCCCCACCTCCCTTGACAGGTAGTCCTATGTCAGGTTTTGTGGAATTCTGTATCCTTCCAACTGGAGGAGTACTGTCAAATAATATCAGAAGCAGAAATTGCGAAAATAGCCGATCTAGATTGTTTCACAATAATTTACATGGGGGGACTGAGTCAAACTAAAACTGCCTATTGTTTCTGCCTAGATTTTCTCATTAGCTGCTCTCTCTTGCAGAGAACCCTGAAGCCCACTTGTCTCTCTGCTCTTGGGCACCAGGCCAAAGAGGCCCCTCTCCTTCCCTCCCTCCCTCGAAACTGGTGACTGGGCCTGCCTGCCTGGGTTGTAAATTCTCCCCTTGCTTCTTTCTCATTTCTTTGCTGTCCCCCACTTAACCTGAAGTAAACCCTCCTGGCTTTTATTGACTGAAAGAGAAGACTGGATACAGGCGGAGATGCACACACACACACACACACACACACACACACACACACACACACACACACCCACACACCCACACACACACACACGTACACACACACACACGCACAGACAGATGCACGCACGTTTGTTTGAACCTGTGGTCCATACCAGTGCACAGAGTTCTCGCTGAACCCAGAATCTGACCCCGTGTCAGTGTGAGATGACCTCCTGTAGTGAAGTCTGAACAGAACACCGATGGGAACGCAGAGCGGGTGATGTTGTTACTGGAGCAAGAAGAGGGTGAAGATGAAACCATGCTGTTCACTTCAGACTGATGATTTGGGGTTGTTTGGGGATTATATCACACAGATTAGTTTACTTCTTGGCACTTTCCACTTTGAAGAGTGTAGAGTGTGAGACTTGGAGAGAGACAGGAAACCGAAGACGGACACTGAATCAACCCTCGTCCCCCTTTTTGGTTTGATGGTTGACGGATGGACAGACCTTTATCAGGAGCTTAGGGACACTTTGACACTTGGCCTCAACATACTGAAGGCTGAGGCCACCAGGCACACACACCTTAAGGTTTAAGAAACAGCCTATGCTGGTTTCTTTTGTTCACGCAAATGTATACCGTAATCACACAGAATTGAACTTACTCAAAATTACCAGTCATGGATTTGAAACATGCACCATTTAATAACTATGAGCTGGTCTGAGATGATTGTACGCACATAAAAAAGGCCCTACCACAGGCTAGTGATTCTGTCATTGATTTACTTGGATGCAATGACTTCCGAAAGTTGTCAGTAAGTTTAAGTGCCTAAATGTGACTTGTCCTGCTCACTTTGAATCTTCTCTCTCTCTTCTTTGGGTTATATTTAGGTTATGCCCACTGGAAGGGTCAAGTGCTGGCGGCGGAGGAGCTGAACGTGTTGTACGAGGGCATTAAACTCAATAACGTCAACCACTATGACTATGTGCTGACAGGTGAGAGTTGAACTATATATCCACTAAAAAAGAGTAGTTCCCGTGTAGGAAATGTAACTCTGCAGTGCTGCACCCAGTACAACTTACTGCACCTGCAGTCGAGCATTTGTTGTTAAAAAAGATCACTGGGTAATAAGACAAACTAGCCATAAAACACTATACTTGCCCAACTAAAATAAAAGTATTTTATATATTTCATAATTCTAGAGGTCAAGTTTTTAAGGCATATTTATCTAGCCATGAATCCCTTTAATTTCTGCGCTCAAGGGCACTGCAGTGAAAAATTGAGTTTCACTGTTCATTCAAATGCTTTATCATCACATGCATATGTGACAAAACCAGACTTTTTAGATGATTTTCATTTTTGTTCAGTTACTGTACATACATCATCATTTGCAACACAAGCTGCTTCCATCCAGCACCACATTTTTGTTTTGTAACCTGGTTGCCTTGTTAGGTGGTAAATGAGCCTGAGGCTTAGGATTACAAGGCTAATATTTGACCAACTATATAGTGTCAAGAAGAAAGACAGTGAAAGTCAGTGACCGTCATGTAATGAAAGTTAATTGATGCAGCATTTGATAATCGGACCACATTTATAAATTATTATCCATGGTGCAAGAAAGCTTTCTGCGTGTGTTTTTCCTCTCTCTCATAGTCTCATCCATATTGCTCTGCTGTGTGTGCTTCGTTCCAGTGCCTGCACCAATAGTTTTATAGCCCCTGCAACAACCATGAGTTACAAAAGTGGCACCATTCATACTAAAGCCACCGTTGCATTGAAAATGCCTGCAAGGAAAACTGAACAACACAGCATCTGCTTATTTGCTGTGTGGGTTGAGATGAGATAGAAAGCTTTCTCTTTCCTCCCAAGTCAGTTAACCCTGAGGCATCTGTAGTAGGTGATGTTGTTGGGCTTTAACATTTGAATAGTCATAGTGAATGTGTCATTATATGTCTATTACCCGAGACTGGTTTTGTACATTTTTTTTGTTTGGCCCCCATTGGACAATATCTTACCTGTGCATTGTTATAACCAATCCACAAGCTTTAAAGATCTAATATTCACCAAATGTTCACCAATTGTAACATGCCCACTTCCCAGAAGCATAATATGGAAGCTTTGTCCTTTGTCCGTCTGTCCCTAACTACTTATGTCCCTATGTTTAACGTACCTGGGCGCTTCACCACTCACTTTTTTTTTTATCATCCTCATGTTTTAAAGGTTCACTTAAAACTGTCTTCTCCCCAAAGGGTACAGCAGAGATGTGTCCTTCTTGGAGACAGTGGTGGATATAATTCAGGAGCTGAAGAAGGCCAACCCCAGCTTGGTGTATGGTGAGTGTTAGAAAGATCACTCAGTCCAGATGCACAGCAACAATGTACAATCAAGTTAATTTGAAGGGATATTTCATGTTTGGGGTCACTTTAACGTATAAACTAGGCTTTTGAGAGACACTTTTTAAGTTGCTTGAGTCTGTATTTAGATATATTAAAAAGAAGAAAACAGAGAGAAGGATAATAACCACCATCAAATTTTTGTCTAACACCCAGCCTTACTTCAATTCTGTAAAGGACTTTACCTAAGTATACTGCACTGTACAGAATCCAAAATGGATTCCTGCCCAGAACAGTTAAAACTGAGTTATAAGTACACAATGGGATATAAGAAGGCATAAAGTATCTAATTCTAAATACTGAAGTAACTATCTATTTGTATCTCGAAGTGTTCAAATAAACCTGCAAATTGAGTTCACATACAGATCTCCTCTCTTCTCAGTTTGTGATCCTGTTATGGGAGATAACGGTACCATGGTGAGTGTTCAATTGTCATTTATCTGTTTAGAGGTGAAACAATCAAAGGAAATCAAATTATCCGATTGCATAACAGAACATTAAAGCCATATACCCTGTAACATTCATTTCAGTAGTGTCAAAAAATGTATCTGAATCTGGTTGTCTGGTCACCATTTCGGCTGTGAATTCCTCCCACAATTGAAAGCAGCCAGACTTAATCTGCCTGGTGGGGTAATATGCATATTAGAGACACACAGGGACTACAAATAACACACACCCAAACGAGACAGTGGCCCCATTTCGGATCCACTAGAACGATATAGTGCAGCTGTCAATGCAATCCCTATGAGATTGATCATATATATTTTTTTCTATTTCCTAATAAAGTACCATATACTGTATATTTGATTTGTTCTTTTTATGTCACATACTTTGATTTGTCCTTTTTTACGTCACATACCTACCTCAATATACAGCCCACAGTGTACTATAATATACTCCCATCAGTGTGTCAAAAAATGCTAGCATCATAAATATCAAGTTTAAGTGGTTCCATTGTATATTGTACAGTATATATGTCACAGGCATTGTAATGACTGATTTCACCTGTGAAAATAGCCAATCTACAGTACAACTGAATGTTGTACACCAGTTGGGTGCCAACACAGATAAAATGACCTGTATTTTACTATAGTTCTACTGGATCTCTTCTCCACTAGTCTCTCCCCAACATGTACTGTACTGGATGGTTAATAATTGTCATAATTACAAACCGCTCCACAAATGTGTTGTTGTCTTGCAGTATGTGCCAGAGAGCCTGCTCCCGGTGTACAGGGACAAAGTGGTGCCGACAGCGGAAATCCTCACCCCCAACCAGTTTGAGGCAGAGTGAGTGAGTGCTGCTGCAGCCAGGGTGCAGACATGTTAAAGGAGTAGTTCACCCCTAAAATTACCCTTTTCTATTGAATACTCAGCCCATGGAGCAGGGGTTCACAACCTTTCTCTCTAGGCAGTCCTTAGATGAGCCCTCCATCGTTGCTTCCAGTCACCCCGGCTTGTACATCTGGCCAGATTGCCAGTAATTTTTTTGCACTCCTGCATGTTTGCACTTCTACATCCACGTATATTAGTGTGGCACGTCCTCAAGATCAATGCCTGTGTGTTGGTTCCCATAGCAGCAATTTGCTGGCTGGCAGGTCTTGATGTTTTTAGAAACATGTACACTGTTGCTAATGTTACTACACGCATCATCCTGTAGTGCCTGTCAAGAGACTTTTGCAGGCTCCAGCATTCACTGCCGTATAAAGACTTCTATTACCAGTGTTGGTCAATATTACTTAGGAAAGTAACTTCTTTACTTTACTCGTTACCCCTTAGACAAAGTAATATCATTACTTTACTTATTACTGGAATTAAAGAGTAATATATTACATATTACGTTATTACTTCTCAACACCGCCTTTGAAAAAATAGAGATGTACAACATAATCTGTTTAGCGAGCTCTTTTTAGAACTGAATCCAATTTATTGGAATAATAATAGTCTCCAATCCCACAAACTGCACCTGAAAACAAAGCCAACAAAATCTGTCTCTTTGCAAAATGATTGCTTGGAATGGATTCAGCATCATGAAAACCCCCTATGGTGAAACAGTGACACCTGCTGGTGATAATTTTCTACTTTCTCCTACACTTTACACATGACCACCTCATGGCTTGGTCTTCTTTGTAGAATGACACATGCATGATGGTTGTATGTGTATTCTGTGTCAATGTCATGTGTAACCTCTCTAATTGTCTATTTATAGACTGTTAACTGGGAGGAAAATCAGCACAGAGAAAGATGCTATTGAGGTGGGTTTCATTTGTATTCCTAACTTTGACTTATTCATTCAATACTTCAGTAACCGTGTTCAAGTAGCAAAATTGCAGATGCACATTTATACCCCAGCATGTTGTTTAGACATGCAAAGTTCAATTGTTACCTGGCATCCTATAGTTTAACTCTTTAACAGATTTACTACAAGATTTACAACAAGCTCATTAACTCACTGCACACCACCTCATGGAGTGGTGATTGCAGTACAAAACCCAGAAAACACCTCACAGACTTTACAACTATATATATATATTTTTTTTTATAAATTATATAACTTTAAATGCATTTATCCCTGAATGAGCCCTGGAAACAGTGAAAAGTGAAAATACAGGCTGTTTCCTCAAATGTATTTAAAAAAATGAAACACATCAACTCGTTTTATTTTTCCATGTAAAGTAGACACCTTAAGCTGTCTTTGGATCTCATTCATAGAGTCTTGGTTTCCCTACAATCTCATATTACTATTTCTTTGCATTTCATGTATTGCCTTTCTTCTCTCTGGACGAAGAGTCTCTGCTGAATTCCTAGTTCTTGCATCCCCCGCAACCCATTCAGAATGTCCCTACACTCTTTTATGGGCCCTGATCCATCAGACGAGAAACCATCCGTCATGGTGGCTGTAAAAGAACGTCTAGTTGTAATTCTGTCCTGTTGGTTCCCAGGTGATGGACTTGCTGCATGAGATGGGACCAGACACGGTGGTACTTACGAGCACAGATCTGCCCTCTAAAACTGGAGACCAGTTCCTGGTGGCCCTCGGGAGCCAAAGGATAGGTAAAAATCACTCCTGTGTGAAATTGTATCATGGTAGTTACTCTACTGTAGTCTGTACAGTAACTAACTACAGTAACTGGTGTTCTGTACTGTGTACAATACTCAAAGTCCTGTACACCAGTACTATTCACTCAAAATATAAAAAATAGGCCATACAAATAGAGGTAAACTAAATCCGCACCAAAACAGATCTGACTTACCGATTTACTTATACATATGCATACAGTATTTATACTGTACATTGAGCCATTTTTTGCGACAGCTGGCCCCACTGCGCCACGTTACGTCTTTGCCTTGACTTTCTATGTAATCGCGCCACATTCATTTACAGGTTAAAATATGGAGATAATAAGCGGTTTCTGCCAGACAGCAAAAATATATTAATACTAATGGTAATGTTGCTTTGTGATGTTTGCTCCTTACCCTGCACAGTGAGAGCGGATGGAACCAACAGCAGGCAGAAGATACGGATGGAGATACCCAAAGTGGACGCTGTGTTTGTGGGGACAGGAGACCTCTTTGCAGCCCTGCTGCTGGCCTGGACTCACCACCACCCCAATGACCTGAAGGTGAAATACATACTGTACAATATGTGAAATGCATACAGTACATACATCTTAAATCGACCGCCTCCGTGGTGCTTCTGTGTTTATTCCTACTAACTCTACATGTTTAGGTCCTTGGTGCTTGAGAGAGTATGTGGCATGATCTATACCACAACATAAGTTGTATATTTAATTGGTAGTCTACATATCCGTAGATTTAGAAGCTAAAAAGTGTGTGGTTTCTTTTGGTACTTTGATGTGACGCTGTGGTATGTAGGGCGTTATAAGTATAACAGAGATTTGTTAACTATTTCTTTCTCCCTCTCTTTCTTAGTCTGCCTGTGAAAAGACGTTGTCCGCCATGCATCACGTCATCAAGAGGACCATGACCTATGCACACGGTATTATACTTGTTATTAACTGTGGTTCTCAAACATTATCATGCCAATTTGTGGGTGTAACTATGACATCTGTGTCCTACTCTTGGTCGTTAAATAATAGAACAAGGGTTCCCAAAATCTTTTAGATCACAACCCCCGAAAAAAATCATAATCCTTATTACTCCAGTTCCTAGCATATATGCCTGTTCGCAATTTTGCGTCATGGGAATTTCTCACTTGAATTGAGTCAAGGGGTCCCTAGACATGAAAAATCACCGAGGTGCTTGTCCGTCATAGTGGGACGAAGGGCGTAATGGCCGAATCAAATATGGCCGCCATCGTATATGATGAAAATCCAACTTTTGTGTATATACACATGCAATACCTCTATCCTGACTAATTGGGTGGTGGGGAATTCATTTCTGATGTTGTTATGACCATTTTGGGTTGTTTTGACCTTAAAAAGGTCACGGTCAAGGTCATTTTGCTATTCCGAAGACCTAATTTGGCCTAAATTTCGTTATGATTAAAAACTGGTGCAGTAGGTCTAATTCATATAATTCTGACAAGTATGACTCCTGGGTGATATTGATATTGATAAGTATAATTTTGATGGGATTGGTGGACATTGTGAAGACATTGGTTTTGCTTAAAGGGCATGCAACCACTACTCTTCAGCTACTTACGGGGGAGGCCACATGGAAGCTATCCTCTCCTCCCCATTTTAACTGACCTTTAACTGAACTGTCAATTGTAATTTTTTCAACAACTGAATAACAATTTTGTCCCCTACTATCACTTTTACTTTTATTTTTATGATTTAGAACAAAAGATAGACAATACATATAGTAATCATATATTTATCTTTTTTAAGTGAGTGCTGAAATTATTAAATAAAAGTGCCAAAGTGATACAAATAACATATTCAAGTATTTCCCCTCCAAGTGGATACTGTATATGTGGACATGCACACTATTTTTCTCCATGGCAGAATGTAATGCAGCAGGACAGCCACATCATTGTGTGTCACACTTGCCTGCACATTGGACACTGTGAGCTGAGTGCTGACTTATGGTAAGGGTTTGTGGTAAGGTTTTGATGGCAGAGGTGTACAAAATGCTCCTCCCATCCCTGCTCCATTGGTGCTAGTTTTGCCTCTGGTTCCTTGGATGTTGCCAGCAGGTTGCAAGCCCTATGCACCAGAAAGGCACCTTGTTTGATGTGACCTCTGATCAAACTGCTTGTGGGAGGGATAGCATCAATTCCAGTACTGACACTGAAATTTCTGTCTCACCAAAGTTCATCAGATATTGTATTGGGTCAGTAACCATGGCAGCATATTTGGTGCCCACCTTATAATGGATTGCATTTTTATAGCGCTTTTCCAAGTGCTCAAAGCATGTTACAATGTTCCATTCATTCATACATTGGGAGGTGAAGCAGTGACCAGTCGACGCCAGCGTCCTCACTTCCCACATTCACACACCAATGGTGGCAAGCTCACACCAACCAACTCATCGGAGGCAATTTGGGGTTCAATGACTTGCCCAAGGACACGTCCACATGTAGACAGGAGGAGCCGGGATTCAAACATCCACGGATCATTGGGCGACCTGCTCCACCTCCTGAGCAAGAGCCGCCCCACCTTGCTCATGCAGTCCTTTCCAGTCAAGATATGTGCCTTGATCACAGTCTTGGCTAGGGCTGTTCAAAGATAAGAGACTACTTGATGCTGTGGCATCATGAGTCGCTTTTCCGTACTGCCATACTGCTGCCAATTTTCCTTCACCCTCAGTGCTTGGAAGTACTGTAGGTGTAATTTAACAGTAAGGCAAAGGTGTCTGTATCTTTGGAAACTATAAGAACTCTCTTGCACTGTTTAACGTGAATAGCCCACTCCATATGCACCACACTAGCCTGGTGACAGCTTCCTCAATTAATTTCAAGAGATCAGGGATGTCCTCGCCACTAGCCACCTTTGCTGAGAGAACCTCATTGTCATGGACGACAGAGCTGACACTGATGGTATTGCCACAGGCTTGACTGCACACCATATCCTGAACTAACAGCTGGATATTCTGCTTGTTCTCTGAGTTGCTGAGGAATGGGTAAGTCTCTGTTCATGCCAATGATGTCAATGGCTGCTGCTGAGTCTGTATGTCACATGTCCTCCACTTCCTTTGGAGACCTCTCAATGTAGGAATCACTTGTAGAGGGGTGACATGAGGTCTACCACAACATGAGTGGCAAGAGCAGATGTTGTACTCAATTGGGTGAGATCAAGTCCAGGCTCAATCTCACTGACAAGAGTTGAGTTGTTGACATGAGCTGGAAGGTCATGATCAACTATGCTTCTTCAAAATGGTTGTTGGGCCTTCTGTGATTGCTCATTGAAGTGAGGTAGCTTCCTCTTTGGTATGGTTTGTTCATTTTCTTATTCTTCTCGACTACCCTCTCCTGTCTGTATGAGCAGTACACATGCCCCCCATTTTCTAGACAATTGAGCGACACAGAGCGACCCCTCTATCTACAGCCTGCTTTGTGAGCAGATTGTGCAGTGCTACAGGCACATTGACAATGGCTTTAGATTCTGTCACTCTAACATGAAGTCCAGCAGCTTCACCACAGTGTTGCTGAATGTAAGGCACAGAGTGGTGCACAGTGCATGCTGGAGATGGCATTCTGTGTGTGTTTTTGGGGTGGTTGTTGGTGAGAAGGTTGAGGACGTTGGTGATCAACCCAATCTCATTAAACAAGAGATGAAACTCTGCAACAGCATTTGCATTGCGTGTGGCTCGTACTGACCTCCAGGACACCCGCTGAATGGTCTACTTGACCTTCATGTCACTCCTACAGCACAGAGCACCTTGACGATCCTGAACTCACTGACCAATTGAGAAATGCCGGTAGAGCTCAGGATGTGTGAACTCTAGCACCTTGATTTGCACAAGATACCAAGAGCATGATGCAGGCAGTTTATGCATTCACACTTTGCAAAGATCGCCATAGTCTCAGGTGTAAATTTCAGTTTCCTTTCCATTCAGAGACTACAGCATTTTTTATTACAGCTACCAACTCCAGAAAGTGAGGCTTGGCCTCACTTTCCTTCTCAAACTCCAGAAGTTCCTGATTAAATTTCTCTACTTGTCCTATCAGGGCATCAAACTGATCTGGGGAACGTTGATTTGCAGCCAGCACACATCCTGTGCTAGCACTGGGTATGCAGCTTTGTCCTTGTGGGGCCAGAACATCTCCCACTGGAGCGACCTGATCACATCCTTAGTCTACAATCAGCATCCCAGAGCCAGACATAATGGCTGTCCTTTAACACTGACTCTATTGCACCATGTCTTATGCACATGTAGGCCTACTAAGGTTTATGAAAAAACAAGATATATCAGTATCAGATTTGAATAATTAATAAATGTCAGAATTAGTTGAAATAGACCCATTGCATCTGTTATTACCCTTAACAATGGTTGGTTATGGTCTTTGGAATAGCAAAATGACCTTGACCATGACCTTTAAAGATCAAAACCACCCCAAATGGTCATAAGTTCAGTTAAAGGTCAGTTAAAATGGGGAGAAGAAGGCAGCTTCCACGTGGCCTCCCCCGTAAGTAGCTAAAGAGTAGTGGTTGCTTGCCCTTTAAGCAAAACCAATGTCTTCACAATGTCCACCGATCCCATCAAAATTATACTTATCACCCAGGAGTCATACATGTCAGAATTATATGAATTAGACCTACTGCACCAGTTGTTAATCATAACGATGGCCAAATTAGGTCTTCGGAATAGCAAAATGACCTTGACCGTGACCTTTAAAGGTCAAAACAACCCAAAATGGTCATAACAACGTCAGAAATGAATTCCCCGCCCCCCAATTAGTCAGGATAGAGGTATTGCATGTGTATATACACAAAAGTTGGATTTTCATCATATACGATGGCGGCCATATTTGATTCGGCCATTACGCCCTTCGTCCCACTATGACGGACAAGCACCTCGGTGATTTTTCATGTCTAGGGACCCCTTGACTCAATTCAAGTGAGAAATTCCCATGACGCAAAATTGCGAACAGGCATATATGCTAGGAACTGGAGTATTCCTTAAGCCCTACACACAGCATGCGGACAGTGCATGTCAAAGCACCTTCCTCCATTATTTCAGGTATCGTAATACGCTCTGCAATGTTCTGTTTCCAGACAGAGCGCCGCTTCCTGTCTGTGCTGGCGGGCGGCACTTCACATTCGTCAATACTGTGCTGCTATGCTACTCATCCTGTGTGTTTAGGGCTTTACAAGCACTTGGAATTGTACCCATTACATTTAGTTTGACTCCGTAGTCCGTACCACAGACACATTGGGTGAAAAGAGACAAACTATAGGTTTTCAGCTTATTTAACCATTGTTCTCTCTCTGCATGAGGGGTTTACAAGCCTATAATATGCTTACAGTGAAACCTGGTTTAGTGTCAAATACATTAAAACGTATATTTTAAAGATGCCCATAATGCCTTCAGTAGATGTGTCTGTGTACTGTATACATCTGCAGATTCATAAGAGATGCGTACGCGCGCGCGCGCACACACACACACACACACACACACACACACACACACACACACACACACACACACACACACACACACACACACACACACACACACACACACACACACACACACACACACACTATTATCCAAAATAATAAGCACAACTCCACAGAATGAGGTGCTGTGATGCATTTGGAGATTGTACTGTATATTGGCTCTTTCCTCCTCCTTACTGTTTGCCTCTGCTTTATCTCTCTATAACTCTCCCAGAGATGGCTGGTCCCGGAAAGAGACCCAGCCCCGCTCAACTGGAACTGAGGATGGTCCAGAGCAAAGCCGACATTGAGAATCCTGCCGTTGTCTTGGAAGCTACAGTTCTATGAGAAACCTCTGTTTTGTTTTGTTTTTGTCACAGGACGATGGCGACAGTAATTATTCTGTAGTAATAATAATGATTTGCATTCACGTCACGTTCGTCTGCGTAACGATTTGGATAGCCGACGATGGGACGGACACAGACGCGTTGGTTTTATTTTTTATAATTGCATCGTGGACTGCTGTGTGTCCCTGTGCCTTATAGAAACGTTTAGGGAGCAGGACCACATTTTCATAAGAGGTCAGTAGTAGGTTTTGCCACACGTACCTGTATATCCCTCAAGGTAATTGGAAAAGTGGCCAGTAAAACGTTTAGAAATGGAAAGTATGCATAATTGAAAATTTGGGCAATTAAGACCTAATATTTCTACAATTGCAACAAATTCCTCTAAAATGTTTAACCAATAATTTAGCCATAAATAAATTGGAGGACAAATGTAGGTCTGATGATGTACCATGTTCAAATTTCCCACTTCACACAGATTCCAAACACTGCCATCTCCATGTCTGTGGCATATAACTTGGGTTGACATGTTGTATGTTTAGGCATAACGGTACTTTAGGCGTCTAGGTGTGCGTGAATCTTTTTCCACAGAATGACAGCAATTGATGAGGAAGGGAGGAAACCATATACAATGTTCACCTACATTTGTACAATCAGAGTTATGAAGTTCCTTGAAATGAAGTTTGATTACTACAGTACTAAACAATTTAAGATTAGAATTTCCAGAGCGGTGATAAGAAAAGAGAAGTGATGACCACATGGCGAGGCTGCTACTGGTTATTTTCTTGATTCATCACTGTGTCTGTACCTTAAGCACAACCTGGGTGCAAAAATCATGATATCAGTAATTAGTTTTAGAATTTGCACAGTGTGCAACTATGGAACCCTTTAGTTCTCTGTAATAACTGTGTAAGATTCATAATGTTATGTTATAATGTGTTTTAATTCATTCTGATGTAAATTCTATGATTGTGTGCATGTATGCATTATTGTATGCCTATATTGCACTTATGATGCCTCACAAACAATGCACTTGAAGTAGGGGTTTGCCACCTTTCACATACTATATAGATGGTAGGGATCGAGGCATGAGCTACAATTCTTATGACCTAATTTTAATCTGTGTATGTGCTCTGTTTCAGTTAGATTTCCCTTTCTCACACAAGAAATGCAATCGGTTATTTTACATAACATTTAATTGTTTTGCAATCTTTTTTTATGAGTTGATTTCTGTCTCTCCTTTTAAATTATGCAATGACCTTTAGTATGCGATTCTCTGTATGTGTTATATCAATGTCTTGGGCATCTCAAATTGAGATGTGGCTATTTGCACAGATGATCACATAATTATAGTTACTAATGCGAATGTCTACATTTCACTTTCCATCAGGGTCATTTCTCAATCCTCTAGGTCAAGGTTTACCGAACCTTTCAGGCTGTGACCTCTGACCCCCCCAACTTGAAATGTGTTGTAGGCTATTTTCTAAATGTTTGCCTCTTTCTTACACTTGTAGATCATATTTGACAATTGGACCAACACTGAAACATTTTAACAACACATGTTTTCAGACGGGAGTCCACAGACAAATAGCCTACAGTACCTACACATTCATTTGGGGGAGGTTTTGGCATAAAAAGGTTTGAGAACTTCCGTCCTATGTGTCATGGTAGGAGACCTTGCTGTTAAATGGCCTTAACAGGATTTTGTAAGGTGAACAGTGAAACATGAATGTCTTTTTTTAATTACGGTACCAATGTCAATCCTCATGAACAGTTGGAGAGAGAAGTGCCATACCTGAAGCTGCTGTTCTGATGTTGTTTTAAGAAGAGTAATAATAAATGATTAATCTTTTCATTAAATGGTCTCATTTCTGTGAACAAGCGTTACAGCCGACATTGTCTACAGTCCTCCCATAAGAGAGAGGAGCTGAATCCTTTCTCTAGGGTAGCCTTAAAGAGAGCCCGCCTGGGAAGCAGAAGTCCCCAGTCGCAGGTTTGATTCCCGGCCCCTGGCTATGTGTTCCCTGGCAATGTCATCTCATTTGCACTGCATGGCTGTTGTGTTGTGTGAACAGGAGAAAGTGGCACTGCATCAGCTAGCTGTCACTAATCCACAATCTACGATAGCCTGCATTAACCCAAATAAACAGGTAGGCTCCACCCAGACAGACAGACTTACCAAAGGTGTTTTGTTGATCAACACAGATTATAAATGTATATATACAGTACATATGATATTGATATTAGTCGATATATACATATATTTTAAATATATCAAAACTGCATTTGTGAATTGATTAAAACATTTTTATCAAGTAGGAATAATTGCTAGCATTTATTTATACATGGAAACAAAGCAGTATTTGGCTCTGTACATGCATTGATTACTCATTTCCCTCACTGCAGGTAAAAAAATATACTGCTGAACTCATTTTATTTTTTTCATCATTGAAGTTGAAATACTCCTTAACTATAGGCCTTCAATCTGAATGCAGTTTTGCAAACCCACCAGCAGATGTCTAAAGTGGTTTGAAGAATGCTTGAAGATAATCAGGCATTTGGCTATTAGAGTGACAGGAGATGTGTTTAACTGTTTATGTGGTAGGCTATTATTACATCCTCTCAGTTCATTATGGACACTTTTCCTTTTTATGTCTATTCAATAAGCTATTCATAAAAATAAATGTTCAAAGGACCACGTCACCACTTTTCAACGTATCTGTACGTATAATAGGTCCTCACTAATGTACATTTAGTACTTGTTTAGCTCTCCTGTGAGAGATACTGAGTAGAAAAAAGTGGTATTTTATCATGTACTGTATATTAGTGAGGACCTTATATGAAGATACAGTATGTTGATAATATAGATAAGCTGGGTCACACATGCACATTTGCCTCTAGAAGTTGATTACCCTTTTACATAGTTGTGACATCATCAGGGTCGTTAGCCCATATATGATGATACCCAAGTGGAGATCCCTGATGTTATACTAACTATAGCAACTCTACATCTGATCTCAAAGCTGAACTGACATTCTATATGTTGATCCTCCCTCATCCATCCTTCATGTCTCTCTTTTGATTGACATCTGTTGATTTAAACTCTAGATGGGCCTGCCCCAAAGTTATCAATGTATAGACTAGACTTCGCACCCGGTAGCCGATGGAAACAGGAGTTCTCAACAGGCCTGGACATTAAGGCTGGGCTCTAACTGGACCCTCATCAACACTCAAGACAATGTCCCTCCTGGCACCCACGCCGTGACATCATGCCTCCATATATGGACATGCGTTGTGACATCACGTGACATCACCAGGGATGTCCAATATACAGTACCTCTATGTGGGGTTGAAAATAATGTTGGGAATGCTAGGTCCAGTGACAGTGATACATTGATACATACATTTGTCATCTGTCTTTTTTAATGAAACATGTTCAGCAGCAGGAAGATTGCTGATTGATTCATATATGTGAATGGCATACTTTATGTATTTTGATACATTTTGACATTTCGAAATAGAAAAAAAGAAAGGGGGAGATAATTTCTGATAAAAAAAAATGTATTTTTATAATTTTATTTAGGCTTATGTCTTTACACAATATTAAAGGGATTATTTCAATTGATGATTAAAAAACATTTAAAAATAGATTTTGGTGACTCCATAAATAGAAAATAAAATCCACCAGAGAGGGATTGCAGGTCGTACCCGGTTTCAAGGAATTAAATATGACTTCTAAATAATACTCTGTGAGAATTCCATCTGAAAAACAACAACAAGCAAAAAAAGTTGTAGTTTGTGAATAACGAGGGGACGGCCCGGATGTAGGAAATCTCTGTGATTTGCTATAAGGGGGAGAGACGGTCGGGGGGGGGGCATTAACCGTCAAACAATAGCACTCTGGCTCTGGTGCTCCGCACATCCATAAAAAGTCACTGTGCTAAGGATTTATATCGCCACAGTTCCGTGTTTAAAAGAAGGGGCTCTGCAGTGAAACACATGACTACGTTATCTGCACGAGAAGAAGCTGCAGAAACATCCAGCTTTGGCGTGGAATCTAGTTCCAGGTAAGGTGCAATAAGAAGAAGAGCACCGGTACACGCAGTACGTCTGTCTCTGTGCATGTATGCCGCTTACTGAGTCAGTGCTGTCAGCAGCAAAACAGCGAGGCGGACCGGTTAGCGGACTCGCTGTTACGCCTACACTGGTGACCCGTTCAACGGTGCTACTGTCGCTGTCGGTTTCGTTTAGCATGGTGTCTAAAATGATTGTAGGTGGTTATGTTTATGTCATTTAGAGAATTTGCGAGGTGGAAATATAGTGGCATTTTAAGTGTGGATTTAACATTCTATAATTTGTCGCAACAGCGACGTCAAGCGCCACAATATTCAATGGGGCACCATTGTTTGTGTGGCGTTTTTTGCTAACTAGCGTAATGTTAGCCGGAGCCTCGGAGTATAGACAGAGTTACGACAACTCCGTTCACTTCACGGTGTTCAGTGTAATGGCGGCTCTTCCACATAGACTTTTATTAGTTTGTCCCCTTTTGAAAGCGTCAAATGGAGATAACCGGAAGTAACTGGATGCATTGTAGTGTATGGGCTCGCGCGAACACAAGACCCACCGCGACTAACGGCTATTTTATGCCCCCTCAATGTCGCAGCTCTGACCATAGTCTGGCTCTGATGTTAGCAAAGCGACACATATGGGCCGGGTTGCACGTTAATTCACTCGCGTGTGCAATGAGGCAAGTGTTACAGAAAGCTTGTCTGTGACAAACAAACTCAGTGTGTGTTTCTTTTTTGCGAAAAACCGCAAATGTCCCATAACTGGCCGAAGTTAGCCTAAAGTGTTTAGTCGTACAACTTCGTCGCTCAACCTTGTCACTCGAGTCAAATTAAAACCACGTATTATTGTCCTAAAAGAAGAGTTGACACTTGTCGAAAGCATTGTGTCCCAATGAGCTCAGGAGGCGTTATAACGTTTGAGAGGCTATGGCGGCTCCTGTCACTTTGACAGGTCTGTCCGTACCTTGCATTACATGGTGTTATTGTGCGCTATTAACCGGGGGTGATGTTGTAGTATTAGCCTTCCTAGTAGTAAGAAAACACTGGCCGGCTAAAGTCAATCAGTTATGTCTGTATGTATGTATGGTGGACGGTGGCAGACATGGGCTTTTCCTAAACCTGATTATGTGTCATCGGTTGTGGTGATCAGTCACTATGGCACTTGTCAGACCAGACTTGTTTTATTCTAGGACGGTGTGCTTGTGCCTAGTGCATGTCA
The DNA here is from genome assembly GCA_039105355.1 of Benthosema pterotum. NCBI lineage: Eukaryota > Metazoa > Chordata > Actinopteri > Myctophiformes > Myctophidae > Benthosema > Benthosema pterotum. Next base: position 7,961,033 of record CM076978.1, read on the forward strand.
CCATCATGTGCGCTTTTTGTGTCGCTGGCTGTGTGACGTGCTGTGCTGTAACGGTGTCGTACCACCACACAGGGTTACTGGAGTTCAGGGAGTCTATACTCATGTAAGCCAAGGATAACTCCTGGTCCATAGTTGATCTACTGCTTTTATGATGCTGCCTTACAGTAGAGCAGCGGTTTTCAGACTTTCATACCAGGGCCCACTGTTTATTCTGCCTTTTAGCTACGGGCCGCCATTGATGTTGAGTTTAGTCTTTTGATCCCCACAACCAAGGATTTTCAAGTTTTCTGTCAATGATTTGGGAGAGATAACTGGGAAAACGTTGGTCAAAATAACAATTCTTCTACGTTTTCTAATTGTGTAGATTCTTGAAAAAATATGTTTAAATATAATTTAACTCTTGAGTGTAAAATGAAACCAAATGGACACGGGAGGGTCCATTTGGTTTCATTTTAAGCTCTCAATAGTTACAGATCTAGAAGGGTCCATTTGGTTACCAACTGTACGTCATCTAGCTGGGGGGACCACCTGGAACTCTCTCAAGGACCACTGGTGGTCCCCGGACCACTGGTTGAAAACCCCTGCAGTAGAAACGCTGTTATCTCTCACATGAAACCATGACCAGCCTCTCCTCTTGAGTGGGAATCTCGAGGAACGCTTTTCCAAGTACTCGCCACTATAAACCTAGCTTGTGTGTTTGGAAAGCCGACTTTCTTTGGTGGGAAACAATCCCTTTCTAGCTGTAGCAGGTGGCTACAGCCTCTGTCGTGATGGCCTCCAAAGTCTAGTTTCTGCCCCTGGACCAAAGGGATGTCCCTTTGGTCTATTGGTTAAGATGTTGGACTTTCACGTGGGAGACCCGAGTTCAAATCCCGGGCGTTACATAGCAATGTTGTACCTATACTACAAGGTAGAATCCTAGAAGCAGAGAAGCTATAGAGCTATGGACCAGAGCTAAGTCAAGGATAACTTCAGTTCAGTTACTTTGTGTAGCTATGACTGTATCCCGCCCGCAGTAAGACCGTTAGACAAATATTTACATTAAAACAGATATTGCTGACATGCCTTATTCCTTTCTCAGCAGCCCCTCACACTGTTTATTAGCTTTTTAGTCATGTTTTTCTTATCAGTTGCCAATGGACTCACTTGACTAGGGACATCTCTGTTCTGTAACAACCTGGGAAAAAGTGAAGGGTTGTATAGTACGAATAACATATTGTACAGCTATATAGCCCTGTGCCTTTTATGTACATGAGAGAAACAAATACAATTTGTTCTTTTAAACTGAACTCCTGTGTTCCATTTCACATAACAGTCAGGTCCCTGGTACATACTGTCTTTGGAATGTTGCCCAGTCTCTTCCAAATTGGCTCCTGCCTAGCTTTATACAAAGCTGCAGGGGAGAGACAAATGATAAGGGAATTCATTAGGGTCATTTCACTATTGTATTCATGTTGTGGTGGTGTGGTGAATGCAGCAGTACATTAGAGGAGGATATGTTGGACCACTGTGCTGCAGATGGAATTGCAATGTTTGGACCATCATGGGAACGGGTTCAGACAGTGTTGCCAGATTGTGCTAGTTAACTAAGCAACAGTGTCTTAAAAAATTATCCCAAAAGAAGCCACTACCGATGAGCACTTTAAAGCTGTGTGTGTGGGTGTGGGGGTGTGTGTGTGTGTGTATTGCCCTTGGTGGGAGAGATTAGAATGTTAGAATGCTGGAACATCTCTTTTTTTTTGTATGATCTTGTGTCGGCGGTACAAATGTCATTCTCTGTTGCACAATTAAAAGATGTGGCAGTTTTGTGAGATTGATATGTTCGCTACAACCCATTAGCCGACTAATGGGCATGGACATAAAACTGTTCAGATTACGTTTCCATCTCTTGACTTTTGGTAAAGGACAGTCTGGCCTTCCACCTTAATTGTCTCTGGTGAAATGGACATAAATGAGCCACATGGAATTAAAAAATGTGGATAATTTATTCCATGAAGTACCAGAAATCATTCTCTAAATCTCTTGAAATTGACTTCTACCAAGATAAATATGTGCAGCATGTATTAAATTGGGGTTGCTGCTGAAACCTGCTCTTGAGGCATTCTTTCTAGTGATGGTCAGAATTTAACATTTGAATAATCGTTTTTGATGATAAAAATGTATGAATAATGCAGTACGAATATCTGTTATTATTAGAAGTAGAATAATCAACTTTGATTTTGGTCATGCACATCCTATTTGTTTGATGGTGTAATATTAAAATAATGAAAATGCCAGAACAACAAGCACACAGTGCATTTGGGATGCATTGTGTTGATCTTGTCAACTAAATCTTTTGCCAAAAAAGTGATTATTTTATAATGATTTATTTATTTGCGCACCTTTGGATAAAGGTGCTATATAAATGCACCATTTACCATCTACCATGTCAGAATTGTTTCTATAGACTCAGAGTTGTGGCTGTAGAGTGGTAATTGTACTATATCAGCTCACTGATTGTGCCATTAGGAGTGAATATCAGTCTATGTAAATCATTCTGTAGCTGATTGATCGCAGCACCTCTACAGTATATGAACAGCACTACTCACCTCTTTGTTGTCTTAGCATAGGACTAGTGTAGGACTAGGTGCCCAGATGCAATGATGTTTATAGAAGCGGGTAGGAGAACTGGAAATGCTACATACCGGCAGCAATTGAGTCATTCTTCACAAGCCCTTTTTACTAGGCTCATTAACCACTTAGGTTAATGTGCGGGAGCTATAGTACAAAGTAAAAGGCTGACCTACAAGCTTATGATGCATCACGTTGTGAGCATTGTAGGGCTATGGTTTTTGCTATTTTAGAATGATACCCCAAAATGGGAGCACCTCCTTAAAATGTCAAATTAATATTATGTGTTTTCTTCTGAGATGTGCTTACAGAAAGAATAAATGGGAAACCAGCTAGTGTGCATGTAGTCTATCCGTGTGCATTAGTGCTATACTTTGCTTTGGAATCTGAATGCCCTTCCTTGTCCAGCATATCACAATGTATTTTCATCTCATAATTATAAGCCCCATGGTGGAGCCCAAGGCTTACTGTACTCGCGCACAGAATGCTTCATTCGGTTTTCTTCAATGTTGGCATGACCGTTTATTTCTGTCCCTCAGCCTGCTTGTAAACAGTATATGAACCTGAACCATTTCTGACACTAGCCCCATAGCCAACCCCAAGGCTTTGTTAGCCTTGCAAACAAAGCTGTTGTTGTCCTCTTATGATGGGCAAAATTAATTAACACAGTTTTGTGGGCATGGCTTGTCTTTAGCTTGTGTGTTGTTGAGAGGTGGGAGGAAACGGCTCATCATTCAGCTCACCATGCTTCGGGTTTGTTTAGCCCTCAACAGACTTGGTCCAGAGAGATGCGAAAGCTGGCAAACGACTTCTACATAGAGTACAGTATATGCACTATGAACGTGAAGTCTTTTGACCTGCACATTTGAGGTCACTGCTCTGAATGGCATCCACACGTTGCCAATGGTAAGGTCAGGAATTTAAAAAAAAAAAGAAAGTAGTCTGGTCGTCTGTACACTGTGACTGTACCTTTCTAACTTTTTTGGAGGGGAGCTAGCTCTTCCATTGTCCAATGCCATTATGTCTCACGTAATGTGTACTGTAAAGACTTGATAGCAAAAGTGTGTAAACTCAAACATTGAAGACACTAGTGAGCAGGCAAATGAATGTAATCAGAATGAGAAGATGAGAGCACTTCATACTTCATCTTTTCTTTTATTAGTCTTTTTGGTCATTTTGTAATCCTTGGTTACCGGTTGCACAGCAAAAATAGCTGACATGTGACGCGGTATGATCTTGGGAGCTTATTTGTTTCTTTTTCTTATTTCTTTGCTATTTTTGAAAAAAAATTGAAAATGAAATAATTGAGACAAGTTTATACATTTCACCAAAAAGGCACATGTGTGAAATGGGGAGGGACACCATGTTGAAAGTGTCAACCTCATCCTTGCTCCAGGAGTGCCCATCCTCCCTTTTGTTGATGATAATTAGATGAGACGTATCCAGGGTAGCTGTAGTTTGCTAATCAGCCCTAATCTGATCCATTGGATTAGAAGGGGCGCATACGGTTTGCATGTGTCTTGCACAAGTCGGCCATCTTCCACTCGGACTCGTATTCTATAGCGTATGCTTGAGAAACTACGGTGGGCTTGGAATTCAATTCTTTCCTAGGCTCCTTTTTTGTTGCTTTCTCTGTCAAGAACTCTTAATTTTGGCACTTTTGGAGTGCCAGGGACTCGCAGGGGCCCGATCCACTTTTATGCTGATTGAGCAATTCCACCAGCGGGATCTGGCTGCCTTCTTGCTGTGATCATCATAATCTCCCCTATCTGTTTCTGTGGGATTATCATGACCATGAAACGCAACAGGCTGTGAACTGCTTTCTACAGGCCGCCTGCTGCTCCTTCCTTTTTAATTAAATTTGGGATTTAATTTTGATTCTGGTATTGTTTTTGGTGGATTACTACCAAAAGCCAAAATGTTGAACCAGAGCGCTGTGATGATTTTCACTGGGATCTGTGGGGCGTTGGTGGTCATGGCCATGGCCTACTACGTCTACTGGTGAGTGAGCAACCTTAACCCTCTCCCATACCCTTAACGCACCCCCTCACCAACCTTAATCCTGTCCTCTTAACGTACCCCTCCATCAACCTTAATCCAGTCGCACCAGTGCTTCTAACAAAAGTATCCGTCCCAGTTCTAAGACAAAATGTGTCTTGAGGTTTGTGTTGTCTGGTGAGTTCAGTGGATGCTAGAATGGCCGGCTGGTGGAATTTAGCTTTTTAGAACCATGGTTGTAGCAACTAAGAAGGCTCCACAGAATCAGTCAGGCACCCATATTTTTAATAAATGACAGTTTGACTGCTTTCATCAAGGGTGAACTAGGGTTATTGAGTTGAATGGACCAAAAAAACATTTACTTTTTTCTGAATTTCGCCATGGTTTCCTATTGGCTCCATGTCTCCAGTAGCGGCATTATACCAGAAGTTTGTTTTAGAAATGAATTTTCCTAGGCTACTCTTTATACGCTGGACTGTTTATACGCATGGTCATTCTCATTTTGATCTTCACTAGCTGCTGTATATGAGAGGATGCCTGCTAGCATCTTTCTGGACATTTTGGGCGTGTTGTTTTTTGGTGAAGCTGTTTCCAGGTGAGTTAGAGCAGAGCTGAAGCAGCTGCCGGGTGTCCTCCGCTGTAAGCAGCTTTAACACAGTCAGCGGGTCTAATCTTCCCTCCAGCCTGGCGTTCGATAACGCCAGGCTGGATAGGTGGACCCACGCCTGTGCAGCTTGGCCCAGAGTAAGGCTACAACGGCGGGGTGTTCCACAATGCTTGTTGGCTCCCTCGGGATTCGGTCTTCTGTGAAGTTTAATGGAATGCTACATGAGGCTGTTAAGAACCTCAGCATCCCTAGTGTGAGGGGGAAACGTTTGCTGCCTGTCAGAATATAATAGTTCTTTGATCATACCGGTTGGAGGAGAACCATGACAAGAAGATGGCAAGATGCAATATACAGTACATTAGGCCAACGTTCACTGAAAATGGCAGATCTTGAAGCATAGCATGTTGTGAGCTTGTAGGTGGGCCTTTTAGATATTTGGTGTAGGGCAGTAGTTTTCAACTATATTGATGCTAGGGCCCACTATTTTCTTCAGCATTTGAGTCATGGACCACCATTTGATTTGTTTTTGGGTCTATTAGAACCAAAACCAAAGAATTTTGTCACAATTCCATGATGCTGTATTTTGGTGCATGGTTTTTGCCCGACATCACAGGTCAGATACACCTATACTATACCTAACCTCCCACAGGATTGGCCTGTATGGGTCCATTTAGTTTCATTTTACACAATAGAAACGGTACCCTACCATCAATGTCTAGTTCAGTTGCCATTAAAAGGAAATGTGCCCATAGTTAATCGTATGAGCCTGCCCCTTCATACATACAGTGAGTTACAATAAACTGCAACACGGAATAATATGGAAGGTTAAAGGCCCATATACCCCCACCCAACACAACATGGTGGTTCTCAGTCAGACTGGTGGTCCCTGCTTCATAATCAATTGAAAACCTCTGGAACAGTGGTTTTCAGAGGGTTCCAGGTGGTCCCCAGGCTAAATGATGGAAAATTGGTTAACCAGATGTAACTCTTTGAGAGCGTAAACATGAAACAAAATGGACCCTTGCGGGTCCATTTGATTTCATGTTTACACTCTCAAGAGTTAAAATATTCATTATCTGAATTAGCCCAAGTCTACACAACTGTATGTTTAACTATTTTGCTTCCAAAATCCTGCCTGGAATTGTGGACAAAAACAAAAGAAATCTTTAGTGGTGGGTGTGTGGGGCTAATATGTCCTCAAATGGTGGTCCTTGGCTCAAATGATGAATAAATAGTGGGCCCTGACATCAAAAAGCTTGAAAAACACTGCCCTAGAAGGACACATTGTAGTGCCATAGTAGTGCAGTGTGTTAAGTTATTGACCTCCCTGCCTCTCCAGGCCACAATAACAAAGCCATCATCAAATGTACACAGCGTCCACTACACTACTGTGTATGTTGTTGACCTTTGACCCAGGAAAGGCTGCTCAAGCCATCCTTCACCCTGCTATCCATGTGGAAGTGCATACAGCTCTATAAACTGGTTAAAGGGCCTCCTTTGACAGTTTGCTTTGTCCCCCTCAGCCACAGCAACAATGACCAAATTGGCCTGCTGAATGCCACACACATTTGAGCATGGAAGGCTTGTTTTGTAGCTACGTTTATGTGCCCATACATATTGGGTACAAAAATGGTTGAACCTTTGCTGGGTGTTGAAACAAAATCGATTAAGATTAGGCTTTTGCGTGCATGATTTTGCATTGATTCAGCATAGTTACAAGATTGATTAGAGTAAGTATTGATTATGTAATGATAAGAACTTTATTTCAAGGAGACTTGACTTCCTATCAGTTTATTTATGTTTCCATAAATTACTATAATGCGCATTAATGAAGACCAATTTCATGAACATATGTGAAATGGTTCTTTTTTTTAATAGCCATACCAGCCCATGTATGGTTCTTTTCCATTCTTACAGTTACAGTTATTGACTTGGGGAGCCAATTTTCTTTATGAATTGGCACATTTAAATGAATTGGCACATTTGTACTCGTACTCAAGCTCTCAGAAGGTCAGTGGATGTAATTACCATAAATTGAGTTTTAACAGCAATACAGCATAAGCTAAATTATTTGTGTAAAAGTGGTGGGGTGTCAGTCCACGTTTATTGGAGCTCTTGAGCTGTGAATAAATATGAACACCTGCATTGCTGTCTTACAAATGAATGAGTTATTCTTGAATAATTACCCATATGGAAAATTGCATGTGAATGTCATATGTGAACTCTTGAAAGTAGCACCTTTCATACAAGCCACTTTACAAAAGAATCATATGGATCTTATTTCTGTTTTGAATGTCATAAATAATTCTTATAATTTACAAAATGATTTGTATAAATTACAAAATGATTTGTTTTAAATTATATATGTAAGATACATAGTATATGTATCTTTCACAATTCAAAAAATGCTATGGATCTTATATTAACTTTTATTCTCTTATGTGAGGTATTGTATGAAAGGTCAGGTGCCACTTTCAAGAGTTCACATATATGACATACAGTACAATTTTCCATATGGGTAGTAATCATGAAACTAAGCAAAAGATCAAATGTGTCCAGTAGTGCACCCTCATTTGAACCCACAAGGTCATGGGCTCGATCCCAGGCACTGCCAACTCAGCATATGACTTTAGCAACTCAGCATAGGGGGAAAAACGGCTTTTTTGCAACAAGTTGTGCACTAAGACCTAATTCTACAGTAGATGAGGTGTACTCTAACTCAGTAATCCCTCTCCCTTGGGTTTGGCGCATTGAAACACGGATAGAGAGTCCACTGATACGGTAAGCCACCCTGACCTTACTTGCACTTAGATCCTGGGCTATTCCATCCGTTCGCTGGACAAGTGAAAAGTAACTTCATTGAACAAATGGTAGGGTTTGTCCTGCAACGTTTGCATTTGGTTCGTTTGGTTCACTTCAGTTCTTGATAATTTCACAAAGAAGATAATTTTACAGTGATGCAGCCGAAAACCACCTTCAAATATTTCACTCATTAGGAATGGCAACTGTCGCAAGTTGATGATGTCGTATGCCCATTATGGTTTAGCCCTATGGAGTGTGTGGAATACACAGTTTAATGAGCATTTTGAACATTTTGCCTAAGGTTCATATGAGCACGGAAGCAATATTTGAAATTTAAATGTTTTTTTTTTTTATTGGCATGAGCATGAAACAATGGACAGATATTTATTTATTTTAGTTATAGAGCATACAGTTACAGCATATTTGTCTTATTGGCCAGCCCTCCAACTGCCGTTAGGGAATAATGGTTCCATACATGTAAATACTCGCAACTGCTTGGTTGCAATAAGTTGCATAGGGAATCATTGTTGGTGCAATACTTTGAGCCTTAGGCAATTGGCCCCAGATGAAAAAAATGGGTTACAAAATCGTGATTAAATCGTGATTGTAAATTAAATGAGGAGGATGCCATGGTCATTAGATTATCAGATTCAAATTCTTGATTCCAAGCTTATGGAATCTGTGCATCTGCAACTGCCTCAGCCATAGTTCTTTTGACACTTCAGGATTGCGTTCATCTGAGCCACATTGTGAGTGTGCCGTAACAGGACCTCTCTACGTTCTGGTTCTCCATCTGTAGGGGGTGTGGCGCGGGCCATGCCTGTAACAGAATGTACACTATGCACAGTCAGGATGCTCAAGCCTTATCGTGGGATCCAGCTGCTGGTGGCACATTGCCCATCTCCTACACATACTGGTCCTGCCTGATAGTATTTCAACAATTCACTATGTCTACCGCTCTGAAGGTTGAGAAATGGCCTCTATTGGAGCAGGAAGTTGAAATGATGAAATGAAGTTATGCTTGTGTGAGCACGTTCTTTTGCTTCAATCTGATTAATGATGAGAGACGCACATAGAGGCCAGATGTTGTGTTTGATTGTGTCTGTATTTTCGTTTCTTGTCCAGGACCTATCCCTTATGGCTTGAGAATGTAAAAATGAAACCAAATGGACCCTGGCGGGTCCATTTGGTTTCATTTTCACACTCTCAAGAGTTAAAATATCCATCATGCAAATTAGTCCAAATCTACACAACTAGAAGATTAATGGTCATGGACAGAAGCAAAAGAAATCTTTAGTTTTGGGGTCTGTGGGTCTAAAAATATCCTCAACTGGTGGTCCGTGGCTCAAATGCTGAATAAATGGTGGGCCCTGGGATGAAAAAGGTTGAAAACCCCTGCCTTTTGGGATTATAAGACAACAAAAACACACGTAAACAATATCACATTAACACTTACACACAGAAGCCACATGAAGCATTATTTTGCTAAAACAAAGCAAAAATTGTGCCACAGGGCCCTCCAGACCAGTGTGTTGTGCTTTATTGACCCGCCAGTGTCAACCCTTACACTGAGTTCTGATCACTGGTTAGACTGGTATATTTATCAATCCTGATATGACCCCATAATGGCAGATGCTGAGACTTTTCTGATACCGATGCGATCCGATATGACAAAAAAAAACTAACCCGATACTTTTTCTGATGACTGACGTGAAGTATGCTTAGACAGATTGATGAGGGGCCATGTGAAGTATGGTAGACAGATTGATGAGGGGAGATGTGAAGTATGCTAGACAGATTGATGAGGGGAGATGGACACAAGACAGAGGATGAGGGGAGATGTGAAGTATGCTAGACAGACAGAGAGGTGAGGGGAGATGCACACAGGACGCTAGACAGGATGAGGGGAGAAGTGAAGTATGCTAGAGAGAGGTGAGGGGAGATTCACACAGGACACTAGACAGGATGAGGGGAGAAGTGAAGTATGCTAGACGGACAGAGAGAGGTGAGGGGAGATGCACACAGGACACTAGACAGGTTGAGGGGACGTGAACTTGTGAAGTATGCTAGACAGATTGATGAGGGGAGATGCACACAGGACACTAGACCAAGAGATGCAGAGGATGGCAGACGGAAGGTGATGAAACAGAGATGCTGTATGAGGGGAGATGGCACTGAACGGAAGCTCTGTTGTCAAAACATGGAAATGGATGCGACTGAACTCGCGAGACAACCAGGAAGAGGAATGAGAATATAGGAATGCAACTATCGATTTGTTGTCTTTGCAATTCTCAGCTATTTTAACACAGTTTTTTTTCCTTCATAATAAAGGTGCTAGAGTGTGACAACTTAGCAAATTAGAGAGTTTACAGCCAGGGTGCAGGTGGTATGGAGAACTTGCTAGCAGCTTGATTTCACTAAGAAGCAGCTTGATGAATCACTGGTAATTGCCTAAATGAATTAAATGTCACCATAATAGAATCTGGCATACAAAAAAGTTACTTCTGTGGAAAGTGGACTTCTCTGTCTAACTTTCCTATCAAGGGGTTAAGTTCTCAAATCGACCTCTTTGAAAAAGAACAGTGCAATAAAACGGCAATAAAAACTAGTCGACTCTGATGATAACGTGTTCACATCAACCACTACTGACGCCTGCAGGATAACAAGTCCATCCACATAGCCTCCTCGGGCCAGGCTCTCCGTTCCCTGTGTTTCGCAAAGGTTGACAGGGATTAAAAGTTGGGTTAATGAATATTTTTTCTTTGGAGTGTTGGGGTTAAAGGAGAATTCCAAAAACACATTGGGGAATCCAATATACCTTGATCCCTGTGACATCATCCCAATTGATTTTTGTCATAGATTCCTCCTGCTCTACATTTCACCCTGAGATCCCCTCCCCTCTCCCAGTTTTCCATTGCCGCAGGTTGTGTCCCCCCCCCCCATACATACAGTATTTTAATAATATACTGATAATCATGCATGTGGTTTAGGTCACTTTCCTGCAGTATGTGGTTTGATGTGATGTATGGGAGAAAAAATGGAGCTACTAAAATACCTGCATTAGAATAAAGACAACCTGTGTGGAAGGGGCATCAGGGTGAAATGTAGAGCAGGGCATCTATGACAAAAATTGAGGGTGGGCGGGGTCAAGGGTATGATGTTAGTAGTAGAGTAGTCAAGTAGATGGATGCCCAATCTGTTTTGGTGTGGGATTTTCCTTTAAAGTTACGTTTAGGAAAGTGCTATGATTGCTTTGTCCTACTATGTTACACAAACTATTATGTGTGCTGACTGTCCAGGGATAGACAATAAGGGAAATTTGCCACTGGCCCGAATTTTAAGGATCACTGGCCCCACAACTGTAACCACTGGCCCAGGTAATCGATCCCCATAGTTTGCAAAAAAAAAACACCACTTTCGATTCAATAGCACTTATTAATGCTGATCATTCAACAGCACTCTTTTCACGGGGGTCAAAACCGGCAGACCGCTCAGCAAGCTGACCCTACAATGCATAATGCTTAAAATAATTAAAGCAAGGGGTGAAAGAATGCCAGCATCCAACATAATATATAAATAATCATAACAAGTAGTTATACATTTCTACAGCCTTAAATGCATTTGATCGAACATAACATTTTAATATACATGAAGCATTAATTCTCTCTGCCTCTTCTTGGACAAAAATACAATACTTGTATTTTTTCACTGTTCAAGACAAATATACAGTATATCAAATAAATATCTATAAAATAGATAGCATTAGATAGCGATCCAGGGCTAGAAAAGGCTAACAATGGGCTTATGCTGGCATACATGCACCATATTATAAACTGTACTTTACTACTGCAGCTAATAAACAAATAACTGTGATACATTACAAGCAGTGGTTTCCAACCTTTTTGATAACAGGGCCCACTATTTATCCAGCATTTGCCAAGGACCACCATTTGATGACATTTTATCCCCACAGATCCCAAAACTAAAGATTTCTTTTGTTTTTGTCCACAATTCCAGACTGGATTTTTGCAAACAAAACAGAAAAACAGTAAATCAAAGTGACAATTCATCTTCTACATTCTCTAATTGTGTAGGGTTAATTTAGACAAATATTTTAACTCTTGAGAGTGTGAACATGAAACCAAATGGACCCGTAAGGGTACATTTGGTTTCATATATTTTAAAATATTGTAATATATAGCCTCAATCATGTACAGTATATTCGTTCGATTGAGGTTTTGCCTTATAGAATACATGGTGATCAGTTTTTCAAATCAATCAAATACACTGCTGGGAAAGCCCCTAGCAATTATAGCCTACGCGCAGCGCACGTGTGTCTCTAAGCTGCGCAGATACAAAGGACATGCAACATTATCTCTCTTCATATAGTTTGAAGTCATATAAAAACGTATACCTATACCCAATGGAATATAAAATATATAAAATATACACTGTTTTGACAAGTTGGAATTAAAGCAATCGCTTGAAAACCGAGTGAGAACGGGACATTTGTAATCTCAAAACTTTTTGGATCGGAACGCGTGTGAGTCAATGCGCTGTTGACAGACGCTTGGATTCAGTATGGTAAGTGCGTGCTTATACAATGCGCAGTGCAACACGTAGGCCTAGATACAGGACAACGTGTGAGAGAATATGCAGTCTGAACAATTGTTGTATATAGGCTGTGTATGGCAGAATTAAACATATATTTTGAGGTGGAGGACTGCTGTCGCATTGTGACGTGCGAGATGCTGAGCTGAGGGCATGTTCCGCGTCAGGCAGGGGGGGGGGGGGCCAGCGGGCCAATTATATTGTCGAACCCTGCTGTCATTGCAGCCATTGCACACACGGCAGATACACACTGTCAGTTATTTCAACAGGTCAAAATCGGGATATGAAACTCCCGCCAGTGAATCTGGGTGGAGTAGTGGAAGGCATATTACTGTAATAGTCGAGTTTTCGGTGAAGAGATGTGTTGTGTAAGCGAGCTGCAGTGTTGTCATTGGACTTTTAGAAGTGGGGGGACGCATAGGACATGTGCCTGCAGTGCATGTGCGTTTGAGTGCACGTGAGCAAAGCGCACAGACACACATACAGATAGCATATTTAAAAACAGGGTTTACAATGCTCATTGTATCCATGAAAGTAAATGACATATTTACTTTCATTACCTCCACTACACCCCTGGCGATCCGTGACCAACGCAGCTTGACCCCATGTGGTTTGCAATGCTCACCTCACGTCTACACACACAACTGGACTGACCTCCTGAAGGCAGTGAATTACCTAATCCTCAAAGTCCAAGACTCCAAACACACAGACACACACACACACCCTCTCATCAATGGAAGGAGCGTGTCTGCACTTTAGTCTCAATCAAGCTCCAACATCACATACTTAACTCCATTTGACCGGTCTGTGTCCCAATTTCCATTGCCTTGATTGTGAAAACCTATACCGTCCCATGTGATAAGATTATAATGTGTAGTTAATAATTCGCTCAATTCGGTGTGTTTCTCTGTGAATGTACTATACACCCCTATGGGTCTCATGTCATACAGGTATTACTTTTGATGTTAACCTGCCTTGCTCTCTCTCTCCCCTCTCTCCCTCTCTCTCAGGACGGTAATATTGAGTGAAGGGCCGTGCAAGCGAGGCTTGTAAAAAGATCCCACCGTGGTAAGAAAACATGTTATTTACTTGCCTTCCTAAAAAGTATATTTCGTTCTTTTGTTCTTTGATGCTTTGGCAGAGCCTCCCTCTCTCATCCTTCAATCTGTCTCCTCACTCTCTCCCTCACTGTTGAGGTGAGAGTGGTTCTTTTTTATTAACACAGCATCCCCATTATTTTAACCACTACATTTTAAGAGTGATTTGATACGTAGCACGATACATGGTTGATGATACAATACATGGATGGTTTTGGTTCATTATTGTGATACGATTCAATGTTTTGAAATTGATTCAGTAACTATTTAGCATTAAATGTGTGTGAAACATGTGTATACTAGTGCACAAAAAATGACTCAACAGAGATCTGCCATGCAGATACACATTGTATTTGAACACAGGATGTGTTTTTCTCCTTAAAATAGCTAAATACAATGCAAAATTACTGTATCATATAGATTTACAATGTAAGGAACCGCTATCAAATCGCTATACCGATACGAAGTCAAGGATATGATATCCACACGTGGACACAGGTATGTAAAATATTGTGTGTCCACAAAGAACCAAGTTTGAGCAATCAGGCTTTCATTGAATGAAAATTGCTCTCAAGAACAGCTCATCTGATTTTTGTCCTCATATTAGCGATGTCATCAATGCATACCTCATTTTGTAATAGTTCCTCCTCTTCTTCATTTCCAAATTTGCATTTCCACTTTGTTCACAATGTCCACCATTGTTGATTTTTTTACAAGCTGGCATTGAAACAAGCCTGGTTTGGGGGGGCACGGTGGCAGAGTGGTAAGTGCTGTTGCCCCACAGCTAGTCCTGGGTTTGATTCCCACTATGGACGCCATGTGGGTTCTGGCGGCCAGTCCGCTGCCTCCCCAGGTTGGTGGAGGGTGCGAGCCCAGGATTACATTAGAAATGTGATCCTGGGTGATTAAGAATTGGTCATAAAACTGTGGGTATAACAAAAAAAAAAAACTACCCTAGTTTTATCTAGCATCAGTATTATGACTCAAATAATCTGTATATCAGTGCTCCCACCACCATTGTGGTACTGCAGCTAAAACTGCTTCAAGATCCAGCAATAAATGACAGAGTGCAGGGGTTGACACTAAGGTCTCCGAGGCACTTGCCCATCGGGCAAGTGCAAGTCAGGTTCTACTTGTCCTCAGGTCATGGTTTACTTGCCCCCCAAAAATATATTGTAAATTTTGCATTTAAGTTTACTTCCTACTTGGGTGCTTTCCCTGAGAGGGTTCCAGGTGGTCCCCAGCTAAGTTGGTTAACCAGATGTAACTTGAGAACGTAAAAATTAAACCAAATGGACCCTTGCGGGTCCATTTGGTTTCATTTTTACACTCTCAAGAGTTAAAATTCATCATCTTAATTAGCCCATAGTGGTCACAGACCCAGTGGTCCCTGACCACAGCAAAATGATAGTTTGGAGCCAAATGAACCTGGGAGAGAGATAGATAGAGAGAGCTAGAAAGCAGGGAAAGACACAGAGGCAGAGTGCAATGACTGCCTTCAAGACACATTTATCTTGTGTTGTGTTATAGTGCACTAAGTTGCACACTTGCCCGATCGGGCAACCAAGTAGCAGTCTTCACTTGCCCCACCATTTTTTTTTACTTGCCCCGGGCAAGCGGGCAAGTGTTAGTGTCAAGCCCTGGAGTGGAGAGTGGGACATATACAATATGAATTTAAGTATTAAAAACATTTTTTGGGATGTACGGTATGTTGTTTTCCCATTGATTGATTGATGGATTTGATGGTTTGTTGTCTAATTCCTCAGGTTGGTCGTAGTGTGCGTGGAGACCAGGCTCCTCAGCCATGGCACTTCTGGCCTACCTGAAGAGCCTGTTCGTCCTGCAGCTGTTGATGGGCTTTGTGTTCGTGGTGAGCGGCCTCATCATCAACTTCATCCAGCTGTGCACCTGCGTCCTGTGGCCCTTCAACCGGGAACTCTACCGCAGGATCAACTGCCGGCTCTCCTACTCTCTCTGGAGCCGTGAGTAGAAGTTATAAAATGTTATAAATGCATACAATTCACTTTCCCCGGTACTCAAAGTTGTTTTATGGAAACCAATTCCCTTCCAAACGAGTTAAAGGGGAAGTCCACCCATTTTCAACATTCTAATATGTCATTAGTATGCCCTAGAGGTGCTGGGTGGACATGATAAAAAAAAGTTCCCCCATTCTGTGTTCCCATGAAATGGAGGTCTGAAGAAAGCCACTAACATGGTGAAACATCTTGATGACATCATCAAGATGTATTTTCACCATGTTAATGGATTTCTTTAGACGCTGCTTTTTCCTGAGAGTGTACAAATGCAACCAAATGAACCCTAACGGGTTCATTTGGTTGCATTTGTACACTCTCAGAAAAAATGTTGAAAATGGGTGGAGTTCCCCTTTAATGGCATCAAACTTGGTTTGACCACTTAATGTTTATGGATTTCTTTAGACGCTTCTTTTTTCTGAGAGTGTACAAATGGAGCCAAATGAACCCGTTGGGGTTCATTTGGTTGCATTTGTACACACTCAGAAAAAATGTTGAAAATGGTTGGCGTTCCCCTTTAATGGCATCAAGCTTGGTTTGACCGCTTTCACCTCTTGTTTATTTCCTCTACGGATATTTGAGTTAGTTCATCTAACAAGCTCTCATGCCACAAGATGGAGAAAATATTGTAGTGATTTTGGAAAATGTCAACTCACACGTTCTCTTATTGCGACCACCATACTAGATGAAATGGGAATTAATAAAGACTCCTAACATTGGCGAAGCGGAACTCCATTCCATGGGACCCATTTAAAAGCCCACCCCTGAGTCCCAGTCGGAACCCATTACATTGAAAACCTATTTACATCACTGCAAGTGTTGGAGAACCGCTCATATAAAATGGAATTAACTTCCACAAAATCGAGCCATGGCTGAGAAAAGCTGTTTGTCGGTGAAAATATTTCCAGCCCAGACCTGGAACCAGACCTTGTACTCTGCTGCAATAAACTATAGCCTCTGTTTATAGTTGTGCTCTGCAATAAACCATATCCCCCGTTCATAGCTGTCTTCTGCAATGAACCCGCAGGGATTCAAGAAAATCAAGACGGTTTTATTTGCCACTCACCACCAGCAGTATATAATGTTGGTGTGAAATGATGCAAAACTGCAATAACAACTGTCTAATTAGTAGCAATACGGTGTACTGTATAATAATCATTCATCATTGAACTGCTCTTGATATCAAGAAGCTTGAGAAGAAGCCCTGCTCTATAGACTATTTTTTGTTTTGTTATTCAGACATTGATACTGTGGTCAAACTCTGCCCGAACCCGACCAGGACCGAACCCGAACAGGCCCGACCCGACATTTAGGGCCGGGTAGGGCCGAAAATCTATCCTAATCAATAGGGCCGGGTAGGGCCTAGGGCCGCATGAAAACATTATATATTGAATTATATATTGAATTATTTTATATATTATATTATATTATATATATATATTATATATTAAGTTATTTTCTGTATTTACCCATTATGAAGATGGTGCTGATTGCATCTCAATTTTAATCTGTGGTGAATTCTCAAATTTTGCCCAAACCCGACAGTTTAGGGCCGGGTAGGGCCTAAAATGTATTCCATTTAGTAGGGCCGGGTAGGGCCTAGGGCCTGAACTGTTAGGGCCGGGTAGGGCCGGGCCTTAATTTTCAGGCCCGTTGAGATCTTTAATTCAGACATTGATACTGTGGTCACATGTGTCTGTTTAGTGTAATCATTTCGCAACAGATCTCCAAACTGTTGTTTTTTTTTGGGCAGCATTGTTTTCACTTAATTCAGTCTCTTCGAGTGTTGGCTGGTGAGGCGCACACTAGGAAGACATGTCATCTATACTTCATTGCGCAACGGTTGCGCACACAGACTGTTGTACAAGCTTGCATCGCATTGTTCCAGGTGGTCCAGCTAAGTTGGTTAACCAAATGTAACTCTTTGAGAGCGAAACTAAACATGAAACCAAATGGACCCTTGCGGGTCCATTTGGTTTACGCTCTCAATAGTTAAAATATTCATCATGTGAATCAGCTCAAGTCTACACAACTAGAGAATGTACAAGAATTAATGGTCATTTTGATCTGTATGTTTGACTGTTTTGTTTCCCAGTTCCAGCCTGGGACTGTGGACAAAAACAAAAGAAATCTTGTAGTTTTGGGGTCTGTGGGGCTGAAATGTCCTCAAATGGTGGTCCGTGGCTCAAATGCTGAATAAATAGTGGGCCCTGGTATCAAAAAGGTTGAAAACACCCTGCTTTAGAGGTCTACTGGTCTCAGCTGTTCTTTATGTGTGCAACACCTTCATGGGACAGTATAATTTAGGCTTGATTAGGCTCTGCATGCGTCCTCTCTGTGTTCTTATGACAGCTGCAGGAGGTGTGGTTTTGAGGGCAACCGATTTGAAATGCTATTAGTGTTTACGCACAACAGAAACCGGGTATTGTGTGGCAAGTCTTCCTTAACACTGGGATAATAACACATCTGAACGTGTGATGGTGCATTTTTACACATGAGTGCAGTTAGAACTTTTCCATTGCATCTTGCTATTGCTATTTTTTACATATAGAACAAGTACAGATAGAATAGTAATTTTTCCACCACTATTTGTCACACAATCATTTTTTTTTTTACCTTTTTATGTGAATTATCCTCGCAACAGTACAGAGGATAACTGCTACATTGGCTTTGCGTCGTCAGACTATTTTCCATGTCGGTGCTCTTTCCTGATCCCCCGTCGGTTGGATTTTGCTGAGCAGAACACTGTTATTGGCAAATAATACACTGCTCAGCCTCAGAGAGAGAGAGAGAGGACTAACCATTTAATCATGTCCGCCCCCAAATAAAAGGCACACTAAATCTTTTTAATGGAGACAAATCGATTTATATCTGTCGTCTGATCAAAGCCTGTGTCGTCAAGTTAGAAATGAGTTTTGAACGTGCGCCTGTGTCTGCTGATATTTAATAGTTTTTTAGCACTGCCGAAGAGAGATTATTTTGAATCATCTCCCCCATTACGCTGCTGCTGAAGGCTACAATGAAAAGTATATTATTCTCAATACCTCTATATAATATAAATATTCGTATCATTCATTACAATGTGGTATGTTTATAAGATGATGTACTGGGCTTATTGCATGTCTTTAATGCTAGATTTACAGTGTGCCCTTTCCAACTACGGAATAATGGGCTAAAAATAGCAGACCTACAACCTTGAGCGTTTTGAGCTTGTAGATCTGCTATTTTCCACTACGGTCTGTCCTGTTTCACTACATTTTGTCCTTTGTTTGCACCACGTTTGTGCATGACTCTACTATTGTCAATGGCAAAGCTCTTGAGATTGTAAATCTGCTACTTTTGATGCTTCTGTGTGACACTGTAGTGTGATCAATACTAAAATGGAAGTTCTTGGCCAAAACCGAATTCCGAATGTAGAAAGCAATTGGCCAAAAACTGAATACTCAATTTCTGAATAAGATTAATATTATCATTTTTAAACTACCGTTGCTGTGATTGCCACACCTTATAAGCTACCACATTATGACAAGACATGATAATGGCAAAATATTAACTTAAATAATAATTGCTATTCTGGGTTTATAAAATATATATTCTGCACTTCGATGAATGCATTCATTGCATACACCATTTGTAATATATTTTATGCCAATTTAGCCCGAAAAGCGAATAGGCCAAAAATGCATTCCATTCCATTGTCTGGCGAACATTTTCTGCTGCCAAATATTCAGTGCATCACTAGTAGGGAGGTTATTCTATGGAAAAACACAAGTTGGCACATAGAGATAAGGGGTTTTCTGCCCAGCAGCGATATTTTGCTTTTCAATAAATGTATGTACTCTACATTATAAGTTGAAATGTGGAGACGATGCCCAACAGTAACGATAATGATAATAAAGGGCTTTTCTACTTCATTTTCAATGGGACTGGCGCTTTGCGCTTCGAAAATGCTGTGCGACAAAGCAAGCGTGTGACGCCGGGCATTATCACACAGCGTCCAGTGTTGTTGGTTGCATGCATGCTCGTTTTGTGCACACGCCCGCATTTGATTTGAGACCTCAATCCTGTGAGCTTTTTTTCTCACTACGTGGTTCTCGTAACAGGGAAACCGCCATCTGAAGTACATGTTTGAGTCCATAGCAATCTTGCATACTATCGCACTATAGTTCTAGCCTTATAGGTGCAATCTGCTTGTGTTGATCTTTGGCAGCCTAGGACAGAGACATGCATTGGTTGGTTGTATAAGACAGGGGTTTTCAACCTTTTTGACTCCAGGGACCACCATTTATTCAGCAGTTGAGCCACGGACCACCATTTGATGACATTTGCACACCGAAGACCTAAACCTAAAGATTTCTTTTGGTTTTGTCCACAATTCCAGGCTGGATTTTGCAAACAAAACAGTGTAAATGCCTTAATTAAGTGCTGCTAACTCAGATGATGAATATCTTAACTCTTGAGAGTGTAAAAATGAAACCAAATGGACCCGCAGGGGTCCATCTGTTTTCATTTTTACACTCTCAAGAGTTACATCTGGTTAACCAACTTTCCATCATTTAGCTGGGGACCACCTGGAATCCTCTCAGGGACCACTGTTGGTCCCCGGACCACCTGTTGAAAATCCCTGCTATAAGACGTGTCCCAAGTCCAACAACAATCCAATACTTATATATGTGTGTTTGTGTTTGTTTGTGTGCACACAGAGCTGGTGATGCTGCTGGAGTGGTGGTCGGGCACAGAATGCACGCTCTACACCGACCAAGCCACGGTGGACAAGTTTGGCAAGGAGCACGTCATCGTCATCCTCAATCACAACTTTGAGATCGACTTCCTCTGCGGCTGGACCATGTGTGAGAGATATGGGGTCCTGGGGGTCAGTATCAGCAGTAACATCCACACACAAAATACAAACGCATGGACATGATTCATCCATGTTTGCATAAGATCCCAAAAGTCACTTGTCGTTGGACGCAGAAAGAGAAAGTGCAAGAGTGTGCACTAGAGATCAGTGGATGGTGCATTTACCTGCGGATCTTCCACGGATTAGGATCCATGGAATGAATAAATTATTGTTGGATAATCCATCGATTAAATCACAGCGGTGGCACAGGGGTAGAGTGGCTGAATGGTAACCACAAGGTTGCCAGTTCAATCCCGGGCTCCCCCTGAAGTTAGTGTCAATGTAACTCTGAGACGAGCCAGCTAAGAGGTGCCATAGACGTTAAGACGAGATTTGAAATCGCGCAGGTTTTAATGTCCCGTGAGATTTCCGCGGGATTTCTGCAGGACCCCCCGCATACTTAGGTGACAGGAGGTGTATTTAGTTCCATATCTGAGCCTATTGTGGCAATCAATGGCCACTTAACTTTCACTTCAATATGATTCATTTTGGCATAATAACATCCTAGCATCTCTCCTGTGGGTGTGTAATGGTGGAAGAGTTTTTTTTTTTTCTGGTCCAGGAAGTGACACTTCCTGGACCAGAAATGATGCGATCACAGGGATTAAAGTTCTCCGTACGGGGTACGGATTTCCGTACTGGGGAGGATTCCCCAGGGGCTTCATAAAATCCACGCCATTTGGCAAAAAAAATCTAAAAGGGGAGGGTTTGCCCACGGCCGCGATGTTAGTTAATGACGTGACCAAACGCAAAACCAAAACGGACCATTATACTTGACTTGCAAGTCAAGTGATCTCCAAACTACAATGCACCATCCCTAGGAAAATAGATTTGTGCGCTCCGCTCCGTGCATGTCAAGCTGCACCGGTAGGCTAATCAAGTGTCTGTTGAGTGAGTGGCTGTGTAACTGTGTAAGCTGTGTAAGAGTTGCGACATTGAAGGGTCAGAAACTGAGCGGTCGAGCTGCTCGATCTGAACTGTGACAAACATAGATGGCCGTCCCCATTGCCCAATAGAAGTCTATGTAGAGCAGACGCCATTAACGTTTCCAGGAAGTGAACGGAGATGTCATAACTTTCCGGGTCTGGCTCTACTCTATGGTCTGGCTCCGCTGCTGACTCAGCCTATCTGTCTGCCTTGTCTGTTGTTATTTTATATGTTTAATGTCGTTTTACGTGATTACACCCGCTTTCTTTTTGTGGCAATATGAAGTTTAACGCCGGGATGACACTTTATTGCCTGGCCGTGTTATCACTCAGGCACTCAGACAAACCATGCGTGTCTGTTGTGTTTTGGATTCACTGGCCAAGTATTCAGAACTTAAGAACAGCGGGACGCGAAAATGGAATAAAATTAAGAAAAGAGAGTCAAGAGGAGGAGTGCGAGCCAGATTAAGGAGACGTGGCAGCCTACATCCTTTGCCGGTAATAACGTTTTTAATGTTCGCTCTTTGAGCAACACGATGAATGAACTGGTCGCAAAACTTAAATGCGACAAAGTATGATTAGTATCCATGTCCACTGTGAGCCGCATGAGAAGCTGACCGCAGTGGGAACACTGATACCGAACGGGTAGAGCCAGGGCTGGATCTAGACGGGGACAGGGGTGGGCAGTGCCCACCCAAATGCGCATCTTGCCCACCAATGAAAGGTTATATCAGTGGTTTTCATCAGCGGTCCAGGGACCACCAGTGGTTGAGAGATGGTCCCCAGCTAAATGTAGCCCAAGTCTACACAACTAGAGAATGTAGAAGATTAATGGTCATTTTAGTATGTTTGACTGTTTTCCCCCAAATCCAGCCTGGAATTGTGGACAAAAGCAATCAAAAGCAAGCAAGAAATCTTTATAGTTTTGGGGTCTGTGGGGCTAAAATGTCCTCAAATGGTGGTCTGTGGCTCAAATGTCGAATAAATAGTTGGCCCTGGTGTCGAAAAGATTGAAAAAAACTGCTTCATATGGGACAAACTTTGGAGTTGCCCACCCTGCCTTTTTTCCAGCCCACCCTAGTAGGGCTGGCTAAATCCCGCCCTGGGTAGAGCTGCTGCTGCAAGAAAAACAGAAGATGTTGCTGACAATATAGCAAAAATAAATGTATTAGGCCTACATGTTATCAACAGGCCGGTTAATTAATTTCATATTGAATGATATTTAATTGAATGATTTATGTATTGTCTCGCTATACAGATCATGTGAGCAAACTAACGTGGGTGTGTGTGCGCGCAACTGCGCTGAACGGAACAGCTGCCGGGGGCATTGATTGATTGATTTGCAGAATGGGCTACAGTATGGCTATACTATTTCTCCCATGTCAAAAATATGTCGGGCATAGTACGTTATAGAAAGTGTGTAGGCCTAATGGGACTTAGGAAAAAATACTTGGTAAGGATTTATTTATGCATAGTGTGACAAGGTAGGCTACGTTGTGAACGTAAACCCCCCCCCCCCCCCCCCCCCCCCCCCCCCCACTGAAATATTTTCCGTCTTTGGATTTTTTCCGCTTTAATCCCTGCGATCAGCGGGGGTGGGGGGGAATTAACCCTTTAGTTACACATCTCTGAGATATGTGTGTGGAAAAAAGTATACATCTGCTGTTTGTGATTTTTTTGTTTTTGAGATAATCAATCAATTACTTAATGCATACTGTATACTGTAAATGGAACTCTGGACCTCAAGGGGGCGCTACAGGATGGCAAAATGGCACTCAGAGTTAAACGTGTTTGCATCTGCATTCATCCCTTCCCTCTGGCGTGTCTACTGTGCACTCTAAATACCGATGTTGCACTCTGTGACAATTTATTGTGGTGATACTAGTATAGAACACATTGCTTACTAGCAGACAAAATAAATGCTGTTCGGTGGCTTCCATCATCAGAAATGCAACAATAAGAACTACAATACTAACCCCCAGCCCACTGGATTGCTGTATCCACACAAATCCATTTATCTATCTTGCTCAGCTTTTGCTCTTCTCTTATTTGACCTGTGTGTGTGGGATTGATTCCAAGGTCATGAATTAAAGGGGAATTCCACCCATTTTCATTTTTCATTTTTTTGAGAGGATACAAATGTGAACCAAATGGACCCTAGCGGGTCCATTTGGTTCCATTTGTACCCTCTCAGGAAAAGGGGTCTGAAAAAAAAAATCAATAACATGGTGATGATGTCATCAGATGTATTTCACCATGTTAATGATTTTTTCATCCATTTTTATGAAATACAGAATTGGGGGAACTTTTTTTTATCATCACCACACAATATCTCTAAGGTATATTAATGACATATTAAAATGTTGAAACATCTTTCATGGTTTCCCCACAGAGTTCAAAGGTGTTGGCCAAACACGAGCTACTGAAGGTACCTCTGATTGGCTGGACCTGGTATTTCCTGGAGATCGTCTTCTGCAAGAGGAAGTGGGAGGAAGACAGAGAGACCGTCTTCAAAGGCCTGAATCAGCTCAAAGATTACCCCGAGTTTATGTGGGTATGTATCTAAACCACCACCCACCACCAGCCACCGTTTATATTTCATCACCGGTGCTGATAAGTTTTTAACTGCATTTCCTTTTGGGAAACCATATCATACCATGCACGCTTGGCAAGATCTACGCTGTTAAACCTGCCAGCGACCAAGTTGCGGATGCAGGAGCAATCCCTTGCGGGTCCATTTGGTTTCATGTTTACACTCAAGAGTTAAAATATTCATCTTATGAATTAGCCCAAGTCTACATAACTCGAGAATGTAGGAGATTAATGGTCATTTTTGATCCATCTGTTTGCCTGTTTTGTTTCTGAAATCCAAAATGTCCTCAAATCGTGGTCCGTGGCTCAAATTCTGAATAAATAGTGGGCCCCGGAATGAAGTTTAAAAACCACTGCAATAGTGTTTTTGCCATACGTTTTGACATTTCAGGCATTTCTCTTTGCAGATGAGTAAGCCTTGGACTGAGTCCAATCATAATGTGAACATGCAATGAACAACTGGCATACCTATTGGCAAGATATTCAAAATGTATCAATGTTGTGTGCATTGTTGTTTTTTATTGTAGTGCAAATGGGGGAGCTATACTGTTGAGCTCAAACAATGCAAATGGCAGACAGACAAGCATTTAGCGCCAGCAGCATTGTAACATGCTTTCAGTACAGTACATGGCCAAAAGTGGTTAAAAAAAACAAATTGGAACAATGACTGTTTTTAAGTATGTACATGGGTCAACCAGTCATCTGCTGAGGGTTTGGTCAAGCTGCTGTGATTTATCTTAATCTTGTCTGAAGGCTTGTCTGTACAAAGGGCATTTTTGTGTGTGTTTGCATGCGTGTGCGCGTGTCCTGTCTCCACAGTAAAATGAGGCCAGAAACGGGGTTGCCATGTCTGCCCATTATGAGTGACTTTGGTCTTGTGCATCTGTAAAGTAATTTTAAATTAAAATTCAGTTAGGGTTGCAACTGACAATTATTTTCGTTATCGATACATTGGCCGATTATTCGGATTATGACACACAGCTATCTATCACCTTTAAAACATATATTTTAAACATGTTCTAACTAACATAATGGACATTAAAGTTGAATAATTCATCCAAAAATACATTTGAGCTGCCGATTAGGCTGCTATTCAAATAGTAATTTAATATTATTTAAAGACACATTGTCTTTAAATGTATTCTGACTGCATATATTTGATTAAAGAATAGCTTTGTGTGTCGTTTAAAATGAACCGTACTCTTCTTCTGTTTTTGTTCTTGATACTTGTCATATTTCACGTTGCAGTCGCTACTGTGCATGTGAAAATCAGATTGTAAGGAAAGAGCAATTGCTCACTCCTTTAGTTTAGTTACACTTAACACTGGAAAAATATGGTTAACTGGGAAAACGGCCATGATAAATTGCAAAACAAACAAACAAAAAACACTTACCGTAATTGATTACTAAATTGGTTGACAACTACATGAATTAGTTGCAGATTCCGTTATTTCTTTCCCTTCTATGTGTTTAAACCTCAGAGTAAATAATTCTAGAGCGAGCACCCTGAGGAAATCTTGAGGCGAAATGGACATAGTGGCCAAAGTTGAGAATGCAGTTTGAGAGCATGGGGCCAGTAACATGAACGCGGAATAGGCTCCGCCCCCTCCATAGCTCTCCGCTCTGAGGCACGCACACGCACGCGCGCCGATCGTGCATGAGGTCGCCCGCGTTCATGTTCTCGGCCCCATTTTCCCAGAATGCACTCTGTTTTCCCCCCGGAAATAGGGGAAAAATAGGAGTGAAATCGCCTCATGCGCTGAGTGAGCAACTCAATGCAAGTGGATGAGAGGGGATTTCGGGTGCCCTCTCTATTTAATATATACTCTAAGGTTTAAACCACTGGCTGAAACATTTTCAACCCCTAGATCAGGGGTTTTCAAACTTTTTGACTCCAGTGACCACCATTTATTCAGCATTTGAGCCACGGACCACCATTTGATTACTTTTTCACACCAAAGACCTAAAATTAAAGAATTCTTTTGGTTTTGTCCACAATTCCAGGCTGGATTTTGCCAACAAAACAGTGTAAACTTCTTAATTAAGCGGTGCTAATTCAGATGATGAATATTTTAACTCTTGAGAGTGTAAAAATGAAACCAAATGGACCCGCAAGGGTCCATTTGGTTTCATTTTTACATTCTCAAGAGTTACATCTGGTTAACCAACTTTTCATCATTTAGCCTGGGGACCACCTGGAACCTTCTCAAGGACCACTGGTGGTCCCTGGACCACCTGTTGAAAACCCCTGCCCTAGATAATATGTAGTGGTCCGCAGACTTCCCCATGATCTGAAAATCTTTTTGTGCCACCTTAACCGTACCTCGCAAAATCTGGCAACCCTGGTCAGAAGTGTGCCAAAGTGCACCAGTTGTATTTTAAAACCATCCCTGCATGTGGTGGCTGACAGTTTGTTGTTCCGATGAGGCCTCAGGAGGAGGAACTGGCCTTTTGGAGTGTTGCACGCTGGCTTTGTAATAATGAATAAGACTTTTGCAATGCATAATGCAAGGATTTGAAAAGTTAATCATTCAGCTCCTGGCCTAAATACAGGCGAGAGAATAATATTATGCGCACACAATCTTCTCTGTTAAAGTTATCAGTCACCATGACTGATTACAGTCATTTGAATTAAGAGGCCAACATGTCTTCTGTGAAAGCATGAGATGCAAAATCATGCAGTATGGATGATCATGGAACCATCTTCCATAATAAACATGAATGGTCTCATACATTGCTTAACGGCAAGCAAATGTTAGAGTCTGGTTTCTTTCACTGTGGCTGGATTTATGTAGAACAGCAGCAACATGCGTTTAGAACAGTGGTTTTCAATGGTCCGGGGACCACCAATGATCCCTGAGAGGATTCCAGGTGGTCCTCAGGCTAAATGATGGAAAGTTGGTTAACCAGATGTAACTCTTTGAGAGCGTAAACATGAAACCAAATGGACCCTCAAGAGTTAAAATATTCACTGTGTGAATTAGCCCAAGTCTACACAACTAGAGAATGTAGAATATTAATGGTCATTTCGATCTTTGTTTTCCAAATCCAGCCTGGAATTTTGGACTTGGAATTGTTGGAGTCTGTGGGGCTGAAATGTCCTCAAATCGTAGTCTGTGCCTCAAACGCTGAATACATAGTGGGCCCTGGTATGAAAAAGGTTGAAAACCACTGGTTTAGAATAATAATACCTAAACATGATGACATTGATTTTCAGTCTAAATATTTTACTTTTAGTTCCATAATATCTCTTCCTTCTCCATTTCCCAGCATTTTAAAGGGGAATTCCACCCATTTTCAACATTTTTTTTTCTGAGTGTACAAATGCAACCAAATGAACCCTGATGAGTTCATTTGGTTCCATTTGTACGCTCTCAGAAAAAAAAGAAGTGCCTAAAGAAATCCATTAACATGGTGAAAATACATCTAGATACATCATCAAGATGTTTCACCATGTTAGTGGTTTTTCTTCAGACCTCCATTTCTTGGGAACACAGAATGGGGACACTTTTTTTATCATGTCCACCCAGCACCTCTAAGGTACATCAATGACATGGTAAAATGTTGAAAATGGGTTGACTTCCCCTTTAACTTGGCTTGGCTTCTCAATTCAGTGGTAACACAGCACTTGTTCCACATGTAGGGCAGTGTGTGACGCCGGCTCTCTTTCATTTTCTGCTGCATCAAGAAGTCCCAACGTTTCCTTAACCCGCTTGTTGAGCACAGCGAGATTAGGCAAATCAGCTAGTTGATCTAATTAACCCTGTATATCGCACACTTCAGAACGCGGCTAATTCCAAGACGCGGTGGTGGTGGTGTGTTCAGGTCGTGGGAGGGGAGATGGGTCGAACAGCCACTTGTCGAAACAAGACATTTGAGAGGAGATGGAGACTTAATTTTAGCCTAGTGTTACAGTGAATGAGCACTTGATCTGTAATTCAACCTAGAAAAACTGGGATGGCGCCGCATGGGATGAGGAGAAAGCAGGTCATCTAATTATGAGGACGCCTTCAGAATCAACCTGTGTGTGTGTGTGTGCGTGTGCGCGTGTGCGTGTGTGCGCGTGTGTGCGTGTGTGCGTTCGCGTGCGGTGTTTGTACTTGTAGTGTGTGTGTGTGCGCACGCGCTTCTGTGTGCGTGCGTTCGCGTGTGTGGTGTTTGTACTTGTAGAATTTGAGAAATGAACATCATGCTGGACTTTTTTTTTCCTGAGGTTTTGCAAGAAAAATAGAGCATTAGCCCAAATGTATACTTTACTGTAGCTGCACACTGTTTGTCAAGCACCAAAAATAGGGAGTTTAAGATTGCCCTCCCTGCGACTTGGACACGACGTGAAAATGGGTGTCCTCCGTCGCCGCAGAATCCCAAAATAGTTAAGCAAACAGGCGAGAGTCCAAGCCACTGGTTTCCATGGTGACAATCCTCTGAAGCAGGGCCAGATCTAGGTATGGGCATGGGGGGGCCCTAAATGCCCAGCTGCCCCCCCAATATGATGGCATGCAAACAACCCAAATTTCGAATTAAAGTGCTTACAGTGTATTTAAAATGGATTGAAACGGTACGCTACAAACTACAAATGTGGCACCACTAAACCAACACCATTTCATCATTCAAAACAGAAAACTCTATGTTATACCTTTAGCTTTATGCATGCTGCATGTCTGTTGCAACTTCAACAACAACTGATGTTATTATTGATGCTTTACTTGCCTAATAAAAGTCCTGTAACCGAAAATGGTATGGGTGCAACTTCAGCGATGGTGACGCCCCTCTACAGCGTAGCTCTCGTCCACGTTCTAACACGACGCCAAAAGCCGCGTTCTGCCGTCGTAGGAGAGGGCAGGACGGCCGCGAGGCTTATGTATCGAGCACAGAGCAATTCATTACTGCCGTCGTAGGTTGGACGTTCTACCAATCTTAAATAGGCTATTGTAGGATCGGCTATGACTGCCGCAAGGCTTCTCTATCGAGCACAGAGTCATTCACCGATGGTGTCGCACGTCTGAGTGATCTTAAACTCTCTAATAGCAGCTCACCATGCCTCGTAGCAGGAGGGTTATGAAGGGGATTCGCCGACCAAGAAGTGGTAAAGGTATTTATGAGCTTTACAAATCATTACAAAACATGTGTTGTCTTTTCCCTGTAGTTCCTGCTGTACTGTGAAGGCACCCGCTTCACAGAGAAGAAGCACCAGATCAGCATGCAGGTGGCAGAGAGTAAAGGTCTGCCCAAGCTCAAGTACCACCTCCTCCCCCGCACCAAAGGCTTCACCACCACACTACAGTGTCTCAAGGGCACAGGTGACTGACCAGTTACAACACACACACACTGAGAGCCCGACTGATGGGTATCGCCCCCCCCCCCCCTATTCATGGGCAGGGCTTGACACTAACACTTGCCCGCTTGCCCGGGGCAAGTAAAAAAAATGGTGGGGCAAGTGAAGACTGCTACCTGGTTGCCCGATCGGGCAAGTGTGCAACTTAGTGCACTATAACACAACACAAGATAAATTTGTCTTGAAGGCAGTCATTGCGAATTTTAACTCTTGAGAGTGTAAAAATGAAACCAAATGGACCCGCAAGGGTCCATTTGGTTTCATTTTTACGTTCTCAAGAGTTACATCTGGTTAACCAACTTAGCTGGGGACCACCTGGAACCCTCTCAGGGACCACGTGTTGAAAACCCCTGGTTTAAAGCACCCAAGTAGGAAGTAAACTTAAATGCAAAATTTACAATATATTTTTGGGGGGCAAGTGACCATGACCTGAGGGCAAGTAGAACCTGACTTGCACTTGCCCGATGGGCAAGTGCCTCGGAGACCTTAGTGTCAACCCCTGCATGGGTCTCATTTGTAGTCCTATAGTGGCCATATTGAAGACCAACATAGCTTATCTCAAAGATACTCTATTTACGATGATACACAGATTATAGAGATTCTTCCTAACTCGTAGCAAATCTTGTGAGTTTGTAGGTGGGATGAAGAATGATTGGAAAACAAAGTGAAATGTCTCCTGATTTGTCTCATTAACATAATCCGGTTTTGTATGAACATGTTAAAAATATTACATGCATTGTGGTGATTGGGTCCAGTATTTAGTTCAGTGTTCATAGAGGTAAGGAATGCTTGCCTCTCTTGCCATTGGCTTCTTGGCTTATATCGCCTATGATGGTCCTCAACATGGACGCTAAAGCACTACAAATGAGACCCATGACTATGACCATATAAGGCCGTATATGTGAAAATGTCTGATATGAAAAGTGACCCTTTGTTTCTGCTGTTTTTTTTTTTTTTTTTTATTACACCACTGATTTTGTCCCGTTTCCTGTTTGACAGTGAGCGCCATCTACGACGTGACGCTCAACTTCAAAGACAAGAAAACCCCCACTCTGCTGGGCATCGTCAACGGAAAGCAATACAAAGCCGACCTGAGCGTAAGGTGGGTGTTTATTTGGACCCTCCCCCCAATTAACTACCTTGGTAGCAGCTACTACTCTCCCTGGGGTCCACAACTAAGTACAGTAACTAAGAACATTTCGTCGTTGGCGGGCAGAAGCCTCCGATCAAAATCTCCGTTTTGATCATGCAAAGGCAACAAAAGTAGTACGTAGTAGATTCGCTGATTTCTGAATACTAACGGTACGTTCATTGCCCCCCCCCCCCAAAAAAAAAATAATCTTTTTGCCCGTTAGCGGGTGATACAGACGATGTGTCGCTCCTCTGCTCGCTGTTAAATGCACTGTAACCGTTTTGGACATATGACAATTTTCTCAAGTACCATACTTGTGTACAGTGTCACTGTACACAATAATATTGTGTCCAATGTTGAAAAATAACATAAACAGACATTGAAAATATTGTATGGTATAAAACTGGTTACTACTTTGCTTCTACTTTTGATATACTGTACTGCAGTGATTTTCAACCTTTTTCATACCAGGGCCCACTATTTATCCAGCATTTGAGCGACAGACCACCATTTGATGACATTTTAGCCCCACAAACCCAAAACCCAAAGATTTCTTCTGTTTTTATCTACAATTCCAGGATGGATATCGGAAACATAACGGGCAAACCTAGATTTCTAGTTGTGTAGATTTGGGATAATTCAGATGATGAATATTTTAACTCTTGTAAAAATGAAACCAAATGGAACCTTGCAGGTTCATTTGGTTTCATGTTTACTCTCTCAAAGAGTTACATCTGGTTAACCAACTTTCCATCATTATCTGGGGACCACTTGGAACCCTCTCAAGGACCACTGCTGATCCCTGGACCAACGGTTGAAAACCACTGTACTAGTAATACATTTGAACTGAACTTACTTTACTAACAAAAAACATGAAAATACTTAGACTTCCATTACAGGGTAAATACGCCAACCATCTCCCAGACCTATTTAAGTCATCAAAGGTTTATTATAATAATGATGATGCATTATGCTGTCAGGACCCATTAACCTCCTGCCATCTTTCCTGACGTTGATTTCTGCGCTCTATCGTTGAAGAGCCCTAACAACTGTTGGATTCTTGCCAGGTCAGGCTAGGAAGAAGAAGCATGTCCCTTGTCCTACAATTATGTAATTACTCATTCCAGCTTTTAGTTAAATTAAGTGTAAGTGGATTGAGAGTACATTGTTTTGTGGGGGGTGGCATTTGCTAAGAATATCCAATGCTATTTTTAGAGATTTGAGTGTAAAGCAGGGGGAAAGGGCAACGCAGAGCACAGAGGCAAAGCTCATGGCCAGTTTACTAGCGTGGTTAATAATGTGAAGTTGTGTCTGTGCAGCGATGCATAAACTTGTACATGGAGGGCAGAGGTCAGAAGAAATTGGCCAGTAGCTGTAGGTCTTTGGTGCAGAACTGTATCCTATCCTGTGACCTGTGTGTGTAGGGTAGCCCCCTGGTGGACAGACGACGCAATCGCAGGCAGCCTGGAGTGGTCGGTCCAGTTGTCCCTCTTTACATGGGACTGTCCCTCATTTCAAAGACTTTTTTTTAGCCTCCCACAAATTGAGACTCTGTCCCACATTGTGACCGGCCAGGCACCATTGTTCAAAATCCCTGTAATACTTTGTAGTCCGCTAAAGATTGGCTTTCTCTTGTCTTTTTTTCCTGAGAAGTATTCCCCCACCTTGGTGCCATATTCACTCCAGAGGGGGGCCACATTGCATACTGTTGTATCAAAAATGAGCTATTTTTGCTATATTTTGAATTGAAATCCCTTTTTTTTTTTTTTTTTTCTTTTTGAAATGTTGATCATAATGTTCGTAAATTGCTAACCACGTTTTGTCGCCCGTTTCCCCCACTCACTTGTCCCACACATGTCCCTCAAATGAGGGACAGATCTGGTACACCCTAGGGCAGCCTCATCTTCAGCCTCTGTCTCTTTCTCCCCATTCAGGCGGTTCCCTGTGGAGGAGATCCCAGATGATGAGAAGGAGTGTGCCAACTGGCTGCATAAACTCTACCAGGAAAAAGTAAGAAACCGCCACTCACTCTAGATCAGTGGTCACATATTATATCGTAATATGTGACCACTGATCTCATTGTATGTGGCATACATCACAAAAAACTCTAAAAGTAGATCTCCAACCTGAAAATGTGAGGCCAGAATTAACACATTTTGAGCTTGTAAATCTGCTACTTTTGATGCTCTTGAATGCTCTTAAATTTGTTTATTAATGACATCGTAAAATGTTGAAAATGGGCAGAATACCCTTTAATCTCTGTTTTGCGTCTCTACCTGAAAGGTTTGGGAACCACTGCCCTATGTGATCATGAATTATAAAGCGTCACCCAAAAGTAGCAGATCCACAAGCTTGAAGCTACTACATTTGCCATTAAAAACAATGTTTTTGTACCTGAGGTACACCCTAGCCTGGCATAGACCAGACTAACTATCTGTGGTGAGATTTCCTGAGGGGCGTTTCCAAACAGCCAAAAAAGGTCTCTTTGAATAGTGGGCTTTGATTGGTCCCTCACAATTTTGGGCTGTTGGCAAATATCGTTCAAACTGAGGAGTGCCAGAGCCAGTCTGCCCAGAGATTTACTTTCCTTATGGCAGATTGGACTGGTTTCCAGGCTAGGTGGTACACCCATCACATAGAACAAGTTGTTCATCTAATAACGTAAGGCTTGGTTTTCATGTGGGCCACCTGTGAGGGGAGGGCAGTCATCTTTCATTCTATGACGTTGACTCCCAAATATTTGGGCTCAAGTTCGGCCTGATCTGACAGCCTTTGACCTTCCATTAAGGTAAAATACAGGGAGTTATTTCCTTGGCCTGTCAGCTGAACAGACAAAACAAGAGATATGGCACTGATGGTATGTTCCCGAGAAAGGCTCCAAGGACAGACGCACTCTCTCTCGTGCGCACGTGCGCATGCAGACACAGACACACACACACACACACACACACACACTCACACACTCACACACTCGCACACACACACAACACACACAGGGGTGTAGTGGAGGGGAGGCGGCATCTCCCCGCTTCTCACATCTAAAATGTTTTTGGGGCAAAAGTAGGCCTATGTTTTTTTTTTTTTTTTTTGTCTTGTCATTTACCTTTATGGATAGGCATTGTAAACAATCTTCTCAATATGCTATACTTGTTTTAATAGCGTGTCTGTGTGTGGTGTGCAGGTGCACACAAATGCAAGTGTGCATGCACGTGTCTTGAAGGGGAATTCCACTCATTTATTCCACTCATTTTTAATATTTTACTATGTCATTAATATACCTTAGAGATGTTGTGTGGACATGGTAAAAAGTTCCCCCATTCTGTGCTTCCTAGAAATGGAGGTCTGAAAAAAATCATTAGCATGGTGAAATACACCATGATGACATAATCAAGATGTATTTCACCATGTTCCTTTTTTCTGAGAGTGTACAAATGGACCCACTAGGGTCCATTTCGTTCACATTTGTACACTCAGAAAAAAATGGGTGTAATTCCCCTTTAAGAGGCGTCCCCCCACTTCTAAAAGTCCCACTACAACACACACACACAACGTGAGAGGGATGATCCTGCGATTAAATATTGAGTCCACTGATCACCCCATCATTCCCAGGATGCACTACAAGAGCACTATGAGAAGGAGGGCTGCTACCCAGGGCCCACCATCATCCCGCCCCGTCGGCCATGGACTTTACTCAACTTCCTGTTCTGGGCCACCCTGCTGCTGTCGCCGCTCATCAACTTTGCGTGCGGCGTGGTTGTCAGCGGCTCTCCCCTCCTCATCATCGGCTTCACCCTCTTCCTCATCGTAGGTAAGGTCCAATCTGCCTTTTTCATCTTTAGATAATGCGCCAATCTGCCTATTCGTCATCGTAGGTAAAGTCCTTGTCTTGTCCTTGCAAGTTGCCATTCTAAAATCACTGCAATAATCGCATTCAATAACTAGACCCCACCGTCTTGGGTCAGGGTGAACATGGGTGACGTAATAGGCGTGTGGACGGACACAGACACAGACAGACGGACAGGGTGCGAAACAAACCTTGCGGTGGAGACAAGAAGGGGCTGACATGAAATCAATGTACAACAGACATTACCTTTATGAATGTTAAACTGCCACGTGCCCAACACGAAAATCACGTGGGGGATTAGATACCATTCTATCGTTTGTCTTGGAACGCCATTATCTGCCCCCTCGTTGTCGTGTTTTCTGGCAGACCAGGCGTTTTCACCGCGTGACTCGCAATCCAGGGTATGAACAACAACCCATCAAGAAGACATCCACCACACATGCAATTACATAATCATCACATCCAGTTTCGATATATGCCTCTTCAAAATAATGGTTACAACGGTGGAAACCTTGTCATGGAATTACAGTATATTTAACATAGCGGAGAGAGAGAGAGAGGTGTTAAAAAAACAACTACTAGGGGATCACTTTTGCGCTGACTGCTGAGAGAGGTAGAGCAAATGATGCAGCTAAATTGCTTCAGGGAGTTGGGCCTGCCGGCTGACGGCAGCAGGTTTTACTCTAAGTAGAAAATGTTCTTTATTTTTTAACGAATTGGTCCCAGTCCTGCCGTTAAAAAGCCAAAGAACTCATTTGAGTTGTCTGTGGTGTTATTTATTCCCCGATAATCTCTCTTGTTTTTTTTTTTGCGTCCTGTGCAGCTGCCATCCTAATAATCCATCTGTGTTTTTTTCTCTGTGTGTGCTGTTGTTGTTGTCTTCTGTAGCCTCCATTGCTATCCGCCGCCTCATCGGTGTCACCGAGGTGAATAAAACCGGCTCCAGCTACGGCGACCCGGGGCCCAAGAAACAAAACTAAGAAGCTTACCCTGCTCTCACCCACACAGCCCCCCCCTCTTCCACGTCCAACCAACCCACCCCTCGATGCGTGGTTGGGGTCTCTATACCGGTCCCAGTGTGGTCGTCGCCGCACACCGCTGCCCCGCCCCGTCTCTTTTCCGTTCACTCCCGTTTCTCCAACCCACTGCAGAGTCAGCCAAGCCAGCGGGACAAGGGAAGGGAATCGGGGAGCGGCGAGGGGCTATAAACCCCCCCATTAAAACATTAGAGGTATGAGTTAGAGATTATTATTATTAACCACCAGTAGACAGGGAGAGATGATGATCACACAATTTTTTTGAAAGAGAGGGAGAGAGAGTGAATGTAAACCCGTCTGTGGACCTATTGCTCTGGAGTAACACAGGGACAATAAGACTGTGAGAACGGCAGGTACTATGCACTGCTGTACGTACGCCCCTTCCTATGCACCATACATGCCCCCCTCCCACCCCCCTCTTAAATCCCATGTAAAGTCCCCCTTCGAAACGCCCCCTTGACCTTTCCCCCCTACGCCGAGGTTACACGGACACTAGCCAATCAGCGATAATTAGCTCATATCCTGTTCTGGGCCACAACCACCTCCTCCACTTCAAGCGAATGCCAACTGTCATTGTCCCAAGCAGGGCCGAGAGGTGAAGCGCTCATCCCATTGCCCTTGGAAACCTCAAGCCACTCAGCAGCTTATAGCTCTGGTCTCTGTTTCTTTTTTATCTGGTTGGCTGGGTGGGGCCTGTGGGAGGGGAGGTTATAGGGTTCTAACTGCTGCAAAGCTCAACATGGTTGTGATCCCACGGCAATTCTGATTGAACAAGAGCAGTGGTTCCCAAAGTATTTTTATTTTCAAAAGAGTATGCATTGGTTAGAGTTTACGAGTTAGTTTTCCCGGGTCCAATTCGGTTTCATTTGTACACTGTACGTGCACCAAGAATGGTGTATCTGTTTTTAAACAGAGTAAGGGCTCTGAATTAACTAATGGACTTTTCCTCGAAACTGATGCCGACGTCTACCAGTGCTGATCCCATACAGATGGTTAACTTAACAACCCTCAAAAGTCATTGATACCAAATTTCACTTTATTTACTTTTTCAGTGGTCGGCATGCACACGTGCATGACTTGTTTTTTTTGTTTTCATCCAGCCATCTTTAATCATCTCTGATCCCTAAATGTGAGCATAATTTTTATCCGGCAGTCTTGATCAGTTCATACACTGGAAGATTTCCAACATTATTGTTATTCTGTCTCTACTACACCTGTCTTTACTACAGTTGAAATGCAGTACACAGTGAGTTCACATTTCATGTTGTCATGTTTCTCCTGCCTCCTGTTTGAACGCGTCCTTTTCCCAGAAGAAATGTTACACCCACTGCTCTCTACATGTATTCTCTCGCGGCTGTTGAGATTAAACTGTCTTTTCTTACTGTCCACATATAGAGTGCAGCAGTAGTGATGTTTTAACCTTTGCCTTAAATTAAGCTTGCTTGGCAAGGGATTGCTCATTTGCCACCCTTCTTGAACCTCCACCCTCTTCTCACCCTCTCCTATGCTCAATATTTCACCTTGTTTTGAACATTCTCCCTCTTCTGTCTATTCTGTTATCTGTGCACTGCGGGAGGGCATATATAATCAGCTTATTGGGTAAAGGGTTACAATCTAGCAGCCCTATTCTGGCCATGTCACAATGGGAGGAGCATTTGTCGAAAACCGCCCATTCTACGCAACTCTTGTGAGCTTGTAGGTTGGCAATTTTCGGTGGAAGGATTTGGTGTAGAGGGAGGGGGAAAAAGGAGGGCCAAGGCTAGGTTTAAGCGGTTATATCAGCATGAACGTGGATGCATGTTCTCGCTTAGTGAAGCTGCTTCAGCGTTCAGGGCTGGCTATGCACTCCCATCTCAGTTCATGCTTAGTGCTGTAAAGTTGACCAGTTGACTTTAAGCCTAATTTTTCCCCTAATTATGTCACATGCAGAATACTTGAAAGCATAATTATAAAATTATAAATTCAGGTTTTGTTACTTGCACTTACTGGCGATGATGGATTTCTGTTTTTACTTCATTTCAACTGACTCCGTTTATGCACTAGCTGCCACCCGAGTGCACTTTTTTAAAGTGGCAGCAATTTCTGACTCAAATGCAAAAAAATAAATAATAATAATAATCATTGTGCCAGTTTATACTGGCATCGATTCCTATTTTGGGCATATCATTATTGTCAAAGTTCTCCATGCTTTTTCATAATATTTTGAAAATAGATCTACAAAGCCTAGATCTAGCTATTAAAAAATAACCACAGCCTGTGGCTGTTAGGGTTCCTTGACCATATAAATCCCACTCTGATATTATGTGCTGTATCCTCCTCTGCCACACACAATGCTAATCCTATAGCCTAAGTAGTTCTCAAAGTTAAGGGTCCAGAGACCCTTGATGGGTTTCCCAGGGCCTGGAACTCTTGTGAGTGTACAAATGGAACCAAATTAACTTTATCCATGTGCACTCTTATTTTGGGGTCCTTGAAATGTACCGTAAATGTTTGTGAACCACTGAGTTTTTACCCTTCATGATGTGATGCCAGTTGTCATCGTTCCTCCTTGGCTGTTTTCGTTGCAAATTTTGTCTCTAGTTTTGCCCACAACTTCTTCTTCAACCCCTACAGTTTTCATGCAAGCCTTAATAGACTTAATAGTACTGCTTAGATGCACCCCTCCCACCTGCCATGTTAGGAGGAGTCAAACGTCTGTACTGTTCATGGGAAAGGTGAGGTGTTCTCGAACTACTAACTACTTCATTGAGAACTTTTTAGTGTTCTGAATGAACTGTTTGGCGTTCTCAGAACACTTGCATCTCCCACACAGTTGTCCTGACTGTCACAACCGGATGTTTTTTTATTTTTTCCGATACCGGAAGGAATATGTATTGCCTTTTTTTTTTTTTTTTTAACTTTAACCACTCCATCTGAACACTCAAGTGGTTAATGATTAAAAGGCATGAGAAATCCTTCTCATAGCTGTAGAGCTTAGAGCCTTTGCTCCAGAGGATCCATACTTGCCGACACTTGGAGCTGCATTACTCCAAATGTCCATTACAAGTAAAAAAAAAATCTTGGTTATTCTCAATATTCTGACCTTTCTGTACAGCCATTTGAGCCCAGGATAGTGCAGTTCCCTCCCCCCCCGTCCTTTGCCTAGCCCAGTCATTGGTTAAAAGATGTGTATTACCTGAGCAAAATGTGGACATGCAGAAATTCAACCTTTTTTTTGTTGAAACATTTCTTACATGGCATTTTTTTTTTTTTTTTAATGTAAGGAATAGAAGTCCCACTGTAATCATGCAACATTAGAGCATTTACACTGCAATTTGATTTTTTTTTCCCCCGGACTAAGTAATTTGCTTAGGAACGCCTCAAGTCGGCTTTTATTTATGTCTTCTTTTCTAAGTCTATTTGTAACTGTGTTTTCTCGAATTAAAACGACTTAAGAATATTAAAGGATTTGATCACAGACTGATTATGGGATTTCAATTTATTTGGATTTTTTCCGCTCACATTTTCACAATTTTCACCATTTTCAAAAATATCACACAAGCTCATAGTGCGCCACTCTGTGGCACCCTATGAGCTTGTAGGTCTGATATTTTTCAATAACTAAATAACTAAAGATTTGATCACAGACTGATTTTGGTATTACAATTTATTTGGATTATTTTTATTTTTTGCTAGATAGTTTGTGTCTGCACACTTGAAACGGGACGATCGGAGGAGCTTTAGCAGCCATTCTTCAGCCATATCATTCTTCATCTACATCTATGCAAAGGCACAGATGAATTCGTCACCATTTCCATCCTTTCCCCATAGCTCCCATAACACACAACCTTTGGCTCTTGATGTAAAGAAGGCACACAAGTAATGTGTCAGTCCCCCCTCCCCCCAAGACTGTATAAACTGAAAATATTGTATATAATGTAAATGATGAATGTCACATAACTTCTTTTAGAAATGAAACAATTGTACCTATAGCTGTTCCGTTAATATAGCATTTTTCCCCCCTGATGGCGGGCTAAGCAATGAGGCTAGTAACAAATGACTCCATTATGTTCTTCTAGTCTCTTTAAAAAAAGAAGAAAAGAGAAATAAAGCTATGTCAGATGTTCAAGTAAAACAGGCCACCCTGGTATGCTTTCCAAAAGTACTCTATCTACAAAAGATATAGCGGAACAATGAAGCATAACAGACTCTGCATAACAATTTTTTTTTTTCCTTCTCCTTTGATTCGCAGCAGATTTGAACTGCAAAATGAACTACAAATTTGAAACTACAAAATCTGCAGTTTCAAATCAGATGCTGAGCCAATCAAACCAAAGTGGAACATGCTGCTTCCAATGACTATCAAGTTAAAATATCTCTACACAACTAGAAGATTAAGGTTGAAAACCCCTGATCTAATAAGGACAAGAAGCCAAGACACATATGGGGGGGTCCACATTGGTTCATGGGAGGAAACGGACATGCTCAGTACAGACCAGGAAGTTTGACGCTTGGCAAACCATCCAAGAGACCAATGGCATGCATGGTTTGCAAGCATCAAACTTCCTGGAATGTACTGTGCATGTCTGTTTCCTCCCATGAACCAATGTGGACTCCCCCATAGGTGTCTTGGCTTCTTGTCCTTATTACATAGTCATTGGCTGCTTCTGGGAAATGGAACTGCAGTTATGTACAGAGCCTGTTTATGCTCCGTTGCACACTGAAGATAAGATGACAGAACTAACCTACCAGCGCTGTCGGCTGTAGTTTCTGCCGTGTCCGGTGCAGAATGAACCAACCAACTGTCTTTGAGCTGTGAATATCTGCAGCAAACTGCTGTTGTGTCAACACGCTGCTGCTGTTGCTGCAAGGGGGAACTCTGGTCATGAACTGTGCTGCTTATGAAGCTTTTTTTAAACTTTGTAATTGGTTTTCTTACGGAATTGACACCTGTAGACCTTTGTTTTTTTGCATGCTGTGCATTGATGTACAGACACACCCAAAATGAGTTGATTCATTCAAACTGGGATGATTCTTTTACAGACTCTGCAAAGAAACAGATGTTTCGTTCAATCTGAATATGAATCTGAATTAAAAAGGCTTTTCGAAGAAGGTGAATGAAGTTATTTATTTAATTGGCTTCACCTGGTATACACAGTATGTGTTCTATCATTATCAAGCATCAATCGGTTCCACAGATAAATAGTAACTAGACTTAACTAGATCTTCACACTTTTTGCCTCATGCTATTTGACAATTGTACAGTATTTTTATAGTATAGTTCGATTGTTTTGATTCTTTTTTTGTATTCAAGGTCCTTTAAATGAACAAACAGGTTGAGAACTGCCATACACCACCATTTTAAGGTGCGTCTTATTTATTTATTTTTTGTTCAGTCGATTCCCCAATTATCCAACATTTTCAGGTATTTTTCTGTAAGCAGACAAACGGCAGAATTTACAATTTAGGCATTTAACAGACACTGTTGTTCATCTAAGCGACTTGAGCGTAAACAAAAGAGAAAATATGCATACAAAGTAGATGTGTATCATGAGTTAAGAACATAACAGTAGAACATCTGTATAGGCGAATGTACATACATCTTTGCACTAGATGAAGTGCTATAACATGAAAAAGCTAACTGCATAAACTGCTATATAAGTCTACATACACAAACATGAAGACATGCGTTTTCAGACCCATGCGGAAGATGTGAAGTCTACAAGTCTGCAGTTCTGACAACAATGGGAAGTGCATAATATGCATTCCATAGTTTTGGGGCCAGAAGGGAAAGCAGTTTGGGGTGTGCGGAGCGTTGACCAGGAGTGGGTACTTCCATAAATAATGGATAATAGTTTCTTACACCTAAAGCTTTTGTGTGTTTTATATGTGCATTGGATTGCCTCACACAGAAACCAAAACCCAGTTAACTCAAACTGCTGATGATTCTTTTACAGACTGGCAATGCAATGGAACAGCTGTTGGAAACAATCTGACTTTGAATATGAATTGTATGGTTATATAATTGACATGATAGATACATTTTATTTAACAGTTTAACAGTATTTTTTTAAGTGACAATACAATGTGAATGTTATTGTTACTACTTCAATAACAGCAATTATCCAGTAGCCACACATTTCACTGATTAAGCTGATTCATTAACACCATTTCTAAAGGTTCAGTATCTATGATTAATGGGCGTCGTTAATGTAAGCCATTGAGGCCTAGATTTACATGAGAGGAGGGACTGGGGGAGGGGAGGGGGGTGGAATTTGACCCTCAGTCACAAGCAGATACTGATAAACAAAGAAGGTAGTGCAGGTTCTAACTGGAGTATAAAGGTGGAGCCTGCGTGGTGTCGTTGAGCTAAAAGGAAATTGTCGTCAGTTTGCAACATGAATCCTTGATGTCAACATTAGGAGACTGTAAGGTGAGCAGCAGAGGAGGCAGGATACAATGAAAGGTATGTCACGCACCATGTTCTACTGTATCTGTACCCAACAACATGGATGTGAATGCATATATTTCACTTTCGATTTTAAAGATTTACCCTGGGAATTTGTGTCTCGATATCACAAGATGGCTTATTTTGCAGGAGCTTGTTTAATGATTTAAAATTTGTCTTCTGAAAATGCTGATTGTGTTATATTTTGTTTGACTGTTCCACAGAAGTATTGAAAATAGCCCACCGCATTGTAAAGAGACTAAACTAAACCTGATGATAAAGATGCACGTGTTTACATTTACAACATCAGATCTGATATGAACTTGAACCATGGTGTACTTTGACCCTTCAGGCAACAAGCGTGGTGAACCTCAGGACCAGAGGATAGTTCTGCTGGGCCGTGACTGGCTGGACAAGAGTCTGACAGGTAGGATGACTGGGTACCAGCATTTTGTGAGAAGTTACAGTAAAAGTTACAGTGAGAAGCTACGGTAAACAACTAAGCATCATGAACACTAAACAACAAACAGATTTTTAGACAGCCATTCACAAAGTTGGTGAAAAACGTGCATATTATTTTTGAAAATATTCCTTAAAAAAGATGAAATAATTTGGGAACTTCTCCTTTGGTCCAAACATTCATAAGACC
This sequence comes from Benthosema pterotum, assembly GCA_039105355.1. Classification (NCBI taxonomy): domain Eukaryota; kingdom Metazoa; phylum Chordata; class Actinopteri; order Myctophiformes; family Myctophidae; genus Benthosema; species Benthosema pterotum. The sequence goes on from CM076978.1 coordinate 8,003,633, forward strand.
TGTGAGATTGGTCCAGTGAAGAAGAAAAAAACATGTGGGTGAAGGGGATTTTTCACCCTATCACCCGAAACCTTCCTGGCAACAAAAACTAGGCGTGTGTGCAGGGAAACAAACCCACATTCTATGATGTCACTGAGCACTATGAAGCTACTGAAAGACCTGACCGCCTCAGAGATCAGCAACTTTGTGAAAATTGCAAAAATATAATTGTCTCGATGAAAATCACTTATGTTCAGTGTTCTTTGTTTAGAAATGCTGTCATGTAAAATAGTTGTAGTCCTTGTGTTTATATGGTACAGTGTTGGGCAGTAGCTAATTAAATATTACATATTACTGTACAACATAGTGTTGCAAACTTGGCACATTTTATCGATATATTTAACTTTTTTTCCAGACCCCCCTAGTGCCAAAATTACTGAAAAACTCCTGGCGGAAAATCTGTTGCTTTTTTTTGCTGTTGAGTTGGGGCGAAATCGGTAGACAGGCGCCAGAGATAAAACCCTCGTAGTTCCCTCGAGATAAAACCCTTATAGTTCTGTTAGTCTTGAGAGCGTAAAATGAAACCAAATGGACCCTTACGTGTCCATTTGGTTTAATTTTAAGGTCTCAAGAGTTAAATTATATGTAAGCATCTGAATTAATGAATTTTCAAGAATCTACACATTTAGAAAATGTAGAAGAATTGCTATTTTGACCAACATTTTTCCAGTTATTTCTCCTGAATTAGTCCCAGAAATAATGGGACCTGGTATGAAAATGGTCGATAACCACTGCTCTAGCGCATTCTAGTGCATTTGGATTTTGGCAGTTTGCAACACTGGTACAACATAATACCTTTTCTAGCAAAAGTAAAGATATACTCTACCAAAATGTGTAAAAATAATAATAATAATAATAATGTTACTCTGCCAAAACATGTGTCATGAGTTGTTGCTTTTGAGCTTGTTGCATGTGAAAATAGAACAGATTTACAAGCCATCAACAGATGACAACAGAGATGCACTGTAGTTTGTAGATCCTACTTTACCGCAACATTCTGCACACATGACCCACACTAAAAGTTATCACAGTTGTCGCAAGTTGTCATTAAACACTAAACAGATTGTGTTTTACATCTCTATTCCGGGTGGGAGAGGGCGACTTGGGAAAGTAATATTGTAATATCGTCACCTTCTTAAAATAATCGCATAAGTCATTTTTTCCAGGTTTTTCAGGAATCACAAAAAACACCCCCAAAAAAATTTTGGGGGAGTTTTTTGTTTTTCCTGAAAAACCTGGAAAAAATGACTTATGCGATTATTTTAAGAAGGTGACGATATGTAATATATTATTCTTTGATTATAGTAATAAGTAATCATTTAATACTTTTTCTAAGGGGTCATAAGTATTGTAAAGATATTACTCTCCTATTACCCAACACTGGTGGTAGATAAACAGGAGAAGGCCTAACCCTAAAGCCAGTAGCCTATTGGTGAACACCAGTATTGGTGAGGTGCTAAAGCCCAAGGCCTCAACCCGTAAAACAACAATTTCCAGCATCTGGCTGTGAGTGTGCACACCTATTTTCCTTTTTTTTCTCTAACCATGTGTTTATTTCCCAGGAAACACCATCCTGGGCAGGCAGCTGTTCGACACCAGGCGGGATGTGGACATGTGCGTGAGGAGACAGGGCGTCCACCCGGACACGGGACGCCGCCTCACCGTGGTCAACACGCCCGAGCGGTGGATCCGCTACTCGGTGGCAGACCCCGGTCTGGTCGAGCGCAACGTGGCGGAATGCGTGGCCGCGTGCCAGCCGGGACCGCACGCCTTCCTCGTGGTCATTCCCGTGGTGGCGGGCGACGCCCACAAGGGCCGGGAGTGGAGGGTGGAGGGTCTACTGGAGCTGCTGGACTCGGCCGGGGTCTGGGCCAACACCCTGGTCGTGTTCACCCGCCACGAGCGGCTGAGGGGGTCGCCCATCGAGGGCTACATCGCCGGTCACGGGTTTCTCAGGGCCATCCTGCAGAGGTGTGGCCACAGATACCACCTCCTGGACACCAGCGCCTGGGGGGAAGACGACGTCACTCAGGTCGCCGGGATTTTGGGGAAAATCGACGCGATGGTCGCGAGGAATGCCGAGGAAGACGGTGGAGACGGTTACGTGCTGGTGAACGGCAGGTGGAGCAGGGCGATGGTCAGGAGGAGGAAGGAGGTGGACGACAGGGCGGCGCTGAGACGGGCCAGGATGCGGCGAACGAGGAACACACTGGCATCTTTAATTGGTTAGTGAAATCAGTTTGTAAAGCAAAGAGTCATCTCGATGCTGTTGGGCAGAAACCTATTATATCAATATTTTAACAGTACATACTGTACTTGATCTTGGTCCGTAGCCTACTTGATCTTACAGTACTGCGGTGTCACAGAAACTACTACGGTGTCACAAGTTTTTATTTTTCAAACCACAAAAAACTGCAAGAAGCAACAAGAAAAATACAGTACACTATCCATGTTTTGTCAAAATGCCACTTTCTCCAACGTTTTTCAAATAGCTCTTGCTTATTCCTCAAATTAGTAATTTTCTCCATGAAATATACTGTACTTCTTCCATAATGTCTATCCAGTGTTCCATTCTGGGAGGGTCTGCTTTCAACCACCTCAACCATATCATATCATAATATTCCAAACAGATATAACTCCTATTATGCCCTCTGATGTACTGTAAATCCAAGATACAAACTATGTGGGTCACGGATTATCTATCCCATAATCTTTTCCAGATTCTGATGAACACAGTCCCAGAATGCCTGCACTCTTTCACACATCCAGAATATGAGTGATTGGCATTCAAAACTATTGCTTAATATTGCTTCTCTCTCCAAGTTGCTTGCTTTTGATTTTAATTACAGTTTTAGCTGAAATGAAAATTCCAGCTGGGCAGTTCTGTTGTATAATATTTATTTATGTTTATCTATTTTTTTTTTTTTTTTTAAGAAAAGTCTGATCGTATTTCCGCACTGAGGATTCTGCTGGTGGGTCCAAAGCAAGCTGGGAAGAGCTCCGCTGCGAACACCATCCTGGGTCGGCGGCTCTTTGCCTGCGGGCATCCCACGTCCCGGTGTGCAGAGCGTCGGGGCGACGTCGGCGGCAGACGCGTTACGGTGGTCGACACGCCCGGCTGGCATGGAAGATACTGCTCTGGCGACACGCCGCAGGACGTGCGAGCGCAGATCGCGCGCGGTGCGTCTCTGTGCGCTCCTTCTCCGCACGCCTTTCTCGTGGTGGTGCGCTGCGACGAAACGTTCACCGAAGCCGACGGCCTCGCCGTGGACGAACTCTTGAGCCTGTTCTGCTCTGCATGGAGGTCTCAAGCCGTCGTGCTGTTCACCTGGGGGGATAAGCTCGGGGGCACAGCCATCGAGCAGCACATCGAGATGTGGCCCGCGCTTCGAGGATTGGTTGATCGATGTGGGAACAGGTACCATGTTTTGGACAACTCAAAGGCGGCCAAAGGTGGAGACACTCAAGTTACAGAACTATTGGATAAGATCGAGGAGACTGTGGCTGGGAACGACACTGAACGCTTTCTCAGTGCGTTCTGGAGACTCCAGGAACGCAATGAGAAGCTGGCGTGCAGCTCCCAAGATATTACAGATAGACTCCAGAGAGCTGAGAAGGAGAACGAGCGCTTGACGCGACTGCTCGCAGAGACGGACAGGATAGTGGAGGACATGAGGAGGACGTCCGTGGAGAAAGACGCAGAAATGGAGACTCTGATTCAGAGAGCAACCGTGGCAGAGAGACGGACGGAGGAGGTGACCACAGACTACGAGCGAGAGATCGGCAAGCGGTCGCTGCAGTTTGAGAGGGAGCTTGACGCGATAAAACGCATCGTTTTGGAGAAGGACGTCGCGGTGACAGAGCTGCATGGAAGATGCACAGACAGAGAGGAACAGGTGAATCAGACGAATCAGAGACTTGAGGCCAGAGAGAGACAACTCGAGGAGGAGAGGAACAAGCACGAACGTGAAATCAACACACTCAAGGAGACGTGCGAGAGGAAAGCCGAGGAAGTGGAGCACATGAAGACGGCCCGCCAACGAGAAACCAAAGAACTCAGAGACACAATAGAGCGACTAGAGAGCGAAAGATTTCAGAGAGCGACCGTGACGGAGAGGCAAATGGAGGAGAGGGCCAGAGACTACGAGCAAGAGATCGGCACGCGATCGCTGCAGTTTGAGAGAGAGCTCGACGAGCTAAAGCGCAACATTTCGGAGAAGGACGTCATGGTGACACAGCTGCACGGAGCATGTGCAGAGAGAGACGAACAGGTGAATCAGACGAATGATAGACTTGAGGCCAGAGAGAGACAACTTGAGGAGGAGAGGAACAAGCACGAACGTGAAATCCACACACTTAAGGAAACGTGTGAGAGGAAAGCAAAGGAAGTGGAACACATGAAAACAGTCCGCCAACGAGAAACCGAAGAACTCAGAGACACGATAGAGCGACTTGAGAGGGAAATGGAAGAGAAAGACAGTGTGATGAAAGCACTCGAGGATGTGAAGCGTGGCAAAGAAGATGACACAAAGGAAACAACGTCAACTACCAAGCTCAAGACAAACAAGGGTAGTGTCGTCGTCCAGAGTGACATGAGGTTTAACATCATCTCGGTGAGGGAGTTTCCCGGAAAGCAGACGTGGGCGCTCAGAGTGCCTTTAAATGGCCAGACGGATGTCACAGATCTCAGTAAGACCATTCATCCGTTTATAAATCCCAATGGTTTGAGCCTTCCTTTGAGTCACATAAAAAATGATTAACGGTTGTGATTAACGGTTATTTTGTTCTCCATATGCCCCATCTCTCTCTCTGTCTCCCTCTCTCTCTCTCCCTCTCTCTCTGTGCCACAGAGACACAGAATCATCAAGCGGAACGCCTGCAGACTGTTGCACTTTTGCCACATGAAGAGGTTGACGGATGGACAGAGAGAGAGACTGGAGGAGGAGGAATAACGAGTGTCAGTGTGCAGCATGATGGAGTGGCTTTGGAGTGGAAAGAGGCGTGGATGTGGGCTGGGGCTGGGGCGGCTGCAGTAGGAGCAGCCTTCGGGGCTCTGGCTGGCTCCATCAGAGCCCCTCTGCCGCGGGCAGCCATAGGGGCTGCAACAGGGGCTCTGTTGGTGCAGGGGACCTTACGCATGTATGAGGCCAGGCCTCGGGGGAGAACGATGGAGTCGGCGTCCAGCTGAAAATGAGGTTTGCAGTGTTGGTAAACTGCAGTGTGTTGGTAAACTAAATTCTGTTTTTGTAAACCTAAATGGTGCATTTACAGTATATAGAGCCGTTATCGAAGGCGCTTTATTGTGCACTACATTCACGGCAGTTGAAACCATGCAAGGCATTACCAGCACATTAGGAGCAATTAAGGGTAGAGTGACTTGCTCAAGGACACATTAACAGGGGGTTGTCAGGCTGGCAACCTTACAGTTAGCATCCGGTACCTCGCCACCCAGGCTTTCATTTTTGTCCACGTTATGCGAAAAAAGGAAAGCCTGGACTAATTTGTTTGCCAAAATGGCCTGGAAGTGGGAGTCAACCTTTCAGTGGGCATCGCTCCAAATGATGTGACGTATAGCACAGCAGTGGAGGGGCGGGGAAGGGACCGGGGATGACGACCTGTTGGTGAGATCAAATCAGATCAGCTCATCTGCCATCCAAATTCGGACGGCAATGAATTCAGATGGATTGTCACTGTTTTAAGTAGCAAATAAAAATATCATTTTGCCTCTGCTTGCCTGTTTTTTTTCCCCCAAATGTTCAGTTTTACATAGAGCTCTATTTTATTTTTGGTTTTAAAGTTTTGGAAAAATGACATTATGACAAGGCCAAGCAGTGGGTGCTGAGTTGAAAGTCAGTCTGAGCTCATGACTGACTACAGTGAGTGTTCAGTCATGGTTTTGGTTTTTAACATCAGCTTCCAGTGCACTGTTTTAATCATTCTTCCTTGGCTCCAAAACCCATCACTCCAATTTGTCTTTGTTTAGTTGAAGAAAAAGTTGGCACTTCCATGTTTTAATTTATGACCCATTGACTATGCATCAGAGCAGGAATTTTTCACATTTAATTGGCTGACAACGTGCAATAAGCAAGACTTGGCCACTAGAGGGCGGTGTTGTGCTGCTCGATAAAAACTATTCTTCTGGCTGTTGTGTTTAAGAGGAGAAACACTACCCCCTTCAAATACTGTATGCTGTTACTGCATTGCTTGATTAATAATAATAATAATAATAATAATAATAATGGATTGCATTTTTATAGCGCTTTTCTATGCACAGCGTGATACTCAAAGCGCTTACAATGGTCCATTCATTCATACATTGGGAAGTAGAGCAGCGAACAGTCAACGCCAGCGTCCCCACTTCCCACATTCATACACCAGTGGTGGTAACCACTGGAGGCAAGGTGGGGTTCAGTGTCTTGCCCAAGGACACTTCGACATGTAGACAGGAGGAGCCGGGAATTGAACCGCCGACCACTTGATCATTGGATAAGATTACTTTATAAATATTTGCAGGGCTAAAAAGCACAGTACGGTTCAATATAAGCGTCTGCTAAGAGGATTAAAAACTAAATAAAACTGATGGCTTGTGTAGCCTACATTTCTGTCCCTCATATTCAATGAGAAAATGAAAATGAACAACTATCTAAAATGATGGAAATGTAAGATCTATAACAGTTATTGGTTAATTCGTAGGCATACAATTGCCTTATAGTGAGTAGTGGGAAAAATAGTAGTGAAAGTAAAAATCATCATCATGACCTATGAAAAGAATAATAGGCTACAGAAGTAAAGTAGGCCTATAGGCTATTCTTATTATCATATTTTGTTACTGTCCATGAATAAATGAATGATTTTTTAATGAGAATTAGTAGAATTCAAGACAAGTACAACCACAGCACATCTGAAAAACTGATTGGTTGGACACACTAGTTAAGAATACCCTTAATACAATAATGGCCGACTTGTCACTTGTTCATTTCATTATAAAGACATTAAAATACGTAGGCTACAAAAAAAAAGGTAAAAAGTGAAAAGAGAAATGTACTAAGAGGACTGGGTCCACCTCCTTTGTCTGGTGCAGAGGCTGGTTAATTAAAGGGGAAGTCCACACATTTTCAACATAAAGAACAAAAAGATCCCTCATTCTGTGTTCCCAAGAAATGTAGGTCTGAAGAAAGCCACTAACATGGTGAAACATCTTGATGACATCACCATGTTAATGGATTTCTTCCCCTTTAATCACACCACACCAAACGTATGTGTTTCCCTGATGACGTTTAATTGCGGCGACCAGAGGAAGTTTTCAAAAATGAAGTGCAGCTGGCATTATGAGCCCCTTTGCCCTAGGCCTAGGGCAAAGATGGTCGTGTGCATCTCGTGGAAAAAAGTGGAGATATTTGACTAAATACTAGACATTTTGTGCCACGACTTCCACGTGGATATGAAACTAGAGGACGACGTCGCATCCCACGTCTTTGGAATTATTTAATGGGGTAAGTAGTGACTAGTGAGTAGCTCTGGTGCAGAGCTCCACTGCTTCAGACTCTGGACCAGAGCTAGGATTCCCCCCCCCAATCCTATAGGATTCCTATAAGATCTTATAAGATCATATAGGATTCTTATAGGAATCCTATTGGATTCCTATAAGATTTGTTCCAAAATCTGATCTGTTCTGAATCGGATTTTTCTTTTGGACTTTTCTAAAATCCTATAGGATTTTTTTTTTTACTAGGGAAGATGTATTTTTCACCATGTAATGGATTTCTTTAGACACTTCTTTTTTATGACAGCGTACAAATGGAACCAAATGAACCCGTTCGGGTTCATTTGGTTGCATTTGTACACTCTCAGAAAAAAAAATATTGAAAATGGAATTCCACTTTAAACACATTTAGCCATGCCAGGGCTAACATACTGTAGGCCTATATAAGGCAGGAACAGTAGATGTCCACCTTCACTTTGGCTCCGATGTTGTTGATATGCCTGTTTTCTACCACACGGGGGCGCAGGTTGAACATGTCATGTCCGTGCAGCTCATCCTGTCGGTGTCCCCCTCCCCCCACCCTAGTTTATATAAACAGTGCAGGTAGAGACCAGCCTGGGCCTAGTAGGCTATGATGACAGTGGTTTTCAACCTTTTTGATCCCAGGGCTCACTATTTATGCACCTTTTGAGCCCCGGACCACCATTTGACAACATTTTCACCCCACAGACCCAAAACTAAAGATTCTTTTTTCCCACAATTCCAGCCCAGGATGGATTTTCTCTTACAAAACAGACAAACAGAGATAGCAAAATGACAATTTTTCTACTGATTGGACACACTAGTTAATAAGAATACCCTTGTTTACAATAGTGTTCAACTTCTTCATTTCATTAAGATGTTCAAATACGTAGGCTACTAAAAATTACTTCAGTAAAGTCAGAAGCAGCAAATCATGGAGGTAAAATCAATACCACAGACCCGAAACAAATTTTTCCCCCACAATTCCAGCCAGGGACAAAACAGGCAAAAATAGATATCAAAATGACCATTTTTCTACATCCTTTAGTTGTGTAGACTTCTTAATTACGTGGAAAACCAAAGGGCTAGTAGGCTGTGAGACAGAGACAGACAGACAGACAGACAGACAGACAGACAGACAGACAGACAGACAGACAGACAGAGCAGCATGACTGTGTATATTTCTGAATTATGAGTTCAGTTCAGTTCAAAGTGCGTTACTGCAAGTTGTCTGCACACACAGCCTTAAAATTAAGTTTTCTCCTCCATAAAGGTGGGGGAGAGTCGACATCCTGAACCACTAAAGGGAGGGGGGTGAAGGTGTAAAGTAACAGGCCTGACATTGATTCAGATTAAACACGTCTAAGTGCCTGTGTCATGTTTATATAAAGCGAGCATCATCATTACTGTGACAAATTAATAGGAGGGTTTATCTCAGACTTAAAGGAATCCGACGGTGGATGCCAAGTCGTGGTGGTATAGACTAGAGTAGACGGTTGGAGCCGTTTATTATTTTTTAAAGGTTTTGTTTCTTTAGTTACAGGCAGTGGTGGAAAAAAGTACTCCAATAGTTTTACTTAAGTAAATACCGCAATAAGTAGCCTACAAAAGTAAGCCTACAAAACAAGTTGTTTATAAGCTATAGCCACCTGACCAAATGTGCTGACCTCAGCACATTTATGGCACATTTTGGGCAATTCACTAGGGCTGTGTTTAGCAGTTTTTGTGCAATACTAAAGCTTGAAATTGATTAAAAATCATGAAAACCTAGTTTTAGGCATTGATTTATTTATTTCATGATCCAACATGTAAACAATACTATTTTTTGAGCAGTGCTTAACCGACTACATATGTACTGTATGTGTGTCTGTCTGTATGTATGTCTTTCCCCATGTCTGCACCCAGGGCCTGTATGACCTGAGCATGGAAATCTGCAACACAGTAACTCTTAAGTGACGCATTTCTGGGGAGCTGGATGTTGCGAGGACACCCTGGGGGCCCCTACATCATCATGGTACAGTTGCAAACTTGCACCGTTCACTTAACACAGGTGTGATTTTGTCATTTGGATCCATCATTAAAAAAGAAAGGAAAAAAAAACTTGAATGATTACTGTAAAAGTCTCTTTTTGGTCAAATAGTAAATGTGCCTCAAACTGGAAATACTTCCCGCTACAGTTTACATGTAGTCCATTTACAGTACACCACTGGTTCCAGGCAGTAACTGCAGCTGCAGGTTTTGTTCTGAAGTTTATAATCTCTTTGCAACCATGCCTGCAGCCTCCAAAACAATAAATCTCACGATTGGATCCACATGAGTCAAAAACATCTCCTGAAAGCTACACATCCCTCAATCGTGTGGAATAATATAGTCATAGTTATTGTTTAATGACAGGATAAAGCTGTGCGTTGAGCTGTTGTGGCACCAGGGTTTTTTGGGGGGAGTTGATGATGAGGTGTTTGACTCATCAAGGCAAGCGCAGGTTGGCAAACACGCCAGTGTTGACTGACTGATTGATGGATGTTTATAATTCAGCGGTTCCCAAAGATTTAACTTTAACGTCAAGAACACCAGGTCCTAAAGAATCATGTATAGGCCTATAGCGGTAGACCTGATAAGATGTTGTGTGTCAGGGACACCCATAATAATAATAATAATAATACTGTCATATTTATATTTATAGAGCCACCTTTTTAAGTGTTGCAACTCTTATAGACAGCTATGTGTGTCCCTGGCTGTGTCCCAGGGTCTGAGCCACTCTGTTTAGGGCAGGGCAGTGCTTCTCAGTGGTGTGGGATCAGCGGACCCCCAAGGGTCCCTGCCAAGCCAAGGTGGGTCCCAGATAAATGTGTTAATACATTTATCAACAATAATTTTGAGACCCTTGAGGTCCATATGAATTTGGGGTTACATGAAAACGTTTGAGAACCATTGGTTTAGGTGCTGTAATCGTCTTGTTTGTTTCGTTTACCTTGAGAAACCAGTCATGTAAATTATTTAAAAGGAATTAAGGAGGCATCTACACCCCCACTTACACTCTACCTGCCTGCACTGCTCTCCACCTGGGGCAGTGTATCTTTAATACATCGTCACCATGGTAACCAGATGTTACATTAGGTCACATAGCTTCCCGCCCAATTCCCCTGTTGCTATTCTACAATAGAAAACAACGGAAACTACCAACTCCCTACTGTAAATCTACTCAACTACTGTACTTGTGTACACCTTATGTGTGTGTGTGTGTACTTGACTTGATGTTTTGAGGATGATGGTGAGGCGCTTGTGTACTTGACTTGCGTATTTCCATTTTTCAAATGCACTGCTACTACATCTCAGGAGATTGTGTGTGTGTTCGCACGCGCACATGCGCTGCGTGCCACTTCCACATGTCTGTAAGAGCTAGTAGTGGCTTGTCTGATTTCTTGGAAGCTAATTTATGACTGCAACATGTCAACCTTTCAAACCTGATTTCCCATAACAGCAAGGAGTTTATGTTACTTTGCCAGGAGATTAAAAAAAAAAACTGCTCGGAGCCTTGATTAAGAGGCACATGTATGCACGGCAGGAGTACACACATATAATTATATTCTTGTAAGTTGAGATATTTGGAATGCCGTTTCTGCAGAAGGGACATTTGCTAAAGATATTAGTACTGTATTTTTCCTCAAAACCCGCTTATGAAATTACATCCTTTTACTCTTTTTCTTTCCTTCCCTGAAACTGAATTGGGACCCAAGCCACAGTTTAAATGATCACTTGCAAAACCACAACTCGCAGAAATGTTTCGTTTTTTTCCCCCACTCATTTTTCTTCTTTTTCTTGAATTGATTCCAAAGTAAGCCAAAAAACCCACTGCAAAAGACACAAGCTTCTCTATGCTTGGCAAACAAAGAGCTCGCGTGCGAGCGCGATATTATGTGCACAGCTGATTGTGAGATTGGATTTCCCTGTTTAGTTTTCTGCTTATCCTTTCTTACTTAACACACTCGGTGGAGGACAAAGTCTACTCAGCACCACTATTTGAGTCAAAGTCTATTAAATACACTCCATGGATTTTCATTTCGTTTCACTCACACATTTGAGCACCTGCTAATCATGGCTTTGTGTGTTTTTTTTTTTTTGTATTTTGAGGGGGGCTAACCACTCCTATAGACGGCAGTGTGTGTGTCCTGTCCAAGCACGGAAATATCTCTTGTTGACCACCAAGCGCGCGCGCGCGCACACACACACACACACACACACACACACACACACACACACACACACACACACACACACACACACACACACACACACACACAGAGGGAGCCTGGTCTGACTTTTACCTGTGTGTGAGCAGAGCGGAGGTACTGTGGTTGGCTGTTGGCTGATGTAGCAAACCTACATCAGCCAACTGTATTTGATGGTGTGTAATGGTGTTTTATGCTGCAGCCTAATATATATATTTTAAAAAAGTTTGTATGGGGCGGAAGTCCCCCAAATCGAATCAAAAGTTCATAGGCCTTATAGACTCTGCTCGCACACAAGTAGGCCATGTGTGGCCTATACCGGTAGTTGTGTACAATACGCAATGTGTGGCTGCTGCCTGGCTGGAGCCAGGCTAATTTTTGGGTGCAGTGGGAACTCTTAGTATATCATCATGGTTATTTCTGGGACCTATAGCAGTCGAGGCAGGGAGGACCCCCAAGGGCTGCGGTGTTCACCAACTCAAGGTTCAAGGTTTGTTCCAGTCACAGTGTTGTGTGTTAATGGCTTCGATTGAGCAGAGCTGTGGTGAGGACAGACTATAGTCTAGTAGTGGAGAGAGAGGTAAAAGTGACAAGGTGCTGTTGGAGCTTCATACTGACCTATCTCTAAACTCTCACTGGTAAATTGTTCAACCATATCCGTCTCATGAGGCAGGTCGATGGGGGCCGGGGCCTTCCTGCAAATGCTTTGCGGACCCCTTGAGGTGGTGGTGTCCCCAGTGGACCCCACGTGTGAACAACCATGACAAATTGACACATAAGCTGTTTGGGCTAAGCTACAGTGTGTGTGTGTGTGCTAATAACACAAAGTGGATTTGAAGAGTTCACGTGTTAAATAAACAGTGGACACAGGCTGTAAATGAACGTGCTTTCACAAAGAGTGTGCGTGCATTTGTGTGTGCGCTCGTTTGGCTGTTCTCTCTGCGTTGGCCGTTTGGAACCTCTCCATCATTTAGGCTGGGGACCACCTGGTAGGCTGGAAAAACCCTCAAGTAGCACTGGTGGTCCCCGGCGGACACATGGTCGAGTAGCACCGGTATAGTTGGATAGCAGCTTTAGGGTGCATTGATGCTGTAGATGCTGCTACACACTTCTTGCACTAGTGTAGTAGCGGGGCCACTTCAAGTCAACTTTTCGTTTTTGAGTGCCACCACACTGCCCAGCCCGTCCCGTTGAGGATATCCCTTTTAGAAGACACTTGCACTGGGTGAGACATCGAGTGTGAATGGGAGTGCACTGGTTGCCTCCCCACACACCAGTATGGCAGTCACAACAGTGAGAGTGGTCAGCGATGAAAGAAGTACTTGTGTGTTTTTACTTAAAGTAAAAGTATCAATAACCTAATAACCTTGCTTGGCTGGCTCCAGGCCTGAATTGCTCGAGATGCTCGAGAGGCATACTAAGCAGATGCCCGAACTAAGCTGTCTTCCTTTCCAGGCAAAGAAGCAGCAGCTCCACTATGAGTCTCTCCTGACCGAACTTTTCACCTTTGTCTCTAATGACCCTGATACACTAGCAATATTTTGATCAATATCAACTAGCAATGTCAACTTCAACGGGCAACATGATGAGACACATGGGTCTTAGTGTCTTAGTGCTGTATAGTAGCCCTGATTTTGGGGTTCAAGCTTTGTCAGGAATTTCCGAGCGACCTTTGGAGTGTCACTCCAAATGACGTGACGTACGGTAGCAGAGCAGTGGAGGGGCGGGGGAGGGGCCAGGGCTGACGATACTATGGTAAGATCCAATTAGATCTACCTGCAGATCGCTGGTAGATCGGGTGGTAGATGGCTGCACCTGTCCTCGCCCCCTCTAGGCCCAAATCATTTCAGGTTAAGCTAGACTATATCACACACTGATGCATAGTCTATGTACTGTAACTCTTTGCAATTCTATAATTTCATGGAGGACTATAATGGGTAATCAAAAAATAAATCTGGGGTGAAAATGCCCCTACCCCCCTATCAAAAACAGCTACAATCCTTAAAACTAAAGAAAGCAGCAAAAAATAAAATAAAATAACACCCACCATACTTTCTCTAATAACAACTTACAACAGTGGTTTTCAACCGGTGGTCCGGGGACCTTGAGAGCCTACCAAGTGGGTTCCAGGTGGTCCCCAGCTAAATTATTGAAAGTTGATTAACCAGATGTAACTCTTTGAGAGCGTAAACTGGGGACAAAGGCAAAAGAAAAACCTTTAGGTTGGGGGTCTGTGGGCCTAAAATGTTTGTTCATCAAATGGTGGTCTGCGGCTCAAATTCTGAATAAATAGTGGGCCTTGGTATCAAAGAGGTTGAAAACCACTGACTTACAACAAAAATCTTGGTTGAAGAAAAAAAAAGTTATCCTTTAAGTGCAGACTGTGCAGTATACTTGCGTAAATGTACTCCGTTTTTTTCCATCACTGAGTGGTAGTGTACCAGGGGCGGATGTAACATGTCCCATTTGGAGGGGCAAGACAACATGTTGGAGGGTCAAGAGAAAATGGTATGGGGGCGGCTTCAACTGCACCCATACCATTTTCAGTTACATGACTTTTATTATGCAATTAAGCATCAATAATAACATCAGTTGTTGTTGAAGTCGCAACAGACACGCAGCATGCATAAAGCTAAAGGTCTGACTCAGAGAGTTTTCGGTTTTCAATGATGAAATGCTGTTGGTTTAGTGGTGACACAGCTGTAGCAGCAGTAGTAGTGTTTCAAATCATTTTAAACATAAGCACTTTCATTTGAAATATCTTGGGTTGTTTTGCATTCCATCATGTTTGGTGGGGCAGTCAGGGCATTTAGGGGGCATTGATCCCCCCCCCCATGCCCATGCCTAGATCCGCCCTTGTAGTGCACTGATTTCTCCTGCCGTCCATCCGTCCGTCCATCCATTCATCCCAGGCCCAGTAGGACAGTCTGTCACTCACAACCTTGACAGCAAAGAGCACAGCTCTGGTTCTCCTTCTTGTCCTGGTGGAGCAGAGAGCATGAAAAACACATTCACAGCTGCAATGGTCCTCCAGCCCCACCGGGACCTGCTGTGTCTCTATACGCAAACACACAACCTCTCTACTACACACACACACACACACACACACACACACACACACACACACACACACACACACACACACACACACACACACACACACACACACACACACACACACACACACACACACACACACACACACACTCTACTATAGAGTGTTGCAGTCCCGCCCCCTTTCAGAATGTTGAAGGGGCACCAGTTAATAGTTCCCCATTCATTTCCCCCCATAGATATTTCAAAATGTATTAATTTAAAGACCTTTAAAACGCCGGACAAAGCCAACAGTCGACTTGACAAATTATGAACAATGAACAAGACATTTTGAGCCAACCGAATAATTAGAAATTAGAAAAACAAAGACATAAAAAGTGTTACTTAGCCCATGAGCTATTAGTTAGGGCAAGCCAAGTCTGGGAACTAAAACATTACCAAGACCAATGTGTTTCTAATGGTTTCTCATTGTACTAAAATGTTCAAATTTAACACCCATTGGTTGTCAAAGTTGTGATACTAGTCATGACCTAGAAGGCAAAACATGCAGAATGTCATCATGTAGCATGTAGCAAGGTGGTTGTCATGATGCTGAATCCAATCCAGGCATTTGCTTTTCACCTTGGGTTAAAAACAGACATACCCGTCATCATAAATGTGCTTAGTCGGCACATTTGGGCAAGTGCTATGGCACCAGCCCAATGGGTGTTTTTTTTTTTTTTTTTTTTTTTTTTCCCCCAAAACTATTAAGTGAATAAATTTCTTGGAAACGATTAAGTTCCCAGATTGGTCTGCTAAAATTCCCTAACTATAGTGGTATATCTGTTCCATGCAAAGAAGCAGTGTCTCTATATCTGTGACCAAACTTCTCACCTTATCTCTACAGAGGATGCCAAATACTTTTTGAAACCGCTATGTGGAAAAAGAGACTTGTGAGGACATCAAAACATTTTAGCATGTCAATTTTTTTTTTATGAATGCCTAAAACCAGGATGGGAAAAAGGGGAAAAAGGTCCTAAAAGAAATAGCATTAACATGGTCAGACACAACCTGATGATAGAGCAACCATTGAACTGATCCTATGAAGTGAAGGAGTTTACGACAGTGTAACAATGTCTATACTCGGGGTCTATTATTTGGGCTGAGCCTTCCTGTTGCCTCTCCAAGACCATTTGTCCTTAGATGCTCTTCAGTGTTGCTCACTGTAGCTAGCTAGCTAGTCTACCAGCTGACAGGTGCATCATATTGTATCCTGGGAATTCTGCCCCTCATTTTATTTGTGCTTTCTCTGTCTGTCCACATCGACAGGTTGGCCGATCACCACTCACGCTTGTCAAAGTCCAGCACAAGGTGGTATATGATGGTGACGTTGGTTGTGCAAGATAACATGCTGTGCAAGAGAACATGTTGTGCAAGAGAACAGGTCGGAGGGCCAAGAGAAAATGGTATGGGGGGCGTCTAGCCTCAGTCCCAGGCTCACTCGTCTGGGAAGACAAAAGCCCATCTAAGGTAGAAATCTTTTAACCTCCACTATGATTTTACCTCCATGATTGCTGCTTCTGATTTGACTGGCCTAGTTGTTTTGTATGTACGGTATTTGAATGCCTTAATGAAATGAACAAGTTGGCCACTATTGTAAACAAGTGTATGCTTAACTAGTGTGTCCAATCAGCTTTTTCAGATTTGATGCAGTTGTGCTTGAATTGTACTGTAATTCTCCAAGCTGTTATCAGTTTTGTAGCAGTGTGTACTTGACGTGTACTGTAACTCTTATCTCTGTTAATACAAATTTCATTCATTCATTCAATCATTTCCATGCAGCAGTACATCATAACAGTGGATGAATGAGTCAGACAGCTGTTATTGAACATTGCAGCGGGCTATTGGTGTTATTGGTGTTTTTTGTACTGTTCTCTCTTGAATGTGCTGTCAATGTGCACCGAGGCAGCTAACTAGACACAGGAACTGCTTGAAACGACCGGATGTGATCTATACTTGTGTCGCACGTTTATATAAATGAACACCCTATACTTAATCATACCACTATACGGTGTCCCACAAGATCCCTTCAGGTCCCTTCAGAGGTCTGATGAATGCAATAATATCCTTGACGTTAAGATGTTTTAGAGCTACTGCACTAGTAGCGGTAGTGGTATGGGGGCGGCTTCATCGCCCGAAGCCGCACCCATACCATTTTCGGCTACAGGACTTTTATTTGTCAAGTAAAGCATCAATAATAACATCAGTTGTTGTTGTTGAAGTTGCAACAGACACGCCAGAGGCGTGTGTGTGTGCCATAAATTGTAACATTCTAATTAGTAATGCAAGAAAGAGAAATGTGAATAAAACGTGAATAGAATATGCAATGCAAGTATATTCAATGTATTGCATATATATTTATTTGATTGTTTTGGGGCAATCTTTTATCCCCCAGCCTCTCCACACAGAGAGAGGCTGGTTACTGGAAATAGTGATGGGCCATTCATTAGCCATCCTGCTGTTTTGGGGACCAATACCACCTCCAGTCTCCAGGACCAGTTAAACAGGTTTTGAGCCATTTGATAACAAAAGGCAGCTAAATTAATGAGTCTAACACCTTTGGAAACATGCCATTGTAATGTATAGCCCCCCAAAATCCCCCACCACTACTCATTGTTTGTCAGTTACCATGCAAGTGCGATTTTTCCCCTACCCTGAATTACTGGCCCAAGCCAAAGTGAAATCCTACTGAAATCCTCATGTAGGATGCAGCCTTGCAGCCTACACAAACTCTACGTGCCTGAGACATGCAGCATGCATAAAGCTAAAGGTCTGACTCAGATAGTTTTCTGTTTTCAATGATGAAATGCTGTTGGGTTAGTGGTGCCAAAATTGTAGTTAGTAGCAGCAGTAGTGTTTCAAATCATTTTAAATATAAGCACTTTAATTTGAAATATCTTGGGTTGTTTTGCATGGCATTGTGTTTGGGGGGGCAGACTGGGTATTTAGGGGGGCATTGCCCCCCCCCCCCCCTCCCCCCCATACCCATGCCTAGATCCACCCCTGAAGGACATCTTTATACCAGATTGACAAAACAAAACAAATGCACTAGGCCACTCTACACAAAAAATAGAAATATATATATACTGTATAAAACTAGATGCCAGCCCCTGCCCCCCCCCCCCCCCACCCCCCCACCCCGTGACAATGTGCTAAATCAATTGAGCAGGACAGGTTCCATAATTTAAAAGTCTAACCTCTGACCCACATAGAGAGCAAGGCCACTTAGGCTCAACATAAACCGCTCCATCGCTCACCCCCCCTCATCTGGACGCTGATTGGTCAGAAGCAGGTCGGCGGAGGCGCGCCGACGTGGGCGCGCTCTGCCCGTGTTTCCAGGACATTTTCTCACATGCCCTCGCAGCCATCACCCCCCACACCATGGGCGGATCTATCTAGGCATGGGCATGGGGGGGCAATGCCCCCCTAAATGCGCTGACTGCCCCACCAAACATGATTCCCTGCATGCAAAACAACCCAGGATGCTTTACTTGCCTAATAAAAGTCCTGTAACTGAAAATGGTATGGGTGCGACTTCATCATTCACGACAGGGGCGATGAAGTCGCCCCCTTACCATTTTCTCTTGCCCCCCCCCCCCCCCCAATTGGGAAATGTTACATCCGCCCTGGCCCCACACCCACCACACACAGCACACAGCCTGCTCCGTTGCATGGAGACTGACATGGGGTATGCCCCGGCGCGTTGTGATTGGCTAGTCACGTTTGTCGGGCACGCATATCCCGGGCCGTCGCTCTCTCTTGGACCAGTGATAGGCTGACGGTCGTTACTAGTATACACTGTTTCCCATATAGTGGGACGGGGACCCATATGTGGTTCGTGGGACTTTTTTTTAAATATTAAGGCTGTTGAAGATATAACGAGTGAATGGCATTAATTATTTTGTTAATTAATCTGATTAACATTTTTAACGCAATTAACGCATGTGCACATCGACTCAACCCACTGAGCATTTTCTCATTGGAAAAAAATAAATAATAATTAAAATAATAATAAACAGATCTCTTTTCCCCAGATTATTTTACTTTTTTAAATGTTCAAATCCTGTACAGGAAAACATGGCATATTTTGGACATAAGTGGTGATTAATCATTAGGCTATTTGTAAGCGGGGCAGAAGTGTGTGTGTGTGTGTGTGTGCGTGTGCGTGTGCGCGTGCATCACACTCCATTTGACGCTGATTTTTGCATGCCCAAATATGGCGTGTGTATGCCCAAATATGGCATGTACAATTGTACATGGGCAGCTTTGCCAGCTTCAAATCGTGCAGGGTCCATCCCTCAAGAACCTGCACTGTCTGGTTGTCTTTGAACCACTGGTTGAAAACCCACTGAGAAATCAGACCTACAAGTTCACATCGAGCCATATAAAACTCAGCTCAACCAATCACAGCACACGCCCGTCCATAGGTCCCTCTGGACCATGGGATTAGACTCGTGCCGTTCTATTTTGCCTTTTTGCGCGCGCGGCCGTTTCCAAATCTGTGTCCGCTAATGGTATGCGCGCTCCCGCTAGCGACTACCCCGGACGACCCGATGAGAAGATGACGACGATGACGACGATGATGATGCTTTAATTGGAAATAACATCTCGTTTTTTCATTTAAATATGGCGAATAGCCATATTAAGTGATTCCAAATATATATTTATAGCTTGGTCTGCGCCGGGATGGTTCGTTAAACAACAAGGTGCAATGAGTGCGTGCTTTTTTCCGTGCAAAAAAAAAAAACTAGAAACTGCAGCTTCTCCTCCGTCCGACGCACAGAGACGGTGCACCCGCACTGGCATGCAATGCAAGATCTGTTGGATCATCATGGAGATAAATAACAACCGCAACGGCTTCTAATTTATTAGGCCATAGCATAAAGTGCAAATTCGTTATTTGTTTTATTTTGCTGTGACAAAAAAAACTGCATTCGTCTCATTCCTATCCTAGTAGATGCACTGATTTCAAGGGTCGGGACTTTTCTGCCCTGCGCCTCCACTTGGGAAGAAGACATCAGGATATTTTTACGCACAGTATTATTTAATAATATATATAAAACGAATGGCCCAACAAGGCAAGTTGTAACACTTTTATTTTTGAATAGCCTGTTTTCATTTTATTTTTTTGTTCATTATAGCACGTGAGAGGATTAAGAACATTTTCCCGTGGGATTCTTTTTTTTTTAATGCAACGGCCGAGAAGCGGAGCAGCTGAGCCTCTATATACCAGAAGACTGCAGTGTTTGGCTGATCAGGATTCATTTGGAGGTCTTATATAAGACAGGACTGCAGTCATGTATGCAGGACGGAAAAGGAGAAAACCAGTCCAGCGGGCGTAAGTGTATAATATACATTTTATATATAGGCCAATTCATGTGTTTATCGTTTTGACGCTGATCTCTTCTGAAGTTCTGATCCCGTGACACCCCCCCAGAATACAGTGTATCTGTGGTCACATTCAATAAACGATGGTTATTATCTGTATTTATTCATGCATTGAAGTCCATTTTCCGGCGTAAAGGCTATTCTAGGCCCACGAGTTAATTCTGCAGGACTCAGAGGGGCCTGCAGCATAAAGTGACGCAGATAAGATAACATTGCACCGTCACGTATAGCCACTATCACCCTATATCCTTTGGACTGTGTTCAAAACTTTTCAACTCTATAAATGTATAACGTAAGTCTATGACCTCATTTAGAACGCATCAAGTTAGCATTTGTAAAATTGTAGCCCTATACTTTTCTCTAACTGCAGGCCAATATTATTTCGGCCTTGCTTACACTCGATCCTGCAGCATCATGCAGGATTGCATTTCAATTTGAACGCAAAATCGCAAATATAAGGTTACCCAGCATATATTTTTGTCCACTATACGACAGACCTGTAGGTTATATCGCACAAATATTATAGATTAAATGACGTATCCAACTTTAATTGACGGAGCATTTTCGTGTGGAACTTTTCGTTGCCATGATGACCTTAAATCTCCGCACCGGTTCCGCTGCGCCATTTTCTGTCAACACGCCCTTTAGCTCTGATGCTTTTTGCTTCATGCAAGAAGACACTTTCCTCCTCCTCGTCATCTCACCTCATCTGACTGCCGTTTCTTTTTTCTGTCTTGCTGCAGCCAATTCAGGACATGGTCCTCAAAGGACCCTTACATTTAGGTTAGAATATATAGATTAGCCTAATACATATAGGCGATTATTTGGCCGTGAAGTCCCCATTTTAAAATGGGCCCAGATGACACAATTCTTCTTTTCCACACTATTTCTAGTTTAAGCGTATTTTATAATACGAAAATGACTTGATTGAAAATGATTTTAATGCCTTAAGAATTAGTTCATATACAGTTTATGTTGTGGCTCTGCTTCGTTTTATGAATAATGAATATATAAAATATGTATTAATGGGAGTGTAAAATCACTTTTTATAGGCCTATTAATTAACTAAGTAGACTAAGTTAATTTACCAAGTAGATTATTAAAAAAATCAATGGAGATCTAAGTTGGTATCATATGTGATGTTTGTTGTGAGCTCTCATCTATGCTATATTTTCTCATGCAAAGTATGTATTTCCTGAACTAGTTTGCTGCAGGATACAGGTGCATATGCATGCAGATTTGCATATACCATTGGATAACAATTGTGCCCAATGGTCCATATTATAACATAAATGTGCTCATGTGTTATCATGCAGGAATTATAGGTCTAACCCCCACTAATAAAGCAAAGAATGAATATATACATAATTATCCACAGGCCCTGAAAATGCTTTGACCCTGCAATGACCAAGCTTATGGTCATACATTAAATGCCTAAAATAAATACAATAAAATGCAGATTTAGTCATATTTGTCAATTTATGATGAAACATTATTTTGTAAAACATGAATGAGACTCAAGTAATTTGTTCATTAATTAATTTAAATGAATTAAGGCTTGTATTTTGCAACACATTCTGTTTGCCATGTTTAGTTATCTATTCTCAAAGTTGACATTATTTATTTCATTGCATGCATGTACACGTGCACACACACACACACACACACACACACACACACACACACACACACACACACACACACACACACACACACACACACACACACACACACGGCTAGACATTATTTTTATAATTTAATTGGATAGCATAGCCACTCCATTTAAATTGGATAGGCTATGCTTTTCAATATATTTACTTCATCATATTGGTATCCAGTGTTGGTCAATATTACTTAGGAAAGTAACTTCTTTACTTTACTCTTTACCGCTTAGACAAAGTAATATCATTACTTTACTTATTACTGGAATTGAAGAGTAATATATTACATATTACGTTATTACTTTAAGTTCTCAACACCGCCTTTGAAAAAATAGAGATGTACAACATAATCTGTTTAGCGAGCTCTTTTTAGAACTGAATCCAATTTATTGGAATAATAATAGTCTCCAATCCCACAAACTGCACCTGAAAACAAAGCCAACAAAATCTGTCTCTTTGACTTTTTAAACTTTTTCACAATTGTTTTCAAAGACAGTTGAGGTCTTGTATTTAAAAATAAAATACAAAATAAAACAGCAAGCGATTTGTAGTTTACATAACTGTGCGCAGGATGCAGCGTGTGGACTGGATCTACAATCTACTGCACATCTCTGTTGTTACAGTACCTGACGATAGCTTGTAAATCTGTTCTATTTTTGCATGCAACAACAAGCTCATTTTAAAAAAGTAACTTGGCGTTACTTGCAAAGTAATGCATTACTTATTACCCATTTTTGCAGAGTAATCTCGTTACTTTACCTTTTGGAGCAAAAGTAATAATATTACAGTAATATGTAATCTAAAATTAGTTACTGCCCAACACTGTTGGTATCCGATAATTATTTTAAAATACATTTTCTGTATCACATATACTGTAAAATACATTTTCCATTAAAATATGATTTGGCCGATATGAAGACTTAATGTGCCAAACAAAACACGAAAGGTTGAATGAACCTAAACATGACATTGTGGGCGCCTCTGTGCAGGGAGTAATTGTTTAAATATTCTCTCCCTCATTACGGTGATTGCCTATATAGGCAAGCTATTGTTATTGCACTGCAAATTGTCTAAACAATTTAACAATTTAATTCCTGCAATAACTCCATTCTCC
Organism: Benthosema pterotum; assembly: GCA_039105355.1. Lineage (NCBI taxonomy): Eukaryota > Metazoa > Chordata > Actinopteri > Myctophiformes > Myctophidae > Benthosema > Benthosema pterotum. Next base: position 8,026,661 of record CM076978.1, read on the forward strand.
CCTCTGATTGGCCAGTGAATTGAAACTCTTCCCAAGGCTTTTATATGCTCCAGAGCCATCTCGTAGAGTTAGGATATTAAGGGGTCAGAAACTCCCCTCCCAAGCACTGTTCATGCAGCCTTGCATGAACTAGCTATTTTAGGCATTGTGTGCAATACGCCAACTATTTTAAAGCATTGTACAGTAACACCTAACATCTCTCTAATGTTTATGTTATACTATCACCACAAAGCAATATAAAATAAAGGGATTCAAGATATTTAAAGCTGGGCTGTTGCCTGAGTCCAATACTTCCGGTCCAGACCTTGTCCCACTTGGAAGTCACCTTTGTCAATAGACTTCTATGTAGACTAGTTGTCATTAGACCAGATGGGAGTGAACCACGTTTGCGTAACTCTGTCTATGCTCTAAGACTCTGGTGTGCTCTAGTCTGCCTCCTCTTCCCTCCTTCCCTCCTCTGTGACATACCCAATTCAGTGAAACACACACTTTTGCCTCTAACAGTGTGGTTACCCATATGGGGAAAAAAAAACCTTATCTGCAACTTATATCCATTGATAACTTGTGAATGTGTCACTTTCTTACAAGGCACTTTACAAGAAAAAATACTATGGATCTTATATCTGTTTTGCATGTCATATATTATTCTTATAAATTACAAAATACAGTATACGTATGTTTCACTTTACAAAAAATACTATGGATCTTTACTATGGAACTTTATTCTCTGATATGGTGCCACGTTCAAGAGTTTGCATATCGCAAAATATTTTCCATATGGGTAGCTATATAAAGATAGGCAACCCCACTTGCAATTTGGTTTGTTTGGTTTAGCTTTGTTTTAAAATACACATGACATCATCATGCCTGGAAGTTATGACCCTGCAAGTTATGCAGGATTGCCTATTGAGTAGCAAAAATCTACTTTCTGGCCTTGCAGCCCATTCATTGAAAAAGAAAAAGTCCTATTACATTGCATTAAACAATCACTTGGTTGCTTGATTTGCTACTTACTTTATGTTGCAAAGACTGTTTATTATGGCACAACCTCTGCCTCTCTCTGTGTCTCAGACTCAGAGGAGGGCTGTGGTCACTGTAGAAACTGGCCTGGTAGGCCGGTTTGGTCATTTAAAAAAAGGTTGAAAATAGCATTGCATTTTGAGCTTGTAGATTTTAAAATTTCTTGGCTCTTGTATACACCCTCTAGTGACTGAACACATCCTGATGGCACCACAGACTAGTGCAGGTACCAGTCTAGACTAGTGCATGGCATGGACTAGTCTATTTTTCGATTTACGGGGAGCCCAGGACTCCCTGATACTCCTTCATCGACCCCTAGAGAGGGAGCATTGGTTCTCACTTTGAGAACCAAAGCCATAGACACGGCCCTCTCCTCTCACACAGGGCGGAAAAGAAGAAATCGCAATCATACAGTCTTAAATGTGAAAAGTGACCCTTTGTCTTTTTCTGATCTTTTCCCAGGGTGAAGCAGCCGCCGGCTGAGGTGACCAAGTCTAACCCGTCCAAGCGACACCGGGACCGGCTGAACGGAGAGCTGGAGAGACTGGCCAGTCTGTTGCCCTTCCCTGAAGAGGTGACCTCCAGCCTGGATAAACTGTCCATCCTCCGCCTTAGTGTCAGCTACCTGCGAGCCAAGAACTTCTTCAATGGTAAGATTCTGTTCCTGGTTCCCTTTTTTTATGAATCAGTTTGCTGGTACCTGAAAATGATGCAGTGTTACATGTTTGGTGTAGGCAAAGAACAGATTCTCTCTTTCTCTCTCCCTGTTTTTAATTTTTACTTTTACAAATTTAACCATTTGGTTACTGACCAGACTATTATGATCTGAAAACCCCCTTAACTTTCAGTGTACACACACACACACACACACACACACACACACACACACACACACACACACACACACACACACACACACACACACACACACACACACACACACACACACACACACACACACACACACACACACACACACACACACAGTATATCTAATCTCTATCTATACAGTATATTTTTTTCCACTGGAGCAATCTCACAGGTCTTAGGCATGTTTGGACCAAAGGATAAGTAACCAACTTAATAGCTCTTTTTTAAAAGAATATATTAGAATATATTAGAAAAAATAGTTAGATTAGTTGCCAAGAATGGTGGTGCCGGAGGCTTAGTAGCATCGACATAGCGACTTTTGGGCTCAGCACATAGGATGTAAATTGTTAACTGCATTTAACCTTTGTGTTATAGACAGAATCTACACTATAGCTGTTTATAGGAAGGGGCTACAGCGCCCCTCAAAAACACCCCCAAGGAGTGGAGAAGACCAATTATTTAATTAATTATTCATTAAACCCCCCTCAAGGACCCCTGGGGGTCCCTGGACCCCACTTTAGCAAATCACTGGAATAGAGTATAATGAAGATGTGTTTCTGAGTGAGTTGATGCTAACTGACATGTTCTGGTCATCACTGTGAACACAGTGTGTTGAGTCTCCAACTGCTCAGGCGAAAACGTGAAGGGAGCGCTTACATCGCATGACTTATGTACAACCGCATCGGATGGAGCAGGGGCTGCTGTTGGTGCTGGGTTTGTCATCGGATGTCACATAGCCTTAAGAATGTGTTCCCGCACTTATTGCATCATTCGGCGGATAGATGGGTAGTAGCCTGTGCTGTGTTTTGACAAACCTTTGCATGGCTCACTTGAGATCGAGTCGTCGTCTCGTTCATTCAAGAATGTTTTAGATCAGTGGGTTTTCAACCAGTGGTTCGGGGACCAGTAGTGGTCCCTGAGAGGGTTCCAGGTGGTTTGGTGGCTTTGAGAGCGTAAAAGTGAAACCAAATGAACCCTTGCGCATCCATTTGGTTTCATTTTTACACTCTCAATAGTTAAAATATTGATTATCTGAATTAGCCCCAAGTCTAAGCAATTAAGAGAAGGTAGAAGATTAATGGTAAATTTGATTTGCATGTTTGGCTGTTTGTTTCCCAAATCCAGCATGGAATTGTAGACAAAAACAAAATAAATCTTTAGTTTTGGGTCTGTGGGGCTAAGATGTCGTCAAATGCTGGTCCATGGCTCAAATTATGAATATAGTGTGGGTTCTGGTACAAAAAAGGTTGAAAACCACTGTTTTAGATACACAAGTTGGGAACGATGAGCGTTTTAGATTCTGTGTCAGTGCCATTCCACCTATCTGTCTGTGTCTTTCTGTATCTGTGCCTCTGTGCCCTGTTATTCGTATATCTGGTTCTGTGTCAGACATGTCCAAATATGGCGTGTTGTGATTCCAGAACAGTCCAGCTCCCTATATGAACACTGTGAAGATGGCTGTGGATGTGTGGAGCATGTGCGTTTCGATTTTGAACTTGGTGGGGCGCCGCAAATGGTTCTCGAGTTTTGCCTGTAGTTGTGCCACCAAGTGCTATGTGTATAGATCTGTAACTCTTGAGAGCGTTAAAATGAAATTGTACACTTCTAAGAGTTAAATTATTTTAAACATTTGAATTACGTAATTGCAAGAGTCCCCACAATTGGAGAATATTTGTTATTTTGACCAATGTTTTGCCAGTTCTCTTTCCCAATTGTGGACAAAAACGTGAAAGTTATTAGCTTTGGGTGCAAGAGACTAAATTCAACATCACAAACTGTCAACTCAAACCCCAAATACTGTTTTCAAACAATTCTCCCCCTCCATTTTTTATTATAAGTGCATTATTCTTAAACACTATAACAGTAAGTAACACCATCACCACTATTTCAAAGTCAAACTTTCTTGGGGGCCTTGAAATGGATTTTTATTTTTTATGTGTAGATCTTGTTGAGCCGGTCATTTTGAAAGTAGCTCTCAAGTCAAAAAAGTGTGGGCACCCCTGGCCTATAGTAACTTTATTTTTGTTTGTTTTTCTTCACATCTGCTGTGGTCGCACCCCTCCTCATCCAGATGTATTTGATTGCCAGAGAAAGGCCCCCTCCTCAATATTTCATCAACACCAGTGTGTGACTTTTTTTTTTCTTCTTCAATTCGTACTATGTAGAGTGTTACTATGCCGTTTAAAAGAAAAACAGAAAAAAATCACTAAACAAAATTAAAAAAACAAAAGAGCAATACAGAAAACGGTCGCCTTCTCCCCGCCATCGAAGCCAAGGCGACGTTATTTTTAAGGCTGCGATCTTTTTAGAGAGAGAATATGCTGCAATGCGTCCGCCGGATGCTCTCGGTCGTCATGAATTATTGAGAGAAAACCCCCCGGAGTTTAAAGAATTTATGAAATGGAGGGAGAGCAATGTTTGTTTAAGGCTGTGGGCTTTTCAAAATGGCTGTTTGGGGGACGAGACTGACAGCGTCCAGGTGATATGAGTGTGTTTAGGAGGAGGGGGAAGGTTGGTGGGTACTGCAAATGCATGTCTTTTTGATGTGTTTGTGTGTGTTGTTATTGAAAGGAGTGTGTTATACACACACACAACCCACAAGAAGAACCCTGAGAGGAATGCTTTATGTTTGGCCTGTTCCAGATATACAGTAGGTGCAGTTAGACTGGTAGATGACCTCACAGACATCTAAAAAATCTCAATCTATTCGGCTCTGGTTCAGGCTCCTGGTACAAAACCCCGTATACACACTTTAATGTTCCATTTCCTTTAGACGAACATATAAACCATCAGTGATGGGCAAGTTACTGGGAAAATGTAGTAAGCTACACTACTTGTTACTCTCGAAAAAATGTATCTAAGCTACACTACAAGCTATCCCCAGAAAATTGTAGCAAGCTACACTACAAGCTACACGACAAAAGTAGTTTGATGTAGCTTGCTACATCAACACTACATATATATAAATATATATCTCAACTTAATGTACAACTTTCTAAATAATAATCATAATGAAATAATATAAATAAAAATCATAATAATAATCTAGGGGTGGGTTTGAACCTAGGATGGTGGCATGTCTAAGTTTTGGGATGTATATTAGAGGTTTTCTACCCATTAAAAATGGGCGGAATTCGAAAATGTATGGGAAAATGTAGTAAGCTACTTTCCTTGTTACTCAAAACAAGTAGTGTAGCTTCACTACAAGCTACTCGAAACAAGTAGTGTAGCTTCACTACAAGCTACTCGAAACAAGTAGTGTAGCTTCACTACACTACTAGCTGTACTCAGAACAAATGTAGTAAGCTACACTACAAGCTACGGGAAAATGTAGTTAAGCTATGTAGCTTAGCTACTTGTAACAAGCTACTGCCCATCACTGTACCCCATTCATAGCCCCATACACTGTACCGAGTATGATGTATTTTAAAGGGGCAATAACATGAAATTCAACTTTTAAAATGTGTGTATGTTTTTGGTCCTCCCATGCACTTTCTTTTACCCACACAAATAACCAAGGCTAAACAATCAGGCGTTCATAGCATATACTGTAGGAGCTTTAATGGAAATCTGTTGCTCTCAGGAACAGCTCATCTGATTTTGTCCTCATGATGATGTCATCAGTGCACCCTGCCACTACCAATCACTGTGTAATTCCAATTCTGTGTAACTCTTCTTCAGTCTTCAGTTCCAATGTGCACCATTGTTCTTCAGGCTAGCGTAGAAAGGAAACAAGTCTGGATTTGTCTAGCATCAGTATGACTCACATATTAAATAATCTGCATATTGGCGCCCCCACCACCTCAGGACATTGTGGTACTGCAGATAAAACTGCTTTCAAAGAAATGATACCACTGGTTATATCAGAGTGGTGATCGGTTTTTTTTTTTTTTTTTTTTTTTTTTTTTTTTTTTTTTTTTTTAAGAATATTTTGGTGTAGTCTTAGTCTTAGTCTTTTGAATAACACACACATTTAGTCCTCTAGACTTCTCAAATTAATTTTTGATAGTGTAGTCTTAGTCTAAATATCAAAAATATTTCAGTCTTGATCATTTTAGGTTTGAATATGCAGTCAGTCATGGATCAATAGTTTTAATAAGCAACATGTCTCATTTTATTTTTAGTACAACATACAACGTATAAAATGAGGTCTAATCTAAGCCTATAGACTGCTACAAAACTTAATTTTTAGACCCCATGGTTTAGACGGATGTTCAGACATCTAAAAGTCGACTATTGATCAGTGGAATATAGATAGCAGATTGTTTCTACTTTTGTGTGACACTGAGTATAAACTAAAGTAGGGCATTCATTTGGTTGGGGGGAAAAACATAAAAAGGAAAGAAAAAAAGAAAATATAGCGATAAAAGGGGTTTTCTGCCCGACAGCGGCGATATGTAACAGCAGCATAAGCATTCGATGGCTCGCCTTGACCCGTCAGAATATATTATTGATAGAGCATGGAGCTCAGAGCGTATAGGTCAGATAGTATCCCATGCTGATATAGGGCCCATGTTGTCTAAGTGCATTAGCCTACTTCCTGGACTGCTCCCTAAGTAATTAACGAGCTGCGAGGGCCGAGTACATTAAGAGGGAAGGAAGGACGGCGTTCCGCAGAGAGAGACGGACCCAGACAGAGAGACAGATAGACAGACAGACAGACAGACGACGCACTGGAGCAGCCCTCTGGGCTTCCTCATGTTGGCCCAGCACACAGTCATCTGTTGTATGTAAACATTGTAAACACTGTTTGTCAGGCTGGCAGTGCGTAGAGAGGCATCCCCCACAACACACGTACAGTACATATACAGTAGTAGCACTGGGTGATGGTAATTGGCTACAGCTGCATTATATTACTCGGTTTGTGTGCGCATGTGTGTGTGTGCGTGCGCGTGCGCGTGTGCGTATGTGCAGCCACGCGACACAAAAAAATAGCTAGGCATTACTGTATCTTTTCTAGGTGTGAGTAATACATACACATAATTGTAATTGCGCTTGCATAACAAAATACATATTTTAAGCACAGGTTTTTTGTGCGTATGTCACTGTAGATTGCACTTGGTTTGGCCGTCGGAGACGTGCCACCTAAAGGTGACTTCAGATTTGAAACTCGAGCACACCTTTTTCAATCTTGGTCTTTTCATACAGGGGTGCCCACTGCCTGCTTGGCCAATGAGATAGGGGTCTTTTTTTGTCAGCGTTACCAAAAGTGGGCCTTACCAAAAGATTGGCGCAAAAATGCCTGACGGATATATAATGGCTGATTTTGACAACTCCAAATTAGTGTGCGTGCACACACATGCGCGCACACGCACGCAAGCAAGCACGCACGCACACACGCACGCATGCACATACTGTGTATAGGGACTTTTGTTTGTCCAATCATTTATTTTCTTTTTTCATTTCTTGTCATAATAATTAATTATAACTACTTGAATTTGCTGCTTGAGAAGCATAATGGTGAATATTTAATTAGTAGGCAGTATTAATTTGGCAAAACACAGATGGGAAGCGGTACTGTATGTTAGTCTAGTGTGTGCATGCATGCATGGGAGTGTCTGTGACTCTCGAATGCTGCCCTATGGCGGACTTGTAGATCTGCCCTTTTCAGCAATAATGCACCCGAGATAAGCACTCTTAGGGTTTAAGTGGTGACAATAAAAGTTCCTATCACTCAAAGATTTGGCAAGTAAGTAAGTTGGTAACTCTATGAAGATCACTGATGAAGACTTATGCTATAAAGCAGGGGTCTTCAAAGTTTTTTTGCTAAGAAGAACCCAATTTTCAATTAAATTCAAGAAGCTTTATTGGCATGAGAAAATAAACATTTACATTGCCAAAGCAAATGTCACAAACACAATACGATATAATACGATATAATAAAAAGTATATACAGTGGATGCAGCATTTGGTAAACAGAGTTATGTCACATTGCATTGTTGTATACTTGTTATAACAGGGCAAAGAGTCCTTTTTTTCTCCCTATTTTTTAAACAATTGGAGTCATTGTTTCGGCTCTTCGGGACAAATGGCGACATTTGTTCTCAAGATTATGCAGAAAAAAACTATATAAGATTTAAATGTAGCAGTTCTGTTTACATGGGCATGGTCGAGTACAAACAGTAGAAGTTTTTGGGTGATTGTATTCCAATAGCCAATCTTCTTTTGTCACAACAGTTCACAAATCTTGCTGCTGTGTTTGCACATTGGAGCGGGGTCTGTCTGTGGCGGCCTTTCTCTGCCTGTGATCTGTGAGTCTGTCTGTGATCACTGAGTCTGTATCTGCTCAATGCTTTCCTAAGTTTTGGGTATTTTGCTGTGGTCAGGTATTCAGCCAATGTATATTCTCTCTTTAGTGATCCGTTTTGTTTTGGTTTTGGACCCCATTGGCTTAGAAAGAGAGATAAATGAGTGACTTACTGAAAGACCGCTTCATAGACTTGTTTTCGCACCACTGTGTGACTGTATTCTGTGATCAAAGATTTAGCAGTGTATCGTGTCGTATGTGCACGTGATGCAGGTCATCTGCTTCGAGATCAGATTTATCGTGGGTGGAATGGCTCTCTTTGTGCCACACTAGTTGTGTGGCTTCATTGTCTCCGAAGACACTTCTGTGCAACTTACCCGCCCACCATTGTCACTTCTCAACATGGATAATATAGCGTGGAGAGTCAATTATATGGATGTTAGTGTAGGCCTATTGTGTATATATCTCTCTCTTTCTCTCTCTTTCTCTCTCTCTCTCTCTGGACCATTGTATGAGGACTGCTGTCCTAGAAAGATTCATTCCCTAGCTACTTTGTCCGGAGCGATGGAGAGTCTGAGCAAGCCCAGCACCCTCCCCCTCCTCCACCCTGTCACCCTGTTGGGCTAAGCCGTCTAACCCACCTACCGTGTATTCATACTTTACCTACCTACCGCGTAGAAGCCTTGTTAGAACAATCCGTCTGTGTTTCCTAGAATGAAGTTATTGCGCTCGGTAGTTAACGCCACACACAGTGTGAGGAGTTATGGACTTGTACATCTTCTGTTTTCACAACATTTATCTAATGGAATGAGTGGGGGAAAAAAACTCAATTCCAAGTACTCATCAGAGGTCAACCCTTGCAGTTCAAATATGTTTTATAATGTGCATCTCGCACGCCTAAAGATAAAGAGTATACTGTAGGGCTGAGAAGTGCCTAAATATCACAGCACAGCTCTTTATTTCGGGGCTGGGACAAACGGAGACAAGATCCTGGTCGACATAACTAAGCTAATCAGGGCATTCACTCGCTGGCATTCTTGGAAGAGAGCTGCTATTCTTGACTTTGCTGCTACGTTGCCCTCCTTCCTTCACTGCTGTTTGTTTTGTCTCGTTTCCTTTTAGCCAGGGCTGGATATTTAAATACCTACTAGTATATATTCTGTTCCATTATTTTTTAAAGTTAAGCTGTATGAAATCATTTCCATTAATTTAGTGGTGTCAGCTGTATTAATTGATTGTTTTTTTGTGTCCAAGTCATTATGCCCAAAAAGTAGTTCCCAGGGTGGTCAAAAATGTTCGAATGTGGTGCTAATATTTTAGAAATAATTAATCAATACAAATTATGTTAGTTTTGTGTACCGTATTCAAACTATTCATATACTTTTACTGTGTGGCGCCAGTCATCCCTACAAAATGACCAGAACTACTTCATATTCACCAAAACGACCTTGGTTGGACTCTGACAATCAATGAATACAGTTGGCACCACTACATTAATGACAATTATTTCCTACAGCTTAACTTCAAAAAATCAAAACGATCATCTCTTTAAGTAGACTTTTGAGGTACTTTGTTTTACTAGCGTATTTTCAATGTTTGATATTTTTTTATATTTTTTTTTTACTTTTACTCCACTACATCTCAGAGTCAAATACGTTGTACGATGTTTTCATGCCACTAAAATGATTGTATCACTAGGCCTATATTAATTAGATTTGCATTATTAAAACGTATGAAATGGGCCATCCACACGACTTTCAGTAACAAAATATTATGTTTTATCCATGACAGTACCTTTATTTAGATTTTTCACTCAAGTACATCTTGATTACTGGCCTTTTACTTCAAATGACTGATACCTTTACTAAAAGTGACGCTAAAACAGCCACTGCTTCTCCATGTCAACAGCTCTGATCTGATGAGATTCACATTAAATTAATTTTAAAGGTCACATCCCATCCGAAAGGTCCCCAAAGTGACAGTTCCCCCTCTTAAAGGTCTCCTTGGTCCTTATAAAGAGAGTCATGTGCTTCTTGCTAAGGTCTGCTAAAGTCAGTAGTTTGTGGGAGGAGATTAACCCTGGCTGTGCCCATCACTGGCCTTTCACAATTTTAACAAAGTAGATTTTCATGTTAAAGTGACCCATGATCATCTAGGGCTGCCACTATCGATTAGTTGGTACACCCACAATGGGATTTATTCTGAATCAATAGTTTTGTTAAATTACAGAATGTAGGAGAATTGTTATTTTGAGCATTTTATCTGTAGCCTACCACATCAATGCAGCGTGGAATTGTAGAAAAGGTCGTATCCAATGACAAGATTGAACAAAATGCTTGAGTGAAGCAGCGGGATTCCGACCATTTGAGTTCCATGTGTGATTAGGGATAGGTTTAGGGTGAATAATTGGTAATGCATTACGTGAACAGGGCATTTATAGCACCATTTACGTAATGCATTGCATTCTGTTCGAATCCCAGCTCCTTCGGTATACATGTCGAAGTGTCCTTGGGCAAGATACTGAACCCCACATTGCCTCCTGTGGTTGCTACCACTGGTATGTGAACATGTGAAGTGAGTACACTGTGCGCTGACTGTTCACCGCTTCACCTTCCAATGTATGAATGAATGGACCATCGTAAAGCGCATTGACTATACACATAGTGCAGTGGTTTTCAACCTTTTTCATACCAGGGCCCACTATTTATTCTGCCACAGAGTTTAGTCTCTCACATCCAAAACTAAGGATTCTCAAGTTTGTGTCTACAATCTAAGAGAGTTGTCAAAACGTTAACAATAACAATTCTTCTACATCTTCTTTCTTGAAAATTAAGTAATTCAGACGTTCTATTTTAACTCTTGAGATCGGTCCATTTGGTATCATTTTCACGATCTCAAGAGTTACAGATTTATAAGTTTCCTCTTCCTCAGTGAAAACCCCTCACGTAGTGCATAGAAAAGCGCTATAACAATGCAATCCATTATTTGTGGTTCAGTGTCTTGCCCAAGGACACTTCGACTTGTTCAAGGTTCAAGACGGGAAGGAACCGAAGGAACCGGCGGTTCGAACCAGGATTCGAACCGCCGATCCACGGATCAGCTGAACGACCCCAACTACCTTCTGAGCCACAGTTGCCCTGAATAATACCACTAGTCGGGGAAAATGCCAGCGTGTTGGAATAACCCAGAACGCTGGGTCTGATAAGCTAAATCTCATTAAATGGCGGTCCATCCATGGCTCAAATGCCACATGAATAATGGACCTTGATGTTGATGTACGTGAAACAAAGCTACGTACTGTGTGTACTATGGGGGTGGGATGCTTACTTAGCAGCCAAAGCTGCTTACAGCGGTGCATCGTGGATTGATGGCTGATGGTTGTAACCTGTGCTCTACGCGACGAGGGCGAGAACAACTAGATCAGGGTGGGGCTGATTAATCCTGAGATGATATCATAGTAGGAACGCTTGTTGTTGCTGCTGTGGGTGCAACCACTGCCCTTTGCCGTGGAGTTTACTGTAAATATGGATGGAGATTATGGTGAATAATAATCCCTCTGGATTGCTGTGGGATTCCAATATATGGCTGGGTTTTTGTTTGTTTATTTTTTTGTCGGCCAATGTGTCGACTGTCACTTTTTGTACTTCTGTTCCGCTGGGCTCAAGTACTGTTGCCCATGAGGCTGCAGACAGAGGCTATATGTAGAGCAGGGGTTTTCAACAGGTCTCTAGGGACCACCAGGGACCACCAGTGGTCGCTGATTTGGCTAGTGGTCCCTGATTTTGCGCTGATTTGGCCTGGGGGCCAAATCAGGCCAGCTATTGAATTATCTTCGGCCCGCGGGATGCATGCTGTTTCATCTTTGCATTTAACTTGCTATTAAAGGGGAATTGCACCCATTTTCAAAATTTTCCTGAGAAGATACAAATGTGAACCAAATGAACCCTAGCGGGTCCATTTAGTTCCATTTGTACCCTCTCAGGAAAAAGGGGTCTGAAAGTATAATCATTAACATGGTAAAATACATCTTGATGATGTCATCAGATGTATTTCACCATGTTAATGATTTTTCCAGACCTCCATTTTTAGGAAATGCAGAATTGGGGGAACTTTTTCATCATGTCCACACAACATTTAGGGATTCATGATTTTTTAAGGAAAATTACTTTCGCTGTTTTCTTGGGATGTCCTCGTGAACCGGGGCCCTGTGTGTTGACCACAATCCAGCGGCTCCGGCTCTCGACTTGTACCAGTTGTTCTATCTTGGCCCGCTGTGATTTGGGTTTTACATCCCTGCTTTAAGAGATCTCTATGAGAATCAGCTCGCGCACAAGTAGGCCATGGCGCAACTTGGCACTCTACCGAGTGCAGATCTAGTTATTTTAATCCATCCATCTTCAACCACTTATCCATAGTCGGGTCCCTGGGGCAACAGCTCCAGACTTCCCTCTCCCAATCGACATAATAGTGACCTCGTCTTGGGGGATACCGAGTCATTCCCAGGGCTCGACACCAACACTTGCCCGCGTGCCCGGGGCAAGTAAAAAAAAAAGGTTGGGCAAGTGAAGACTGCTACCTGGTTGCCTGATCGGGCAAGTGTGCGCTATAACACAACATGAGATATATTTGTCTAGAAGGTGGTCATTGCCCCCTGCCTCTGCGTCTTTCCCTGCTTTCTAGCTATTTCTCTCCCAGGTCCATTTGGTTCCAAACTATCAATTTGCTGGAACCACTGATTTACAAATTGAATATTTACCGTATAGTTGATAGAGACTTAAACAAAACATAAGTGAAAGGAAATGTTTAAAGCACCCAAGGAGAAAGTAAACTTAAATGCAAGATTTACAATATATTATGGGGAGCAAGTGACCGTGACCTGAGGGCAAGTAGAACCTGACGTGAACTTGCCCAATGGGCAAGTGTCTCTGAGACGTTAGTGTCAACCCCTGATTCCCAGACCAGTGAGTTGATGTAATCTCTTTGCTTTGTTTTTGTAAATCTTTTGCTTTCATCATCATGACATCAAAAGTAGCAGATCCTCAAGCAACAGTAACGGTCTGTTTTTGAGATGAGAGGTTTCCACCCCCGACCAAGACAACGGTATACTCATAGGATAAGGGTGAAATAACATGCTCACCAGATTCCATAAAGCAGGCAGACCTTTGTATCTAGCGTATAATAGAGCTACACATGTACTGTATTTCCATAAATAGTTAGATGGCAAACACGGTCTTTAAACAGCAGCACACACACGTTATGCAACTCCCTACGGATCAGGCCATGGATATAGAAAATGAATTATGTAAAACGTCATGCTCCTAACAGGACTCGGCTTTGTTTTGCGCACATGGAATTGTTGAGAGATCAGGGGCAGATCTAGGCATAGACATGGGGGGGCAATGCCCCCCTAAATGCCCAGTCTGCCCCACCAAACATGATGGCATGCAAAACAACCCAAGAGATTTCAGTGCTTATAAAAGTATTTGAAACGCTGCTCAAAATGGTCGTGTCGCTTCGCGCCACGGGCGATGAAGCCTTACCATTTTCTTCTGCCCCCCCCCCCCCCCCCCAATTGGGAAATGTTACATCCGCCCCTGTGAGAGAGAGAGAGAGAGAGAGAGAGAGAGAGAGAGAGAGAGAGAGAGAGAGAGAGAGAGAGAGAGAGAGAGAGAGAGAGAGAGAGAGAGAGAGAGAGAGAGAGAGAGAGAGAGAGAGAGAGAGAGAGAGAGAGAGAGAGAGAGAGAGAGAGAGAGAGAGAGAGAGAGAGACTGTTGTTATTGTACCGACATGTGTGGTTTGGTTTGCAATTTTGTATCACTTTAGTGCAGTAGTTTTCAACCTTTTTCATACCAGGGCCCACTATTTATTCTGCATTTTAGCCACGGACCACCATTTGATGTTGAGTTAATCTCTCAGACCCAAAACTAAGGATTTTCAAGTTTGTGTCCACAATTTACATACATAACTGGCTAAATGCCGGTCAACATTTTTTCTACATTTTCTAAAAGTGTACATTCTTGAAAAAATAAGTAATTCAGAAGTTACAGATGTTTTAAGGGCCCATTTGGTTTCCAACTGTCCACCATTTAGCTGGGGACCACCTGGAATACTCTCAGGGACCACTGACCACTTCCTATAGGTTAAAAATGCTCGTTCAAATCAAATGAACTTACTCTGTTATGTACTAATAAATGTACTGTGTATACATGTCTTATACATGTCTTACATATATATTTTTCCTACAAATGAATGCCCTGCTTGATTATCCTACAGTGCCACATGCATGTGCCAGTTCTGCTCGTTTGCAATGCGGCGTGACACGTTTTGAAAAAACTGCAAACTGCTGTACGTTTGATACTTTTGAGTAAAGTGACAGTTTTGGACATAATGAGGTTTCTATCTGGCAGAGGCGTCAACTTACTGCACAACACTCACTGAATTAACAATAAGTAAGGAAGACAAATAATTATGTAGCCACCACGTCATGAAATCATGAATTGAATTGAGGGAGTTCGATTCTCCCTGCCAACCCGCTGTGCAATAAAGGGACATTTCCACAACTCCTTTCTGGTGGTCTTTGTATATGTACTAATCTGTGGTTTTTAGATATATTATATTTTAGCAGTAAGCCTAGTTTCTGTGATGTCATGGACACTACTTCCTGGTTGGTGCCAAGGACTATCTAATAAGGACAGGACGCCAACACATGGCTTCCTGTCCTCATGGGAGGAAACAGACATGTCATGCGCAGTACAGACAAGGAAGTTTGACGCTTGGCAAACCATCCAAGAGACCAATGGCATGCATGGTTTGCAAGAGTCAAACTTCCTGGAATGCACTGCGCATGTCTGTTTCCTCCCATGAGGACAGGAAGCCATGTCTTGGCGTCCTGTCCTTATTAGATAGTCCTTGGTTGGTGCACTCCACCTCCTTGTGGATGGGGTAGAGGGCTGTCTTACTGAGACAACATGTAATCCAGATGAAATATATAAGACCACATATTATTACACACACACACAAAGACAACCAGGAAAGTGTTCTGAATCTTCTAAATGTCATTCGTATATATCTTTGCAAAAAAAGGTGAAAAGTCCCTTTAATCAATTGCCACACAATGACACACATTGGAAACCGTGGCACAATGGCGCTTGTAAATACATCTTCAAGTGGCAGTGTCACCAGGCTCTCTCTCTGCCTCGATCTCTCTCTCTCTCTCTCTCGGGACCTCTGTCCGTCGGTTCTCTGCGGCGATTCCGGGTGGTTTGTTGTTAGGAAAGTCTTGTGACATGTCATGGTACTACTACATCGGGCTCAACACGGCACCCTCTGTTCGAGGGAGGGGCGGGGGTTCTTTTTTCCCCCCTTACTCCCTGCCCCCACCTATTCCCGTGTAGCTCATCGTCGTCAACTCAGCACGGCAGATGAAAGGCGGAGCTTATGTGGGCTAAACGCCGAGCACTGGGTCATCCCCGATCCTCCTCTCTCCCTCCCCTCCCCTCCTCCTCCCTTGCCCTCATGTCCCAGGATAAGCTGAACCCCCCCCCCCCCCCCCCCCACACACACACACACACACACACACACACACACACACCCCGCCTCCCTGGGTTTGTGTTGGTAGAGAGGAGAGGAGAGGATCGGAGAGCATGGCTGGAATGCAGGCCGGGGTTGAGGGGAGTTTGATAATCAGCGGTATAGTGCAGTGGCTTTCAACCAGTGGTCCGGGGACCACCAGTGGTCCTTGAGAGAGAGCTCCAGGTGGCCCCCTGGCTAAATGATGTTAAAGTTGGTTAACCAGGTGTAACTCTTTGAGAGCTCTTTCAAAACTGGACTCAAGTAGAAAGTGTTTTCATTAGAATCGGGGGAAAAACCCCTCATTGCTAATGTGACCAATGGCATGCATGCTGTCCCACTTGATACAATAATAATCTCAGGGAGACACTTATACTTTTACGCTATTTCTGTTTAATGTCTAAAGTTGACACAACTCCTATATACAAGCTTTAAGGGCAAAGACACACTGACTATCTTGGAAAGCCAATGCCATTTTTATTGGCTTGGCTTCTAACCTGAGGCACACATAGGCTAGTGAAATGTGTATAGGTCATGGGCCCTTGGGCCAAGAAGTAGATAGATTAGGTGTGTGTGTGTGTGTGTGTGTGTGTGTGTGTGTGTGTGTGTGTGTGTGTGTGTGTGTGTGTGTGTGTGTGTGTGTGTGTGTGTGTGTGTGTGTGTGTGTGTGTGTGTGTGTGCGCGTGTGTGCGTGTGTGCGTGTGTGTGCGTGCGTGCGTGCGTGCGTCTACATCAGGGGCGGATGTAACATTTCCCAATTGGAGGGGCAGGAGAAAATGGTATGGGTGCGGCCTCATCACCCGTGGCGCGAAGCGACACGGGCTATGATGTCGCACCCATACCATTTTCAGTTACAGGACTTTTATTAGTCAAGTAAAGCATCAATAACAACATCAGTTGTTGTTGAAGTTGCAACAGTCACGCAGCATGCATAAAGCTAAAGGTCTGACTCAGAGTTTTCTGTTTTCAATGCTGAAATGCAATTGGTTTAGTGGTGACACAGCTGTAGTTAGTTAGTAGCAGTAGTAGTGTTAAATATCTTGGGTTGTTTTGCATGCCATCATGTTTGGTGGGACAGACTGGGCATTTAGGGGGGCATTGCCCCCCCATGCCCATGCCTAGATCCGCCCCTGGTCTACATTGCGTGTTGATTTTTTTTCTGCAGCGCTGCAGAGAACCAAGAGAGCTGAAATGTTTCTATATTTACACACAGTGCGAGGCCCCCGTCCCTCCAACCAACCCACCCACCCACCCATCCATCCATTCACACAGTACTTGCTAGCATAATTAACCTCACACCACCGCCGTGACTCTCACACACATAATGCACGCATTAACCCATTAACAAGACCTTCTACGTTTCTCTGAAAGACTTTGTTTTTGCTATGTTAGTAGTTCTCATCACTTTTCAGAGACCTCCAAAACGATATACATGTACTTGAGTTAATGGGATTAAATTAATTTGTTTGATCTGATTAAAAATTTTAATGCAATTAACTCATGTGCGCACTGACTCAACAAACTGAGTATTTCTCATTGAAAAAAAAAGTGGCACGGAGACATAGCTGTGTGTCTACAAGCTGTGTGTCTACAAGAATTGGGTGCTTGTAGATCACCTATTTTGATACATATGTAAAAGATGATCAGATATTTTTTTTTCCCACATTCTGTTTTTTTAATGTTCAAATCCTGTACAGGAAAACAAGGCATATTTTGGACATTGGTTTGGTAGTGTGGTAGAGACAGCCCTAATTAATATTATTTGCACATATACCAGCTCGTAGTATATGCTACAAGCTTGCTACCAGGTTTTGGATTTGGTTGCGGGGGGGGGGGGCAGTCAAACCAAGAGCAAACACATATGTAATGCATGCCTTTGGGCGTTTTCACCCCACTAGCTTCTGGGTGAATGCACACACTGGCATGGACCCAAAGTAAACCTCGGGGTCCCCCTCCTCTTCGTAACCAATCCTTCGTCCTCATCTGGCTGCTTCCGAGGCTGGATGGTGGTGGTGGTGGTGTTGTTGTTGTTGTCCGGCGGAGCAATTATGTTTTTGAGAGGTTTTCAGAGAGAGTTGGAGACATTCCGTTGTGCGTTGTGTCTCAGACATTATACAATACAATGTAGCCTGAGACCTCTTGTGGCCTTACCAACCAGATACCTTGCATAGCTTTACCAACACTACCATTCCAATAAGCTACGTCCCGGTTTAAGTCCGGCGTGCCTTAGCCTTGGACAATCATCACAATGGTTAGAGTTATAGTTCTGTAGCTTCGCTGAAGCCAGCCCGTAATCTGCGTTGGCCAATAAAGTTTTATCGCCAAGGGGATATTATGAGTCTGGCTTCAGCGAGGCTAATAGTTCTGATGTGCATCCTTCTCTCTCAAGCTCTTTGTGAACTTGTAGATAAACCTTTTTTTTGTCACTTTTGTGTTACACCATTGGAAAACAAAATATATGAGACTTTAATTGACACAGACAGACACACACATGCAAAAGAGGTACAAGGTTTCTTGGCTGACGGCAGCAATATTGTCTTTTTCAACTAGAAACCTCAGACTGTATGTCCCAAACTTTTCAGGATTCAAGTAGCTGGACAAGGTCAGAACACTCTGAGCCACATTTCATCCACGTTAGAAGCGTATGTTGTACACTCGATGCTTTTTTGTGACACTGTAGTAGGGCATTCATTTACAACAACAACAACAAAAAAACATTACACACACACACACACACACACACACACACACACACACACACACACACACACACACACACACACACACACACACACACACACACACACACACACACACACACACACACAGATTTTAAGACAACAACTGATATGATGATGAAAAAAGAAACTATGCCTTGCGGACGTTTGGAGTGCATTGGCCCTTGCACAAACCGACCCTGATTTTCAGGGTCACTGCACATCAACCTGAAATTGCAGACTAGAATATGCAAAAAATGAAACAGACAAAGTTGCTGATCGACGTAATTGCATGGTTATTCTTTTTGAAAGTTTATCATGTCTGACCTGTACGCATTAAAGCGCATTAAAATACCAGATCTCACACTATCTAGCCTCGTATAATGCCCGCGTAGATAGATATTACACACTTGTGCGATCGAGCATGAATTAGGCCCAGAGCAAAACTGTGAAAAAATAATGCTTTCAGCTTTTCTCACTTATTACCAACAACACCACATCGCCACTAGACTTTGTGCTAATATACATGAAACCAGTGGTTAGATGAATGATATACTAACAATACCACAATGTTGAAGAAATACTCTTGAATAGTGTTAGAGTAGATTGTAGTAGATTGTCAGTTGTATTCAAAGCAAAGTACTCAAATGTTGTTATTTACTACTTTTTTCCTGATCTACTAGATTTACTAGATTGACTGTTTTTGACTTATTGAGAAAACCGCTCAGTTATCCACAACTCTTTCAATGGACTAAAGTTACTATCTTGATTGGAGAAAATTGCTGGTAATGTGCCAGCATGCAGTCTTGTGTTGATTTTGACAGCAAATTGTTGTAGTTAATTACATATTGCCTGATAAGCAGCTCAAACATATTTTGAACGAGTTAGTCATCTTTAACGTCGGGTTTGTGAGATAGAACATGTCTAAAGTACTTATATATAACTTATATATAATTTAATATATAATAATATAATTTCATATATCATTTAAGGTGACAACTAAATAACAATCATAATAATAATAATCATAATCCGTTCATCGATTACATAAAAGGCCAATGAACCGATTATGAAAATGATTGTTAGTTGCAGCTCTATTAGATGGGCTACTAGCTAAGTGTAAAATCAGCCAATATAATGACGTTAATTTACTAAACCAAGATATGAATAACTTATGATATTTAGTCGACTATAGCTGGATTGAAATGAAAACATTTCAGATCAATAAATGTGAAAGACTTGGCATATATTTGGTGCTGTATCTATGGTGCTGTATCTTGTTTTGTTTTTGTTTGTGTTCTAAGTGCGGGAGTGTGCGGGAGCCACCATGCTCATGTCACATTAGGTCATGTCGGAGTGGCTGATGTTTATATTGCTCGTTAGCCGGTCCGTCCATTATGCTATGCTAAGCGTATTTAGGGGAGAGCTCAAGCTGTTCGATGCAACGCGCTCACAGAGGGCCCTGGGGGAACCGCTGTGGAAAAGCACTGTTATGCCACATGTATGTGACGGCAGCTCGCGAGATGTAAATTTTTCATTATGTACACTTGCTGCCCAGTGAAGCCTGACGGAAAGATCTGCTCTTTCTTCTGGGGCTGTGCCATTGAAGAGGCCTTGTGTTGGCCCACTTTCATACGGCTGGATGATGTTTTGCACTCCCTACATGCAAACAAGGGGGTAGCGGAGCAGACACAGCAGCGCAGTGCAACCCAAACAGTGCAATGCAGCAGTATATGGCCAAGGCTAGCTGGATTCACCATTAGGCACACTAAACTAAACAGGCCTGTGTGTTGTATGCTTCACATGTTAGAATGGGATGCGGGTGCGTTCATGTGAATGGCCACAAATCTACCGTGCAGCGGTTGTGAAAATGCTTTTATCAATGGAGATAAGATATGTGTGCCCCATTGACATATAGCCATATTATCTAGTCTACTGGGTACCTTCACTGGTGGTCACTTTCGGTACTGCATTTGTTAGATCCAGTCCTACATTTTCAAGCATCCATTGCATCATATTCTGATTGGTTCTTGTGACATCAAGGACCAACGAAATGTGTGTGACGCCATATTCCCGGGAAACTGTACCCGCGTCACCTTTCGATAGTAAACCTATTTAGAACAGGCTTTGAGGTCTGAAATTCAGGGAATGGCCTTATGTGACAATACCATGTCAAGCAAAATGGATGTCAAATTTGTTTCATTTGTTTCAATGAAAAGGTTACCATGGATCCACCATGAATTTGAACTCTTTCAGAATCAGCGAGGGGGCGGGCCTAGTGTATATAAACAACAGTCCCAGGTATAATGTCCAGTCTGTCAGCTGTAATCGCCGCTCCATACTGTACATGACCTCCTATAATGCTTCCAACAGCAGAACCCCCTTCTCTCCCTCTCTCTCTCTCTCTCTCTCTCTCTCTCTCTCCCTCTCTAAGCGCTGTGTGTGTGTGTGTGTGTGGGACGGGTTAGAAACAGCTGTGAGGGAAGGAGACAGTTCTAATGACATCACATATAATGCTGTCACGCAATGTATGTCAGCAGAGCAGAGCAGAGCGCAGAGAGTCAGGCTGCATGGCTGCGCTGAAGGCTTACCGTACTGCATGGTGAATATGTGCTCTGGACGTTACGACGTCACAGGGAGCAGGTTAATGCTATATGGCACTAAACTTGTTGGGACTGTGGAATTAGTCTGCAGGCCCGGAGAGGTCTGTACAGTATGTACAGTATTTGCTATGCATAGGCAAGGCAGCAGTGAAAAAGAAATCTGAAAGAAAAAACAACACTGGTGAAGTGATGCTTTTATGAGGAAAAATAATCAACCGGGTCTAGCCTTGGAACACTAAACTGTACCTTAAATATACTGTACCTAGTTATTATAATCTGACTTAATTACATTAGTTTAAATAATTCTCTTTTGTCATCATATTTATTTTACTCAAATGGGACTATAAAGGTTTTCAGTTTCCGCTGACTAAAACAGTCTAAAACAGACTAAAACCTCTGACTTTCCGCTAACTAAAACTAGACTTAGGCTAATTAAGCATTTTGCCCTAATGACTAAAATATGACAAACAAATAAGCATGTTGTTCTAAAGACCAAGAATAAGACTAAATCTAAAAAATGCCTGCTAAAAACAACGCTGCCAGGTACTTTTATGAACCAAAACACAATTTGGGCTGTCAGGGACACCTGCTGACCAGCCTGTGTCTGGTTAAGACATGGCAGCTGACAAGGGTCCACTCCAAAGACATGCATAGGAGCCCAGGTTAGTGTGTAACTGTTGTTGTCATTCCCAGAGCCATCTAGTTGAAGAGTTTCGATAACGAGAGGGGGAGGAAACAGCCTGGACACAATATGGTTCACTTTATATGGTCACACACACTATATGTCCTCGCACAAGCCCATAGACTCCAATGCATTCTGTAACTTCCGGTTGTACCTATTTCGTCCCTATTCCCAATAGAAGTCAAGGTAGAAGAGCCGCCATTGGACTGTATTGTACTGTTATTTTATTTTATTTTATTTTTGGCATTTTCCACCATAAAACAACAACAAAAATAGCCAATCCATAAACGTCATGTTGTTGTTTTTTTCTTTTCAATTGTTTTTAAACACTATGACATGGCCAAAATGACAGGACGCCAGCTTTAATTCAAGTGTTTTTGTTTTAACGCTGGTTCAAGGTGCTGCTATGGGAATAAGGTCAGAAGGAGTGTCCAGTCAAAGCCTTGTCCCGTGTGAAGGTCTGGACACGCCACGGCCAGGCTCTCACACAAAGCACATATGTCACCCAGGGTCCGCTCTCTGAACCCTATAAGCCCTGCTCTGGCCCACCACCACCACCACCACCACCTCCACCACCACCTCCTATGGCCCACCAACCCTCCCCAGTCAGTTGGGGCAGTAACTAAGTACATTTACTCAAGTACTCTAGTACTTAGATGCTATAGCAAAGCTCTAGCATCTAACTTTGCAGATTTTTACCTTGTTTTCTGGGCATTTTTTCCCATTGAGCTAACAAAGCCTGCCTGCTTGCTCAGGGGAAAAATTGAATCTTGAACTACAGGTTAAAAGTAAAGGGTAAATGATGCAATGATGTATCACCTTTTATCTAAGGCGCTTTACATAGATTCACATACTGACGGCAGAAGAAACCATACAAGGCAGTGAAGGCTCCTACAGCACACCAGGACTTAGTTGTCTTGCTCAAGGACTCTGGGGGAGCCTGGGTTTGAACCGGTGACCCATTCTACCCCTGAGCCACTGCCACCCCCCAAATTGCTGTCAACGTGAGACCTTTGACCACATGACTTCTCGCTCTGTTTCTGTCAGTATATTGATGCCAACACTTCGTATTTCACAGCTAAAGACTATTAAAGGTACATTTATTTCACTCCTCATTGTGCTCCTCGAGATCAGAGCGCTCCCATTCCGCCCGCCCCTCCAATGCTCTTTCACGAGCCTCATCAACAGTCCGGTGACAACAAAGGGGTCTGACCCAGAAACTTGTCACCCAATCATGTCAAGACGCCACCTTCTGGGTCAAAGGGGTCACCACGGGTCACCGCAGCGGGGTCCCATTGGGGTCAGAGATTAGCGCCTGTTGACCACTGCTCTCTTTTCTCGTGACATCATCATCCAGACAGACAGAGAGAACCTTCTTGTCACTATTGTCTGGCTGGTGTCCGCCGGCCTGTCGCCTGTCGTGTCACTGAATCGATGCTGTGAGAGAACTATTAGAGAGGTGGTGGATCGAGCTGCGAACAATGGCCGATCTACAAGCTCACAGCTGCTGAAGCAAAAGCGTCACAAAGCGAAGCGCGATAAAGTGTTCCTTCCACACGCTACGCGTCCAACTGCAGGGAAACTCCCCCCCCTTTCAGGTGATGAGAAGGGGCTTGCTGAGCCCTCATAATTTCCAATTTAGGCAGTGTTAACAAAAGAATAAGCATGCCAATACATCATATGCATACAGATTGGCTGTAATCTGAAGCATAAACTAAGAAGATTAAATAATCAATACAGGATAATTAACTGTGTATACAGATGCTATTAAGTGCTATGTTTAAAATGCTATCTAAGATATACAAGTCAATACTTCATATGCCTGTAGGACACCAAGGCTAGGGCAAGTACTACTCTAAGCGCTTAATTGGGCTAAGTTGGAGCCCGAAAAGATGCGTTTTCAGACTGCGGTGGGAGATTTGGGCATGAAACTGCAGTTCTCATTCTAGTTTCAAAGAGCATTCCATAGTTTTGGGGCCAGAAGGGAGAAGCATTTGGAACGTGGAGCGCATTGAAGGAAACATGCCCTTCGTTTGGTGTTCTCCCCAGGTTGGCAGAGGGAGAGCAGTATCCACGAGGGTGTAGTTGGTTGTGGTTGCGTTTTAGACTTTACAAGGTGAAAATGTCCATTTGGTTCGCTCCATCATTTACCTGGGACCACCTGGACCACTGGTTGAAAAACACTGCTTTACAATGTACTTGTGGACACTCAAGCCGGGCATCTTGCTGACGGTGTCCGGGAGGATCTGGGCAAACGAGTGTGTGTGTGTGTGTGTGTGTTGTGTGTGTGTGTGTGTGTGTGTGTGTGTGTGTGTGTGTGTGTGTGTGTGTGTGTGTGTGTGTGTGTGTGTGTGTGTGTGTGTGTGTGTGTGTGTGTGTGTGTGTGTGTGTGTGTGTGTGTGTGCGTGCGTGCATGCACAAGCAGCACGCACAAGCAGGACGAAAAAGGGCAGCCATTTTATGGCGGCGTAGCATTTGGTGAATGTTTAATGAGGCCGTGTGCATGGCACTTCCGAGCCAGCGGACATGAGGCATTCTGACAGTCACATTATTACTGCAGGACTCCAGCCCTAGCTCTCCCTCTGTGCCCTGCACCCCTCCTACCACCTACAGTACATACTACTCTCATCTCTGTTGCTCTTAATCATTCTATTATTCTCTTTCGGTGTTGTCATGTTGGCTCCAGAAGCATTTGGAAAGGTTCAAAGTGTGGTGGTGTCATATCGCTTTCTTTTATAGGCCTACTGCATAATCATACATGTTTTTGGTTTCATTTTATTTTGTTATGTTTTAATTAGTCCCGATGACACTTTTTTTCATTTCCGATCTTATGCTTATACCACAATTTCTGTATTGTAGCCTATGCCGATACCAAATACAGATACCAGGAAATAATATACTGTGTATATATAATAAATACAAATAAGAAAAACAATATGAAGTCCACCAATCGGGAATAGCAAAATTCTTACTCAAATGTGCACTTGGGCGATTACAAAGCAAATTCCACATGCCCCAACAACTGCCACAATGTCAGATCTGTGTTAGAGTGGCATATCTCCCAATACCAATATGACCCAATAATGATAAATAAGGGCCAATACTGATACTTTTCCGATACAATACAGTATCCCTAGTTTTAATGTACTGTAATCCTTTCTATGTTCCAGCCATGTTTCTGCCATGCTAGATCTGCTCTTTACTTCATTTTGAATTTTCTTCTAAAACACAATTTTATGCAATGTGCTATATGTAAATTCATGTGACGTGACTGTGTCTTCCCTTCTCTCTCTGCAGTGGCACTGAAAAGCCATCACCCCTGCTACGGTGTGTCGTCCATCTGCAGTAATGATGACAAGGACAAAGCCTCCGCATCGGCAGACAGTTGGCTGCCTGAAGGCGAACTCCTGCTCCAGGTCAGTATTATACCATATCCCATATCTAACCAGGGGCGGATCTATGCATGGGCATGGGGGGGGGGGGGGCAATGCCCGCCTAAATGCCCAGACTGCCCCACCAAACATGATGGCATTCCAAACAACCCAAGATATTTCAAATGAAAGTGCTTATATTTGAATGATTTGGAACACTACTACTACTACTACTACTACTACAAACTAACTACAGCTGTTGCACCACTAAACCAATAGCATTTTATCATTTAAAAACAAAACTTTTCGACCTTTAACTTTATTCATGCTGTGTGTCTGTCGCAACTTCAACAACAACTGATGTTATTATTGATGCTTTACATGCCTATTCAGAGATGGATTTTCGGTGCCCACCGCGACCACCGCGACCACCGTTTCCTACAATATGACGTCATACCACCGCAACCACCGCACCTCCCAGCCCTCCTCTCGGATTTTACTAACCACCGCACCGCGGTGGTTCCAGTACTTGTTTTTAACGGCTGCCAGCTGGTAAAAAAAATAAAGAAAAGAAAACACACCACAGCACGACGGCCAGGAGGAGAACGAAGGGATTCAATGATAGACACAATGACATAAACAGAATACGAAATAAACATAAAAGCAGCAGAATTTATTATAATTGAGGTAGGAAGTAGAGAAAAGCAGAGGGGAAAATAAACAACAATGGACGCGAGGAGAACAGGGTTATACCACTAGCAGCGAGGTGCTGCTAGTGGTATATGAAATAGCGGTGGTCGCGGTGGTGACAGACTATATAATAGCGCGCGGTGCGGTGCTCTGAGCGGTGGTCGCGGTGGCCACCGAAATTCCAGACTCTGAAAGAGCCTTTACTTGCCTAATAAAAGTTCTGTAACCAAAAATGCTATGGGGGCGGCTTCAAAAATGGTATGGGGGCGGCTTCATCGCCCGTGTCGCTTCGCACCACGGGCGATGAAGCCGCTCCCATACCATTTTCTCTTGCCCCCCCCAATTGGGAAATGTTACATCCGCCCTTGTATCTAACCAGGCCAGACCTGCTCAATCGCCCAACCTTTGCACAGAATGACGAGGGCACCGGAAGAGGATTTCCCATTATTTTTTATTTTTTTGTTTTACCCTCGAAATTTCAGAGATGCATGGATGACCACACATTGCCTCTTAACTTGTCCAAGAGCTTTTATTTATAGTGTATGTGCTGTGCAACGTTTCCTCTGGCACGGTGCCTGGGGAGTGGTAGTGCTGTATGACAGCAGCGACGTATACCAGGAAATAGCCCATGAGCTCACAGATCGGTCGGGAATTGAGCCGGTACCATAAGCTCCACACGCCTGGCACTCGTGAAAAAGGAAGACATGGCATCCACATTCGGCTATATTCGGCCTGTCTGTCTGTCTGTCTGTCTGTCTGTCTGTCTGTCTGTCTGTCTGTCTGTCTGTCTGTCTGTCTGTCTGTCTGTCTGTCTGTCTGTCTGTCTGTCTGTCTGTCTGTCTGTCTGTCTGTCTGTCTGCCAGCCCGTGTTCCATATATATTTGCCAATTTGAAAGCACATTTCATCTATGACTGGGACGATATATTAGACATGAAAGCAGATCCACGAGCTCCCAGATCAGCCGCATCATTTGCTATTTGCAACATTTTTTTCTTTTCAAATATTTTTATTGATTTTCATAAAAGGCAGTGTGTATAAATATTTGGAGCCACAAAATCCAAACAAATAAAAGGAGTAATAAAAAGTAACAATATTGTGACAATTAATTCAATATTACAATAGGAAAAATTAAATAGAAATCAAAACAAAACCCCAAAAATAATCCCAACCCACCCTCCCCCCACCCACAATCCCACGGGAGGCTTGAATTATTACAGAGAGAGAATAACTAAACAAGCAGAGCAGCCCAGCAAAGATAGAGTTTTATATTTGCAACATTTGTGAAAGTTTAAACCATTGAATCCAGGAAAACCCACTGCACCTACTGTATGTCACAGTACGTTTCAATATCTCAAATCACAGATTTGCTCTGTAGTTCCCTGTGTAAACCAATATCTTGGAAAGTTTTTTTCCCCCAAATTAATTTCCATTGTTATTTTGGAGGCTTATTCAGTAATGGATCGTCCACGTGTTTGCCAAAGGCTGCAAGCAATTACGACTAAACTGTTTTGATTTCATCCGTATCTCTAGGGGCACTCTGCTGTTTTTCCCCAAAAAACGTTACTTTTTAGGATTAAAAATACCACTTATAGCAGATTGACATACTGTAGATCTGCTGTTTTTGACGAGTCACGCAGTACAGGGTTAATTTACAAAATAACTATAGCGATAAGAGGTTTCTTCTGCACGACAGCTGTGACATTTTGTGTTCAATGTCTTCGCAATACAGGAGTATTTTTTACATTGTGGTACATAAGTAAAACAATGCAAACTACTTCTTTCAGCATGTCTGTTTGCACACGATGAGTCAGTCCAAATGCAGTATAAACACAGGGTCTGTGAAGGACATGGGGTTTATCTGAAGGAGAGCACAATGTCTAAATATGAGTCAATCTAACTAGGAAATCTGGCTGTATTTAAAGCAATGACCGGTGTTTTTCAAGACCACAAATGTTTTTCATGGACCTCTCCACTCCCGATTGATCTCACAGTGCTTTCAAGAAAACATTTGTCTCCCTCTCTAGTTAATAGCTTTTTTCCTCCCAAATGTCAGATTCCAGGAAGACAGACATTCCCACACAAATGTGTTCCCAGTACAAATTACTCAAATGGAGGATGTATTCATTACATGTCCTAAATGACATTGAGCTGTTTTGTTAAATAAACATTTGACCTCTTATATAAGTTCTACCACTTTTTCGAGACACATGCAATCAAATACTGGATTGCGATTGGCTTAAAAGAGTGGAAAATAGGACAACAACCCTCGGAACTGCAGAATACCTGGATGCATTGAGCCGCTGAGACACAGATCAATGCGCCTCACAAAAAGTTAGAGAGCCTTGACAACTTGCATTGTTGTTTATGGGACTGTTGTGGTGGAAGGGTATGTTTATTGTGAAACAATTAATAATTGTAACTAAAGATCGTTGCAAGTTACAACTGTTTCATTCATTTATACGTATGTAAAAGTGCTAGAAGTGCAATTTACCATGAAAGGTTGTGGGTTGCTGACTGATTTACCACTGTTTCAAGGTTGTGCCACTTTCGCCATGTGGCACAGCCCTGAAACGGTGGCAAATCAGCCACTTCGTTTCATGGTAAATTGATTACTTTTATACCATTTTGGAACCTAAATAGGGAACTGTTAGGAATAGGGCTTGAGCTCAATTTAAAAAATAATATTAATTTGACGCATTGTAGTTAATTAATCTAAGTTTATCGCAGATCAATATTTGATCTGAGAGCATTTAATACAGCCTGATATACTGTGAGAGTGTATCAATGATTGAGCATTTCAAATCAAATGTCCCATCAGCCGCTGCGTCAAGTAAAGCAATTTGATTGGCTGCTTCTCCCATTGAACCGGTATGATCGGTACGCCTGAAATTTGTCCAGTGAAAAATGTTATGCGATGCAAATTCTATTGTTCCTGTAATTAATTCATCTCAAGCAGTTAGTTTCAGCCCTATTAAACATACAATTTCTGTCTATTTTCACGTTGCCTTATGTAGCCTATAGTTGCTTCCTTTTGGCTGCTTGTTTTCATAGGATTTCTCCTGTGAAATCTGGCAGCACTGCTGCTGCATCTCTTTGGGATCGGGCCTGAGTCATTGATTTTCCAGTCCAGTTCCTCCCAATGTGCTCCATACTGGCATTCCAGAGCAGTGCACCCCGCCCCCACCCTGCCTACCCAGGACAACTGTATTATTAATAACATTATTACTGTTATCACCACCGCAGGCCACACTTATTATGAAATCCTGCCTATCCCATCAGTGACTCATTATCCCTAACCGTGGGAGTGCCTGTCACTCATTATCCCCATACATGGGGATGCCCCCTTACCGTATATGGTCTCATGACATCATCAGGAAAGGAATTCCCTGATGATGGGGTTAACACTATGGCAGGTAAATAAATGTTGTGGAATTTGCTTTGGAGCTGCCCAAGTGTACATTTGAGTGAGGAGTGCTATTCTAGTCTGCTATATCATACTGCTATTTGGTGGACTTCATATAAGATATTTTACTTGGGACAATTTAATTGAGTTTTAGTCCTTTTTTTTCTTAATGCATTTGCGAAATGTATCTGATCGGGAAAAATATCGGTAATGATCGGGATTGTATCGGGAGCAAAAAAAAGTGATCGGATCGGGTAATATCAGGATCGGCAGATACTCAAACTCAAATGATCGGGATCGGATCGGGAGCAAAAAAAAATGTGATCGGGACAACCCTAATGGTGACCCCTCGTGCCAAATTGCTCGCCCAGTAGTCTGTGGTCAAACAGGTGAATGTGTGCACACATGACTGGTTATTGTTATCAGCACGAAGTGTAGATTTCATTGACCAAAACTATAAGACGAACGATCTTGTTCCGAACGGAAACTAATTGAAAATCTAAGATGACTAAAATTAAGAGTAATAAATGATAACTGCTAGTGCAAAAAGTGAAAGCCTGGAGCAATTCATTGGCTGGGGCCTGAGAGTGGGAGATGACCCTTCCAGGTGGACATTGTGACTTTACTTCCAATCAAGGCGTGCAAAGTGGTGACCCAGCTCTCCAGTCCCGTATGCAGGCAGGTTAGGTTAGCTCAGACTAGAAAGGAACTAGTGGACCAGTGCAGTGGTTTTCAACCTTTTCTATACCAGGGCCCACCATTTATTCAGGATTTCAGCCACAGATCACCATTTGATGACATTTTAGCCCCACAGACCCCAAAACCAAAGATTTATTTTGCTTTTGTCCACAATGATTGTGGACCAAACATACAGAACCAAACATAGAGATCAAAATAACCATTCATCTTCTACATTCTCTAGTTGTGTAGACTTGGGCTAATTCACATGATGAATATTTTAACTCTTGAGAGTGCAAACATGAAACCAAATGGACCTGCAAGGGTCCATTTGGTTTCATGTTTGCACTCTCAAAGAGTTAAAATTTAACATTTAACCTGAGGTACGCCTGGAACTCTCTCAAGGACCACTGGTGGTCCCCGGACTACTGGTTGAAAACCACTGCACTAGTCGATGAGTGAATGTTATTTTACACTTCGTTGCATGCTGAAAATAGCAGTCATTCCACAAAAATTTGAAAAGGTCAGAGTTGACTGAAAAACGCACCGGTTTCGTGCAATGACTCAGCAGCAGTCGTGAGCTTGTGGAGCTAATAATATTTACCCAGCTCAGATTAACCCAAAGTAAAATACCAGACGACATCATGTCTTATTCTTTACTTAAATTCGGAACTTTAGAACCTGTAATTATCAGCCCTTTGACTCCCTTAAAGTGAACCACAGTATTACATCATTGCTGTCAGGCAGAAATGTGTGGCCGTGACATTTAAACTGAAATGTGTGACCTGACCAAACTGACCATGACATTTCAGGTACAGGGCTGTTGTGAGGAAATGTGTGACCGTGACATTTTAGCAGCACAGGAAAGTACAGCAGAGATGATGGGAGCTGAATGGATGAATTATTGTTGTTAAAGAACAACATGGCATCTGAGCCAAAACTCATCTTTCAAACAGATCAGACGTTCTGTGACCCTGTCAGATACAATGTGTTTGTGCAAGCCTGTTAGGTTTGTTGCGTTTGTTTTGTGTGTGTGTGTGTGTGTGTGTGTGTGTGTGTGTGTGTGCGTGTGTGCGTGTGCGACTGTGCGCGCTAAGTGAGCTGGAAAGGCAGGACCAGCTGTTTCCCTCTGAAGAAAGATGAGCAGAGACAATAATAATCCATCTCTCATATACATAACATTATTTCTGTCTCATCAATGTTTTGTGTCTCATCCTCTTATCTAATCAAAACACCTCATAATGTCATAATTCTCAGTGTTACGTTTGTTTGTTTTGTTTTTCTTAACCACAGCATGATTCCACAGGGAGAAAGTGGGTCAGTCTGTGTTTGGGCCGCAATTTCTAGTACATTTCAGTACTTTGACTCCATTACAATGATTTTAAAACTTTAGTTAAGTGTCGCTCATTACTTTGATAATTTTGATCATTATCAGGCCTATAAAATTACACACCTGTTAATTACATTACACACGATAAATTACATTACACTACTGTATATTTTTGCAAATTTTAAAATAGCCAAGCTTGTAGATTTCAAACAGGCTCTGAAGTGATTTTTTTATAACTCATTTTGGAATGCAGGAACACCTTTGGGTTTTCTAAGCATTACGTTGGACTTTAGCTATTGAAACATATCTGAACCACAATCTTGCATGTCTGCTATTTTTGAAAAAATCGTGAAAATGTGTCACAACTCTTCTCTGTCACAGTGAACATTTTCAAATCAAGTCCATAATGTAAAGACAGTTTGCATTGTCTTGACCTATTGGCCTATATAGTATAGGTGGGTTGCATTGACCACAGCATCCTGTTTAAGGGGGGTTGGTGCTGCAAACAATGCAATACATAACTTGGACTTGAACTTCACAGAAGTACAGTAGCTGTCCGGGGCATTGTTGTAGTGGGGCTTTTAGAAGTGGGGGGGCGCCTCTTAAAGCGGAATTCCACACATTTTCAATTTTTTTCTGAGAGTGTACAAATGTGAACCAAATGGATCCTAGCTCTCAGACACTCTCAGAAAAAAGGAAACTCAATAACATGGTGAAACACATCTTGATAATGTCAAGATGTCATCAAGATGTATTTCACCATGCTGCATGAGTAGAATTCCCCTTTAAGACACTTGCATTTGCGTGCACCTGCTCAACACAGACACGCTATTAAAAACACGCTATTAACTATTATTGTTGCGTCAGTCAAAAGATAAACATTCATTTTATGTCCATTGTAAACCTTGTGCGGGCAGTGGACAACAAGTCACATTGTTTCAACATCAAGGTCTCTCTCTCTTTCTTTCCCTCTCCCTCTCTCACCTTGCACGCATTACTGCTCAATGTTCATGACTCCAAGTGATGTGTGGCGCGGACGTGCCTTTTACAGCATAGATCAGACTGTATAGGTCTGTTTGTCGAGGGGATGTGTCACATACTTGACCCAGATGAGTTCATGAACCGGACGCGCTGCAGTACAGCCATCAGCTGTTTTCAGAGATCAGCTGTTGGATCTAGATTCGCCCATCCGTGGGCACAGCGAGTCTGCAGCACACATTATTTATAGCATTATTTATTCATCAGGTTTAATAATAATAATAAATACCACTTTGTAAATCCTCGGTGTTCATACTGTACACTATAGAATGCTTTAATTTAATTTTCTTCCAGCATAAAGGCAGGTATCATCGACATAGATTTAATATTTTCCTCCCGGGCAGACACACGATGTTCCCAGTTATAGCTTATATATCATTATTTATCTGGGTTTTGCCTAAACTAAATGAAGCATAGGCAAACAGGTGGGGTGTGAGTGGGTTTAATTAATCAATATGTAAAACAACACAGCTGTTAGGGTTACTACTCTTATAGACAGTGATGGGAAAGAAAAGGTAATTTGATCTGAAGGCATTGTATAGTCTGTCTGTGTGGTAGTTGGTCTTAACGGCTGTCATGTGAGTGCTAAGCTGTATCAATGCTTGAATTTATTTGATTTATGGTAGGGACAGCGTTACCTGGCTGCAAAGACAAAACCAATGCATTTTTTTGTTACATCGAATGTATTAGAAAATGTTACGTTGCAACTGTCTTGCTCGAGACACCACCCTTTGTGTGGGTGCATGTGTTCTGTCCGACATATCACTGGTCCCTAACCCCCACGGGGTTGACGCCGCAACATAACAGTCGGTCCTATGATATGTCGAAAGAAGTCTGCCTCCCCCCTTTGCGCAACATATGGTTTTATCATCCTATTAAAAAAATATTCCATACATAGTGAGGGATACATGTTTTCATTGTTCATTTCCGGATTGTGTGTAAAAAAAAAAAAAAATCCTATCATGTGTAGGTTTGTCAGTAGCATTTCTAAGCAATTTGGAGCCCTAGGCAAGATTTTCCCTGGAGCCTGGGGGGCTACAGAGAAAATCTCCTGTAAAATGGCGCCCCCCAAGGGATAAAATTATGAACTATTTTTAAACTAAGAAACTAGGCAGACTAGGCAGACTGTCCCAGACCTAGTCTGCCTAATGGCAAAAACGCCCCTGAGGTTTGTGTTGTGTCTGCTGTTAACTTGTTTGTGTTTGTGTTGCAGGCTCTTAACGGCTTCGTGATGGTCATCACCGCAGACGGGACCATCTTCTACTGCTCTCACACCATTCAGGACTACCTGGGATTCCACCAGGTAATAGAACACACTGCTCCCACTTCACTACAGCGTCTCAGAAAAAAAAAACTGAAACGTTGGCAGATTCACAAGCACAAAATGTGAAGACGAAAAACATGTTAAATTAGGACGTAGCACAAAGATGTACCGTAATTTCCGGACTATAAGCCGCACCTGAACATAAGCCGCACCAGCTGAATTTGGTGCAAAATCCTGATTTTTTTTTTTTTTCTTCCATGTATAAGCTGCACCTGACTATAAGCCGCACCAGACAACAAGCTTTATGTTAGAGCAGTGGTTTTCAACCTTTTTGATCCCACTATTTATTCAGCATTTGAGCTACAGACCACCATTTGACAACATTTTCAACCCACAGAACCTAAAACTAAAGATTTCTTTGGTTTTGTCCACAATTCCAGGATGGATTTTCGCAAACAAAACAGGCAAAACATAGAGATCAAAATGACCATGACTTATTAATTAAGTGGTGCTAATTTAGATGGTGAATATCATAACTCTTGAGACTCTCAAAGAGTTACATCTGGTTAACCAACTTTCCATCATTTAGTCTGGAGGGCCCATCTGGAACCCAGGGACCACTGGTGGTCCCCGGAACACCTGTTGAAAACCCCTGTTAAAAAAAAAAAACATCTGTAAAAATAGATAGGCCATAGATTGGCCACACCGTTGTATAAGCCGCAGGGTCCAAAGCATGTGAAAAAAGTAGCGGCTTATGTCCGGAAATTACGGTAAATGGTTTGATACAGTAGAATCACCTCATAGCATATGCATTCTCCTCTCCCCTCAGACTGATGTGATGCATCAGAGTGTGTATGAGCTGGTTCACACGGAAGACCAACAGGAGTTGAGGAGAAACCTGCACTGGGCGTTGAACCCTCCACCTGCCACCTTAGCTGCCTTGGCCCAAGAGTCCCCACAAGGTAACATCTTACTAAACTCTACAAGAACTATTTGGAAAGAATATAATATATATATATATATTTTACACACAACTTCTTCCTGGGGTCTCTCCTTGGCACAAAACTTTTCAGGTCAATGTGAAGGTCTTTGCCAGAGAAAAGTGTGTGCGTGCATTCGTGTGTGTTGGCCTCTGCCCCTTTCACTCTGAGTGTGACTAATTCAGTGTCTCCTTGTACTATTCTGCCCCTTTCACTCTGAGTGTGACTAATTCAGTGTCTCCTTGTACTATTCTGGTGTGTTTGGGTTGGTAGGTGGGATGTATCTGTATAGAGAGGAACAGAAACGCCCCTAATGGGTGTAAACATTTTCGCTTCTAGCCCCGATCCCTGTTCTGGTGCAAGTAGGGCAAATAGGAGAGAATGGGACTTTGTCAACAGCAACAGTGCAAGCTCTCCACTATGGTTCAGTTTGCCCCAGAGCGGGAGGTCCTATGACGCACCGTAATTTTGAGGTTAATAAGGGGGTTTCCAGCCGAGTGTGTGTGCCAGTGTTGCCAACTTGGCGCATTTTTCACTATATTTAGTTTTTTTCCAGACCCCCCTAGTGCCAAAATTGGTGGAAAAACTCCTGGTGGAAAATCTAGTGCTTTTTTGCTGGTGAGTTGGGGAGAAATTGGTTGACAGGCACCAGAGATAAAACCCTCGTTTTTCACCATTTTCCTCCTATGATAGAGTCCTCCTTCCTTCTTAGAAAGGACCATTGGTAACCAAATAGACCCTTATAGATCTGTAACTCTTGAGAGCGTAAAAATGAAACCAAATGGACCCGTAGGGTCCATAAAACATCTGAATTACCTAATTTTCAAGAATCTAAACATTTAGAAAATGTAGAAGAATTGCTAGTTTGACCACCATTTTGCCAGTTAGTTGGTGGTCCGTGCAGTAGTACAGTAGAGCCCACTGCTCTAGCGCATTCTAGTGCATTTTGGAAGTTGGCAACACTTGTGTGTGCATAGTGCAGATACACAATGCACTGCAGTCTCAGAGACTCCATCTTTGTACGCCGGCCGTTTGACAAGCCAGCATCACTCAACAGTTTTACAGGGTTAAGCTATAAGATCACGGTGGGGACACACACAGGCCATCGGTCACATGGTCCTCTAATCTATGCTTTGGCTTAACGAGGTTAAATGGTCACAGATCTGTGTGTGTGCTGTTGAACGTAAGATACTTAGGTCATGTGTGCATTGATTTGAGGCCTATATTGTTGTTGTTATTATTACGATAAGACAATGCAACTCAACCCGCAGGCAGTCCTGACCTTGACATTTCTACAATGTAGACGAATAAGCAAACAAAGGATTGCTGATCCAAAGACAGTTCGAAAGGGAATATACAGTAATTGTCTGTAATTGGCTATAACACTGTTATCTGTCTATATACAGTAGCTCAATGCCTCACCACACAGTGGTTCACTTGTCTATTCCAGTCACTGACACTGAAATGGGTTGGAAATCGTTGGCGTTGTTACTACCAGGATGTCCTTCGAACTGTGTCCCTGAAGCAATGGAGGCTTTTGCTACTTGCTATCTACTGTATGTCTGACATGTTTTGTTTATACATGGTCACTGGAGAGGGATTACAGAGAGGTGTTTGTACCTCCTGTAAAATGGCTTATGGGACTAGTAGCTCCAAACCTCCTCAGAGTGAGACCAGCATGGTATTGTTTCTGTCAGCCAGAAACTACCGGTAATCTATTCAGGCAGATTCAGAGAAGTGGGGGTAAAAAGTAGAACTGCATATACTGTATGTATCTCAGGGCTGCCCAAAAGGTAGATGGTGATCTACCAGTAGATCACACAGGCCGTGCAGGTAGATCCCATGACAGTCCCCCCAGCACTTGGACTCTTATAGATCTGTAACTTTTGAGAGCTGAATTATGTAATTTCCAGAGTCCACACAATTAGAAAATGGAGAATAATTGTTATTTTGACCAACGTTTTGGCAGTTCTCCTTCCCAATTGGGGACACAAATGTGAAAGTTCTTAGTTTGGGGTGCAAGGGACTAAACAACATCACAAACTGTCAACTCAAGCCTCAAATACTGTTTTCAAATGTCAGTAATATACAGCAAAACCTTCCAATTCTCCCCCTCTATTTTTCATTATAAATGCAATATTCTTAAACATTCTCATACTATAACAGTAAGTAACACCATCACCACTAGTTCAAAGCTCAAACCTTCTACAGGATGTTGAAATGGATTTTCAGTAATGGAACAATCATGTTTTTGATGTGTAGATCTTGTTGAGCTGGTCATTTTGAAAGTAGCTCTCAAGTCAAAAAAGTGTGGGCACCCCTGCTGTATCTGAAGCATTGGGAGAGGTTTTCGGCCATAACATTCCAGAAAGTCCCACGGTAGTGCTGGTGGGGGTGGTGCCGGAGGGCCTGGAGGGTAGAACCAACACTTATTTATTACATGTGCTCGCTTACAGTGGTGTATAAAAAGTATTACTACAATTAAATGGTTAAAACCAGAACCTCCCATAGTAGTATAAGGGCAGAAAAATATGGGACATTTATCAGATGGATCAAATCACATTATGCCTTGAGGCTTCAACCATATATATTCAGTAAAAGTGGAGTCCCATAATGCCTGAATTAATGACAGTAAATATTTGCAGGGTTATTACAATCTCTCTTTCCTCCAGGACTTACCTTCACATGTTAATTACCTTCGTTCTCTGTTCGCCTGTACTCCTACTCATACTTTAACACGTATTTCTGTAAATGTTTGCAAAGTAGCTTGTGCATGGTTATATCTGTAACTCAAAATCTATCTTTTATTTTATATTTTCTTCACTTCTGTGATCCACAAGATTTATATATTGTTCAGGACTTATAGTATAATTAATAGTAAGTAAGTAAGCATCAACATCAGTTGTTGAAGCTGCAATAGGCACGCAAGCATAAATCGGTCTGACTCAGAGATTTTTGTTTTTCGAATGATGAAATGGTGTTGGTTTAGTGGTGCGTCAATTGTAGTTAGTAGTGTATTGTTTTTTTTTTTTTTTTTTTAATATAAGCACTTTAATTAGTTGTTTGCATGACGTTTGGAGCCGGCCTTGCTTGCTACTGTTTTCGCTCTTATTTGAGTTAGAACTCCAGGGGGAGTAAGTATCCTTCTCCCTCTTACACACTGTGCAGTTTTAATAGATGTGTCGTTTTATGCTCCAGAATTCTCCTTTCAACTTTCCCGGTCAATAATTTGGTTTAACAGACTGTTTATTTTGTGATCTGTGAGTTTGCTCTGGTTTCCGCCAGTATTTGGTTTTTCAGTTTGCCTCGCACAAGTTTCCCATGAGATCATTGTGGTCACGATAATCCTGCGTGTTTAACATTTCCATCCAATGTTTCTGTTGGTGTGCCTTCTTCAGTGATTTTTGTCCAACGCCATTAAATGTTCCCATTACCAAACCTAGATCTATCTGTCCAGTCACAAGCTCTTGGTAATACTTTTCCTTGGTTTAATAATTCAATTAATTTTAATTTAATTAATTTTATTACACAGCTTGAACGCTTGATTTTGAAAGGCCAATCATCCAGTGATGTGTT
The DNA here is from genome assembly GCA_039105355.1 of Benthosema pterotum. NCBI lineage: Eukaryota > Metazoa > Chordata > Actinopteri > Myctophiformes > Myctophidae > Benthosema > Benthosema pterotum. Next base: position 8,064,700 of record CM076978.1, read on the forward strand.
TATTTTTCTGAATAATTCCAAATCACTGAATCCAGCTGTGTTTTTACTTCTGAATAATGACAGATAAGCTCATTAACAGACCAGAGTCTATTTAATGACTCATTGCACCGCACTGCACGGCTGGATTTTTGAGCTGTATCCAACATGGCAGCCATGTAAACCAATGCACAATGTCAATTACAACTAGGCATCGCTCTCAAGAATGTTGTTAAAAACATTTGAAGCGAGAATAGACAATGCAGTAACCACAAATACGATTGTAGTATTTGACAACAATTGAACCACACATAGGCCTTCAGTAATAATTGTGTCCATGTTATCCCAGTGCAACACTTAACACTGTAAGCAAAGCTGTAAGCAAAGATTTTTTTTATTCATCAATTCATGTATAAAGTAGCCGTGCTATGTGGGATAAATGATGCTCAGCTGGTTATTGTTGAGAAATAATCACCAATCAGGGTGATTATGCATCTATGCTATACTTCGGTGCATAATCACCGTATTGGGTTTTATTTTTCAACAATTACCCTTTGCATAAAACCCACAAAAATGCTTAAATAGCAACACAAAGGAGGACTGAAAAGTGGATCTACAAGCCTTACAACATGTTCTCCTTCCTCCTTTTGGGGCAACACTCTATTATTATGAAGTGCTTTCAAAGAACCAGCTCAGTGGGCTTGTGGTTAGAGTGTCCGCCATGAGACTGGGAGGTCGGGGTTCGATTCCCGGCCGGGTCATACCAAAGACATACCAAAATGGGACCCAATGCCTCCCTGCTTGGCACTCAGCATCAAGGGTTGGATTGGGGGTAAGCAGTGTTGGGAAAGTTCTCTTTTTTTCTGAAATAGTTCAGTTCATCGTTCATTCATTTTAAAACGAACTAGTTCCGTTCATAGTTCATTGTTGAACTTTTAGAACTAAAGTTCATGGTTCCAAAAAAAGAACTATTATAGTTCTTTTTCGTTCTTTTTTTCCCTCCCTCTTTTTTTGTTCAAGATGATTGCAGCCCATAGCCATATACAACTGAATATGTCCTTAGTTGATTTGTGAAGATTTTATTATGAAGGCGCTCAGTTCAGTCCAGCCCTATGCATCTCTGTGTGCTGAAAATAGAGCAGAAAATATCAGCAGAGATAGAGATCAACAAGCTCAAAGTCACTGAGTTTGTAGATCTGCTCTATTTTGAGCTCATTTTAGTCTCACTCTTGAACAGGGCTCAATGCTTAGCATTTTTCCAAGTAGGCTACTATTAGGCTATTTAGTAGGCTATTTAGTAGCCTAAACATACTGCCACTAGGAGAACTTATTACAAATCACAAAGTGAATTACCATTTCTATGCCGATGATACCCAGCTATATCTATCCGTAGCCCCAAATGATCCCTGTGCCTTAGATCCATTGCTGACCTGTCTGTCTAGCATCAAATGCTGGATGAGTGAGAACTTTCTCAAACTAAACGAGGATAAAACAGAAGTTCTCATAATTGGCTCCAGCGACCAGAAAGAATCAATACTGAGCAGACTTGGCAATCTGATTGTAGAAAGTAATAGCACAGTAAAGAACTTGGGGGTCTTCATTGACTCCGAATTGAATTTTAATTCACACATTAATCATGTCACCAAGACTGCCTTTTTTCACCTTAGAAACATTGCACGAATCAGGGCCTATCTGTCAATGGATGATGCTAAAACCCTGATCCACGCCTTTGTATTTTCCCGGCTTGACTACTGCAATGCACTCTTCTCTGGCCTCCCCAAGAAAACAACTGACAGATTACAACTAGTCCAAAACGCGGCAGCCAGAGTTTTAACTAAAACTAAGATGAGAGAACATATTACTCCTGTCCTAGCCTCACTACATTGGCTACCGGTTGTGTTTAGAATTGATTTTAAAATTCTTTTACTTGTCTATAAAGCGCTTAATGGTCTTGCACCTTCCTACCTACATGACTGCCTGCCTAAGTATGTCCCAGGCCGACCCCTCAGGTCTTCCACTGCAGGCCTGCTTGCGGTGCCTAAAATGGCAACTAAAAAACACGGTGAAGCAGCCTTTTGCTTCTATGGACCGACGGCGTGGAACAAACTCCCATTATACATTCGACAGGCAGCCTCTGTAGACATTTTTAAAGCACAACTCAAGACGTACTTCTATGCACTTGCTTTTAACTGATTCTCTGTGATTCTATATTTTATGATTTTATATTTTATGCCTTATTTCAGGTCCTCACTGTACTGCTTCTTTGATGTATTTTAATGATCTCTTTAATTTATACCCACTTTTTTTGTCTTCTTCTCTATTGCAATGTAAAGCACTTTGAGCTGCATTTTATGTCATGAAAGGTGCTATACAAATAAAGATTATTATTATTATTATTATTTTTACAATATCAATTTATTAACATAGCCAGGTCGACTGAAGACCACCAATTAAGCAAATGAGCCCGGGCCGTCGCGGGTATTGTTTCGGTCCAACTCTATACAATAGTGCATATTGTTATATTAATAACAATGTGAAATGGTCCCCCAAACCTTAAGGCCGTTGTAGTAGGCTAATTGTAGCCTACCGGTAAATAAAAATGAAAACGATCCGACGGCAGTCAATGATGATAAGAATATAGAAGTGTTGTGCGTCCGAGCGCGCGCGTGCATGGTGCGTTATTTATGATTAATCACGGGAAAGCGCCACACGTGCGTGAGGCAAAAGGTTGCTGCGCAGACAGTATATAATCTTAATACACGCATAGCGCAGGAAGGTTATAACATAACCAACATGAACAGCTAGGCTATAGTAGCTCATTCAACGTGTTGGAGAGAAGCGTCCTTCCTTGGTGCTGTGTTGGCTGTCTGATGCTGTGCGCTGCTGACAGGGAGGTGGCGGGGCGGTGGGCAAGGAGAACAGATCTTCAAGCTAAGGATGCCTCGAGCCTCAACACGTTGTTAGCTTGTATATCTGCTCTATTTAAGCGAACAACACCGCCGTGCTACAGTAATATAAATTGCTCTACTCGCACCGGTGCTATGAACTCTTTAGTCACAAATGCGAGCCTGTCGAGCCCTGCTCTTGAACGAAATCGAACGCAAGAAAAGTGGCGTTCACTCACGCCAGAAATGAACGCGTTCACACCGCCGTTCTTCAAGCAGATATAGGGTCCGTTCGGTTCAAGTTCCTTAAAAATATGAACGGTTCAAAGAACTTTCGTTCTTTGAACGCGTTCGGGTACAACTCTGGGGGTAAGTCCCTGCGATATACTAGCGTCATGTCCAGGGGGTGTACTTGTACATCAAGCTGCCTCACGCTACAGAAACAGGAGATAGGCTCCTGACCTATATGAGCCTCTATGGCTCAGCCGGGCCTCCTGACATCATGGCCTGGCAAGGCTACTTACTTACTTTCAAAGATAATGGGCATGCTGTCGATCTGCTATTTTCTACAAAGGCTTTCCCCTCAGTACAGATGCTGGGGGTTTTGTAAAAAAAGAGAAACATATACAATGGAGATGAAGGTTTCTGCTGGACAGTGATAGTACATGTCCTTGTCTTCATACAGAGATGGACATGGAGCCCAGCAGCACATCAGTAGTTACCTACCACCCCGAGCAGCTTCCCCCGGAGAACTCCTCCTTCCTGGAGAGGAGCTTCGTCTGTCGCTTCCGCTGTCTCCTGGACAACTCCTCTGGTTTCCTGGTAAGACCCTGACCCTTACACTGACCCACCCAGAAACAGACGCACATCAGGGGTTGGCATTAAGGTCTCCGAGGCACTTGCCCATCGGACAAGTGCAAATCACGTTCTCCTTGCCCTCTCAGGTCATGGTCACTTGCCCCCCAAAATATATCGTAAATTTTGCATTCGAAGTCGAAGACTGTCTTGTTTTAAGTCACAATTAGCTACAGTAAATATTCAACTTATACATTGTAAATCAGTGTAAATCAGTGGTTCCCACAGTGGTTCCCATAGTCGTCACTCAGGGGTCCTTGACCTACAGCAAAATGATAGTTGGACCTGGGAGAGAGATAGGAGAGATGGCTAGAAAGCAGGGAAAGACGAGAGTGCAATGACCACCTTCAAGACACTCAGTTGAACACTTGCCCGATCGGGCAACCAGGTAGCAGTCTTCACTTTCCAGACTATTTTTTTTACTTGCCCCGGGCAAGCGGGCAAATGTTAGTGTCAAGCCCTGCACATGTTCTTCTACATGAGACCTCCTTCCACACTAGGGCTGCAACTAACGGTTACTTTCATAATCCATACATCGGCAGATTATTTAAACAATTAATTGATTCATCATATTATGGCACTTATTTATAGATCATCTTGAAAATTAATATATGTAGGGTTACTCTGATTGCTTAACGATTCAAAGACTATCAACACACGTGTTAGTCTAAAAGGAACAGTATTCTTCTGAATTCAAATATTAAGGCCATATGTTTTGTTCTTGATACGCTGAACATTGTCATGTCATATTTTGCTCTGCAGTTGCTACTGTGCATGTGCAATTATCGTCAGATTGTAAGGGAAGAGAGATGCTCACTCCTCTTTATTTTAGTAACACTTAACACTTAAACTGTGTTTAAGTTGGAAAACATCCATGATAAATAGCAATAGTTGACAACTAAACAAATAATGGATTCAATTATGATTAATCGATTAATTGTTGCAGCCCTATTAGAACACAGAAACAGCCAACACACACCTACAGAGTCAAACCATAACTCTTGAGATTCCACAGGATCTGTGCACAGGTGATTTGGACTACACCACAAATGCATACAATATGAATGTAAAGACAAACAAACAAAAACATTATGAATTGTACAGTATTTTATCACATATTAAATTAGTGTTATGGAGGTTTGTGGTTTATTGCACAACACAACAATGTAAAATCAAGGGAGAGAAACAAAATGAACATCTGAAACCCCATTGATTCCTAAACCTCTGAATGGCTCTCAGTTAGAGGAGATCTGTCTCCCAGGGTGATAGCATAAAGGCAAAAAAAGTCCAAAAAATCCAAAATCAGACCATTAGCACTCACTAATGGGTGTGGATAAACACGCTTAATCCCTTCAACCTTAAGCATTTGACCTCCAGTAACCTCAGATGTTACTAAATTAAGCCTCAGAAACTACATCAAAATAATTTCTAAATTTAGAAACTCTTTACCAATACTAGCAAGACTAAAAATATTTTAGCAACTTTTCATTTAAGCTCAGGCTTTGAGCACACCATTGAACTTTAAGCCTGACATAGGCTACTTAAAGTATTAAGTTTTAATCTAGTTTTAGCACACTAAAAATTAATACTGCCATAAAAGAAACAAAAACATGATTGCCCAGACTGTTCTCCGACAAAGACGACAAAAGCAAACACTGACTGTTCTATACTTGTACATACAATTAGCCCTTCACTAAGTCCCTCCCCAATCCGGTGTGGTCCAATAGGCACATTAGAAGAGGAGAGCTTGACCAGGAAAGCTTGACCTGCATAGCAACAGTTTAGATTGTCATTGGACAGTGACTAAACCCCAGCCCAAACGGTGGCTAATCACAGCGGTGTTTTAGACAACTACACGATTACATCGTTCAGCTATCACTGTGGCACCAACACATCTCTCATCTGTTTTCACTGTCAGACAAGTCCTTTCACTCTGGACCACTAATTGGTCTAGAGAAGTTTGGGTGGGCAGTTTTGCAGGCAGGTGCGTGTTACTTCTGAACCAGGGGGAGATTAATGACTTGCCGCAATGAGATTAATTCGTTAATTAATTAGGCCCGGGCAATTAATGAGTTAATGACATTACTGTGAGTATTATGGCCTTCAAAACCGCTCTCAAAGGGCACCTACAGATGGCTGCAATTCGAAACTGGCCTCTGTAAAACAAAAATGTATATAAAATCCCCCCACCCACCCCGCGTCTCCTCATTGTACATTTCTCTTTTCCCCTTTTACCTCTACTATGATTTTACCTCCATGATTTGCTGCTTCTGATTTTACTGAAGTAGTTGTTTTGTATGTACGGTATTTGAATGCCTTAATGAAATGAACAAGTTGGCCACTATTGTAAACAAGTTTTCTGATGCAGTTGTACTTGAATTGTACCGTAATTCTCCAAGCTGTTATCAGTTTTATAGCAGTGTGTACTTGACTTGTACTGTAACTCTCATCTCTGTTAATAAAAATTTCATTCATTCATTCACACTCAAGGTGATGGTGATAGGTGAGGGTGAGGATAACTTCAACTGAAGTATGTATGAACAGTGAGTGAGTGAGGGCACTCTTAAAAAAAACCTTTGTGAAAATATCTTTTCACTGTATCTTCTCCCCAGGCTTTGACCCTGCAAGGCAGGCTGAAGTTCCTGCACGGGCAGAACCAGCGACACGACAACGGGGGCAAGGCCCCGCCACAGCTGGCCCTGTTCACCATCGCCACTCCTCTACAGCCACCGTCCATCCTGGAGATCAGGACCAAGAACATGATCTTCAGAACCAAACACAAGCTGGACTTCACGCCCATGGCCTGCGACGCAAAGTAATGCTATCATCCGTTGCATCCTATCTAGACATAGTGCTGGGCGATCTGTTTGTGGTTAGCCTTTTTTTGTTGCTCTGGTTATGCTGAAAGAGAGGGTGATATCTTGGACCAGGGGCGGATTGGCACATATTTTCCCACCGGGACAATTTTGCCTTTGCCAGACCACCCTGGGGGTGGCAGCTGGTTAACCAGATGTAACTCTTTGAGAGCGTAAAAATGAAACCAAATGGACCCTTGCGGGTCCATTTGGTTTCATTTTTACACCCTCAAGAGTTACAAATATTCATCATGTGAATTAGCCCAACTTAGTCTACACAACTAGAGAATGTAGAAGATTAATGGTCATTTTGATCTGTATGTTCCAGGCGAGCATCTAGCGCATTCTAGTGCATTTTGGAAGTGCCACTAGTGCATTTTGGATCTTGTCCAGGTGGCGCAGGCCACCGGGAAAACTCCCTGTACTCCAGATGGCCAATCCGCCCCTGTCTTGGGCTGATAAGAGATAGGATGCGTTGATGGCCAGCCAGTTAGTACAGACAAACGTGCCACTGAACTGTCTGTGACACCTGGAGTGGCCTCACTGGCAGGAAAATCAACCCATGCCAGCACTGAATACATACATGAAGGCTTGGCCCAAATAATACTCGCACCAGCCGAAATGTGACAAGGAGGGGTCAGAAAACCGAGCTCTCGGGAGCGCTGTTGCAGCCTAAAAGAGGGACGAAAGAGGGACATTTACAAAAATGTCCTCAGAAAAAAGGTCCTAAAAGAAAAAATATTAACATGTGAAACACAACTTGATGATAGAGCCACCATTGGACAGGGCCAAGCATTATTTGGACCGAGCCTTCCTGTTACCCTAGCACTGCCAGTCTGCCACCAATAGATATGCTGGTACATGTCTGTTGAATAGCAGGGAGACCAAAGTGTTGGGACTAGAGATGTTCTGATACTGTGTGGGTATGGGGAAAATATCATCTATTTGTCTATTTGTCATTATTGGGTCATATCGGTATTGGCAAATAAGCCAGTCTAACCAGCGATCCGGACACAGGGTTAAGTGGTTTACACTTTAACTCTGTATGCCTAACGGCCGTTAGGGCATACAGAGTTTGCTTTATGGTTGCCCAAGGGAATATTTGAGTGAGGAGTTTGAGGAGGAGCACCATGACGTAATAGTGATTGAGAATAATAGGAAATCTTAGACGGAGACTTTACGATAAAATGTCTTTCAATTGAGACATTTGAGAAATTGCATAATGATGAATTCATATTATTGAGAATACGAAAACTGATATTCCTTTAAGGTGGGGGAAGTGATTTCACTTTTGTCAGATATCACCCCCAAATGTTTTTTCTGTTAAAATGCTCTATTATAAGGTGTGCAGACCATATATGGAGTTTCCCCCTCCCCCACGTTAGCAGAGGAGCTAATAAAAGTTCCCCAGGTGGTGGGTGAATTCTCCTCCAATCAGGATCGAGCAGCAGGTTCACATAGTGTAGCTACTCTTGGGCGCCCCTAGTGCACCAGGCTGGTACTACACAATGAATTTCAAATCACTTACCCTACCTTTTAAGATCAGGTGGGCTATAAACAAGAATAAGAGTTTATTTTTGTTCATTTCCGATTCGCGCAAGTGTGCACTCTACCGATCTACATTGTACTTTTAAAGCATTTGCAGGGGTTGACACTAAGGTCTCCGAGGCACTTGCCCATCGGGCAAGTGCGAGTCAGGTTCTACTTGCCCTCAGCTATATTGTAAATTTTGCAGATGTACTGTAACTCTTGAGAGTGTAAACATGAACACCAAATGGACCCTTGCGGGTCCATTTGGTTTCATTTTTACACTCTCAAGTGTTAAAATTCATCATCATTAGCCCAGGTCTGCACAACTAGAGAATGTAGAAGATTAGGTCATTTTGATGTGTACGGTATGTTAATTTGCCTGTTTTGTTTCCCAAATCCAGCCTGGAATTGTGGATATCTAGAAAGCAGGGAAAGACACAGAGGCAGAGTGCAATGACTGCCTTCAAGACAAATTTATCTTGTGTTGTGTTATAGTGCACTAAGTTGCACACTTGCCCGATCGGGCAACCAGGTAGCAGTCTTCACTTGCCCCACCATTTTTTTTACTTGCCCCGAGCAAGCGGGCAAGTGTTAGTGTCAAGCCCTGATTTGTTTTATTTTGTTCATTGTGATCTTTACACCCAATTTTCTTTCATTTTCTGTTCCCAGGGGGAAGATAGTCCTGGGCTACACCGAGGCAGAGCTACGTGTGCGTGGCTCTGGATACCAGTTCATCCACGCGGCAGACATGTTGTACTGTGCCGAGAGCCATGTCAGAAGTGAGTCACGCCTCAGTCAAAAACATAACGCTCCTCCACTTGAACACCGCAGGCCTCCAGATTCAACCCAAAATCTATACATAGAATGTTGGCACTGCTGCACGGCAGAAGTCCTTAAGGAGGTTTATCACAACACCACTGTTAACTGTACACTTAAAGCGGAACCCTTTGAATTTTACATTTTTCAAGATTGTTGGTGTTTTTAGCCAACACAGAGTCAAGTCATAACTCTTGAGATTCTGCAGGATCTGCGCACAGGTGATTTAGACTACACCACAATACAATAAGAATGTAAAAAACATACAAACAAAAACATTATGAATTGTACAGTATTTTATTATTGTAGTCGAGTAGGGCCCGCACACCAGTCTTATGGCAAAGAATTCACTTGGTTTAGTGATGTCACTTGACATACCAATTTCAATAAGCCCCTCCTTTAACTTTGCCTCCACCCACAAGTCATTGGTATGCATGGAAAGAAAGAAGCTAGTCAGATCCTACATTTTCTAATGAGACAGGGAATAACAATGAGGTGGACTGGGGGAAGCAGTGAGGAGGGAGATGTTTTGTGGATGTTTCTGGCACTGCAGACAAATAGCAACCTCAGAAAAAGTATGAAATAATTATCTGAGTTTTTGTTCAGGCTACAGAGTGTATACAAATCTATTAAAACGCAACATTTATATGATACATTTAGATTTATGGTGGAACCACTCTGTTTCTGTGGGGCCAATCTGCAAAGATATTTCCAGCATGGCAAATATACAAATACAAAACAAAAGCAATGGTTTCCAACCTTTTCCCCTCAAGCGATTTCGGTTTCCAAGTTTTAAGAATTAGTCCTCTTCATAAAAAAAAAGTGGAGGAGAGGGTCAGAGAGTTCAGACCGGCTTTCCCAAGTAATCCCGCGGGATTACAAACCAGATTGAGCAAAGCTACAGGACCAGCCAGCAGAGTGGATAGATAGGGCCTGACAAATCCACCCGCATGAGCAAAGCATGGGAGATGATCCATATATCAACACGGTCACACAAGCCAGGCGGAAATACCGCAGGCAGGGTGGTTACTGTCGGGTGGAAAACCCAAAATTAATTCACTGGGGAAAAACACGCAAAGTTGACATGAGATACAAGGTTTCTGGAGCAACTCAGCGGCAGGGCCCAAAAGTTTAATCTGCCAAGCTAAATCTGTCAAATCAAGTCATTGTTGTTTAATACAATGTCAACCTCTGTCACCCCACCGCTGTTTGCTTCAAGCAAAGGGTCTTATTTTTTATTTATTTTTTATGTAGCTGTTGTTATTCAAAGTGGTGTAGGTGCACGCTGGCACAGGATTTGCATGTTCTCCCTGTGTCTCCTAGGGTAAATAGCAAATACCCTCACAAAAAATATGCAGTAAACCTGGTCTCTAAACTGCCTCTCCTTGGCCAGCCGGGGCGCCTGATGGAGGGGACAGGAACTGGTTGGAATAACGTGTTACTTCCACACGCTACGTCCAACCAGAGAACCTTCCCCCTGTCAGGTGAAAAGAAGGAAGCTTGGTCTCCGTATGCAACCTGCTGCCTCCCCAGGTTGGCGGAGGGTGTGTGAGAGCCCAGGATCACATTAGGTTACAGGGTCGGATCTAGGCATGAGCATGGGGGGGGGGGGGGGGGGTGTCATTGTGTTTGCCCCACCAAACACAATGACATGCAAAACAACCCAAGATATTAAACTGCTTATATTTAAAATGATTTGAATCACTAATACTGCTACTAACTACAGCTGTGTCACGACTAAACCAACAGCATTTCATCATTGAAAACAGAAAACTCTCTGAGTCAGACCTTTAGCTTTATGCATGCTGTGTGTCTGTTGCAACTTCAACAACAACTGATGTTATTATTGATGCTTTACTTGACTAATAAAAGTCCTGTAAACAGAAAATGGTATGGGCAATGAAGCTGCACCCATACCATTTTCTCTTGCCCCTCCAACATGTTCTGCAAGTAATGTACCTATAATTGGTCAAACGTGTGACGATTCTTGTACGTTTGTGCTTGCGCCGATAGTGATGAAGACTGGAGAGAGTGGACTGACAGTGTTTCGCCTCCTGACGAAGGACAACAGCTGGAAATGGGTCCAGTCCAACGCCAGGCTGGTCTACAAGAACGGCAAACCAGACTACATCATCGCTACGCAGAGACCCCTCGTGTATGTTATACTTCCTAACATGTACATGTTGTTTTTTTGGGACGCAATAGTACATTAGCCTCAGCCTTAAACTTAACCTCAGTAATATATATATATATATATATATATACTTATAGGATATATATACTTTAGGAAAACCATCCGTAGAAAGGAGTCTATTTACATTTAGTTTTGGGTCTAGTGTTCTGAAATATGTAAATACATATAAATATCTTGGACTTATTTTAGATGAGCATATGAATTTCAAGGAAGGCTCGCAAGTTTTATCCGATTCAGCTGGTAGAGCCCTGGGGTCTGTGTTGAATAAAGTGAAGGCCTGTAAGGATTTGGGATATTACACGTATACACAATTATATCAATCATGCGTATGCCTGTCTTAGATTATACTGCTGGGATATGGGGTTTTACTGATCGTGAAAATTGTAACTCATTGCAAAATAGAGCTATCAGAGCGTTCCTTGGAGTCCATAAGCTTACGCCAATTCTGGCTATTAGTGGAGATATAGGATGGATGCCAGTAAATATTAGACACAAGGGGGAGATGTTGAGACTTTGGAATAGACTTGTTAATATGCCAGATGACAGACTGACCAAAAGGATCTTTGACTGGGATGTCTCAAATGGTTATCCCTGGGCCAATGAAGTAAAGTCTCTATTCTTTATGAATAACTCATCTTTTATTTATTTGAATAAACTATGTTGTAATATTCGGGAAATACAGAATTACATGTTTCTTAAACATAAGGAGAACTGGGCTGTTGATGTTTGGTCCAAACCAAAACTAAGAACCTATTGTATCATTAAGAATAATTATGGCCCTGAACCCTATGTCACACAAAACCTGTCTAAAAGTCAAAGATCTTTTTGTGCACAGTTGCACTCTGGGACATTACCATTAGCCTTAGAAACAGGTAGATTCATTGGTACCCCTGAGGATGAAAGAACATGTTTAGTTTGTGATTTGGGAGATATTGAAAATGAAATTCATTTCCTTTTTTATTGCCCTTTATATGATGAATTAAGACATATTTTCTTCAATAGAATGACAGAAATCTGTGGTAGCTTTTTCTGGTTGGATGACTATGAAAAACTGGAACTTTGTTTTCGGAAAGGTATTTTCGCCTTAGCAAATTTTCTAGTGGGAGCTTGGGAAAAAAGACAGAAGACTTTGTTTAGGTAATGAAGGAAGAAACAGAGATGTACAAACTGCTTTCTTTTGATTGTTTTCAGTTGTAAATTGTTTGTATTCTGTATTTATATGTAACTTGTATGGTGTGTCCTATAAGCCTGTGTGGGCTGGGCACCTCTGGTGCATGACACAAAAATAAACAATTCATTCATTCATTCATCATTCATTCATATATATATATATATATATATATATATATATATATATATATATATATATATATATATATATATATATAATATATATATATATATATATATATATAACCTTTGACCACCTCTGACCATTTTTAAAAAGGTTGCAATCGTTTTAAAAGGCTTGTGGCCTTTTTCTAAATCGGTTGCGACAGTTTTAAAAAGGCTGGGGCTTCACAAGCTTCTGAACATATACCTTGCCTTAAAGGGGAATTCCACCCATTTTCAAAATTTTCCTGAGAGGATACAAGTGTCAACCAAATGGACCCTAGTGGGTCCATTTGACCCTAACGGGTCCACTTGGTTCCATTTGTACCCTCTCAGGAAAAAAGGGGTCTGAAAGAAAAATCATTAACGTAGTGAAATACATCTTGATGATGTCGTCAGATGTATTTCACCATGTTAATGATTTTTTCAGACCTCCATTTTTAGGAAATACAGAATTGGGGAACCTTTTTTATCATGTCCACACAACATCTCTGAGGTATATTAACAGTTTTCGTGCCGTTGAAATAGATCTACGTCTCCCGTTATCATTATGAAATACAGTAACGACTGATGCCGCTGCCGTTGAGCTACGCCTTTGATCGTTACTTACCGGCGCCGGTTTGATACGATCCCCATGCTAACAGCAGCGTGCAGCGACCGCATATTCCATTGATAGACCATAATAAGGGACGGACCAAACCGGAACCGGAAGTGTGTGTCCGCCAACTAACTTGTCCGTGGGGAAACATGGGCCGAAATATGAAATATGACTTTTTGATGAAAATCGCTGGCACTGGCTACCTCAAAAAATATGAAAAAGGGCTGGCACTGGGAGTGTTAATGACATATTAAAATGGGTGGAGTTCCCCTTTAACCCTTTGTCATCTTGTCACGCATTTCTCATGCATTCATGCACAGATCAGTTAGAAAAATTGTCTTAAAGCCCTGGTGTTTATGAGGGCTGCTTACGGCCAGCACTGCTAACAGTAAGCAAACAAGGTCAAAAGATACGATGGTGCTTGATCATTTTTATTGACAACAAGCACCTTATTGATCAGGCTTATCGAGCCCACGGGAGACGGTACATTCTGAACAGAGCCAGTATACAGAACCTATACGGATGGACCATTTTACTAATAAAAAAATCATTATAGAAACTGTTTAATGTGTACCGTCACTTTACAAGTTGACATACATAAGTACACTTTTAAACTGACATGCTTGTGCCAGCATGGACACTGACATGTATTGCTCGATGGCCTCTTCCCCCATTGTTTGGGTAGCGGTTATCGACTTCTATCCCCAAAGAGCACTTGCAATGCATCGGTCTCAAGCTCACAACGCAATGCGACATGTTGTGATCTGTTGTGAGCTTGCAAAAATGCCATCTGGGATAAGGAATAGGAGATACATGTGATTGAAAGAAATGGTTAGATTGGATGTCTAGGAGCACGATGCACGATCCCGTGCAATTGTCAACAGCAGCTAGCAAGACGAGGCTTGCGATGCAAACTATTTATTGGTCTTTTAAAGTAAGATTGCTGAAGATCTCAGGCCATGGCGGGGGGCACAACTATGTTTGATTCACGTAGATCAGGGGTGCCCAAAAGGTAGATCGTGATCTACCAGTAGATCACATGACAGTCCCCTAAATTGTATAGATCTGTAACTCTTGAGTGTTAAAATAAAACCAAATGGACCCTTAGGGGTCCATTTGGTTTCATTTGACACTCTCAAGAGTTATATTATATTTAAACATCTGAATTACGTAATGGAGAATAATTGTTATTTTGACCAATGTTTTGCCAGTTCTCTTTCCCAATCGTGGACAAAAACGTGACAGTTATTAGCTTTGGGTGCAAGAGACTAAACTCAACATCACGAACTGTCAACTCAAACTCCAAATTCTGTTTTCAAACGTCAGTAGTAGCATAAACAAGAAAACCTTTTTTTATGTATAGATCTTGTTGAGCCGGTCATTTTGAAAGTAGCTCTCAAGTCTAAAAAGTGTGGGCACCCCAGGCGTAGATCTTCGTCAATGGCGGTAAAAACGTGCTCCTCCGTGTTCTCCGCAGGGAGGAAGAGGGGGGAGAACATCTCCGCAAGCGCTCCCTGCACCTGCCCTTCACCTACGCCACGGGAGAGGCCCTGCTCTACCAGTCCAACCACCCCATCGCCGGCTTCATCGACGGCAGCGGCGGCGGCGGCAGCGGCCACGAAAAGAACGGCAGCAAGTCGAGCAAGAAGAGCCGGAGCGAGCGGGTTGCCCGGGACGCCGGCGTGGACCCCGGCTCCCTGCTGGGGGCCCTGATGAGCCAGGACGAGTCGGTGTACGTCTGCCAGCCGGCCCTGGAGACGCCCAAGCTGTCCTTCCACGGCAGCTTCTTCGGAGACCAAATGGGCGGCGTTGTCGTCTCTGAATCGGAACCTTCCGGCCATCACCACCAGGGGAGCTGGGACGAAACCGGGGGCGGCGGAGGCGGCGGTGGGGGCATCTCGGCGGCCATTCCTGCCGGCCCCAGCTTCGATCCGCTCCTCGCCACCCTGGACTCGCTCTCCCTAGGGGGGCAGGGGGTCCCTCAGGAGGCAGACGACGACGAGGGCTGCTCCAACGGCGAGCTGTTCGGCGCGCTGGAGGGCCTGGGCCTGAGCGCCGAGGACCTGGAGCTGCTGCTGCTGGACGAGCGCATGATCCGCGTGGAGATGGACGCCGACCGCGTGCCCACGCTGGACGACCTGCTGACCAACGACGAGATCCTCAGCTACATCCACGACTCCCTGGAGGCCAAGGCGGACGGCAGCGAACAGCAGGTGGCGGTGCTGCCGCCGCCTGCTGTTGTGTCGTCCGAGTCTGCGACTGCCGCGTCCGCCACCGCGGTGTCGTCCGCGTCGGTGGCGGAGAGCAGTCACCACCACCACGCTCACTACGCTCACCATCACAGGCCTCCTCCGGCCGTGGTGGGACAGACCCCCATCATCCAGCTGGCCCAGCAGATGCAGCACCACCTCAGCATGCAGCCCGGGAAGGGGGTGCGCGAGCAGCAGAACAGCCACAGCGTCGTAGCCCCTGCTCCTCCGGTGCTCAACCACCACGGCCTTCTGGGGCAAAACGACGAAGCCGTGTCGTGGACGGCCCGGGACATCCTGGCCACGGCCGGGGTCCAGGTCCGGGACACGCACTGTCACGCACAGACTCTCTTTAGTGGCAGCAAGGCGGCTCCGGGGCCGGACGGGGGGCTGCAGGCGCACCTGCACTATCTACAGCAGCAGCAGCAGTCCAGCATGCAGAGCCATCTCCTGCAGCAGCAGCAGCAGCAATACCATGCCAAACAGAAAGGGGGCAACCTCAACGGACTGTGTAACCATTCAAACACGGACGCCCAGGCTGGTGCCAAGCACAAGCAGCAGCAGCTGCAACCCCCCCAGTGGCCCAATGACTACAGCTTTGGCCACCCGGTGGATAACAGGAGCAGTGGCGGTAATGCCTCCTCCTCTTGCCTCAGCAATGGCCAGGCTAATCCCCTCGCGCATCATCACGCCTCCTCCCTGGACGGTTGCATGGACTACGGCATGCTGGACATTGACGCCATGGACTTTAACGTCAACGGGAGCATGCAGGGTCATCTGCAGCACAGAACCGACGCCGGAGGATGCTCCTCCTCCTCCTCCTACCAGAGGATGAACCATCACAAGCGTCAGCCTCCGGAGCCTGCTCTGCCCGCTCCACTGGCCCAGGTGCTGTCCAGCCTGTCCCATCAGTGTCCTCCTCCAGCCTCGTCCAGTGCCAGCGCTACCCTGGAGCACATCCTGGGGATGGGGGGCCAGCCCTGCAGGCAGCTGGACCCCTACGGCATGGTGGGCTCTGACGTCCCCCACCACCACCACCACCACCACGAGCCCACCAACCACGGCAAGGTTTGTACTGTATATGCTTTGACTTTGTTTAACCCAATAGACCAGTGGTTTTCAACCTTTTTTGATGCCAGGGACCACTGAATCGCCACCTTAAAAAAATACCACGTTATTTTTTCCACAGTCTGGTGACGCTGCCTCCGGCGTTGTCAGTACTGGTTGAAAAACTGAGTAGGGCCAGCTGATTGGCCAACAGCCCTGTCACTCAAAAACAAACATGGCTGTCCCCAACTGCAGTGAATCACGGCCCTATCAATCTGGCTATTAAACTGACCTATGATAAATAGTTTTTTTTAAGAAGCATCAGGTTTCTAAACATCATCATTCAACATATTGTACTGCTTTTCTTCGTATGCTAGTAGCGCTCGCACGTTGTCTGCTTTCAATATTTCAACATTCAATATTCTGATTGCTTGGTATGAACCAATCACTGAAGACTGCCGCTTTGACAACGCCCATCCCACAAACAGTCGCAGTCGCTGAGAGGCCTGAATAATGAAGTGAAACGAAATGATAATTCAGTGTTAGGCAACCTATTAGGAGAATACTGTGGAACAGACCAAAACACTTGAATCGCAATGTGCATGTGTGAATGAATGAATGTATTGCATTATGTAAAGCCACTTGATAAGGGCACTATACACTGTAAATGCAGCACCATTCACCAGTTTGGATCGGTCAATACATACTTTAGATAGCTCCCTGTTCTCATTTTCCCCCATTCCTCCATCCCTAGCCAGAATAAAGCTAGTTGTCCTAATTCTGAAGTGGGCATTTTATTAGGTCCATGTTGTTCCTTTCTCACTAAACGTCTCTTAATAGCGTCTGTTTCGCACATGGTACTGCGTACGGCGGTAGGGGGGGTTGACTAAGAAGAACGTACAAGCTAAGCGACACTCTGGATTGAGAACGTCTGATACCTAAACTTGTAATCTCAATCTCACTCTCTGCAGATGGAAAATGGCTGTGCCCTGAGCAGCCCTTTCCCAGGTGTCTGTGCGTTGTCCAACGGGAGTGGAGCGGCAGCACCCCCTAATGGACAGATGCTGCCAGGAGCCGCAGAGACTCTGCCCAGCCTGCCAGACCCACAGGCCACTGGCTTCTACCTCTGATAGACTGACTGATGATGTCATCATCACACAGGGAGGGAGGGAGGGAGGGAGGGGCCTATCATCAGCATTCAGGAGCGCCAGCCAATCACTAAGCAGGGCAAAAACGGCTGCACGTACGTACGGTCTGAAGCACCCAATGAGAAGACAGGACCCGCCTTCTGCGTTTAGAACGGCACGAAAGGAACTAAAAAATGTAGGACTACCGTGACATTGGCTCGTGTCTTGCTTCTTTTTTTTTCTCAAGTCTTTTTGTAATTGTAATTAAATATCATAATTTTGAGTCCTTTGTTTACAATAACGGCAGTCAAGAGTGCTCATATTTTTTTTAGTCTGTTCCAATTTTTGGCAAGTTAATGCAAGTTTGGAAATAACTAAATATAAAGACGTATCCAACTCCCTGGGCATTCCAATGTAGATCCGGCCGTAATAGGTCAAAAGAAAAACAAAAAGGATTTTTTTTACAAAATCGTTGTGAACTTATGGATTGGCTTTTTTATTTCTGATTTGGTTTTATTTAAGTTTTTTTTGGTGGTTTAATCTGTTCAAACGAGGAAGCATCTGTGTCATTTTAGCATAACTCTTCTCTGTAGGGTGGAAGCATCACATGTACAAGACCGTTCAAAACCACCAAATGTAGCAAATCCAGAAGTTGTGTGTGCGTCACACCACGCCTGTAGATCTGGTACGACCCCGCAAGGGTCCATTTGGTTTCATTTTGACGCTCTCAAAGCGTTACATCTGGTTAACCAACTTTCCATCATTTAGCTGGGGACCACCTGGAGCTCTGTCAAGGACCACTGGTGGTCCCCGGACCACTAGTTGAAAACCGCTGATGTAGAACAAATAAACCCAACTTACAAGGCAGAATATGGGAGATATTCCAATCCCGATAGAAACCATTATCTAAAATGACACATACCCTTACTGGAAGACAGGCATAACTACGTAGGCTTACCAGGTCTAAATGTTAATGGTTCAGGCAGCCTAATCTCATATAATATAGTATAAATTATCGGAACTGACTGTATCTATAGATACTGTTTAATAGAGCCAGCATTAGTTTTGCTAAAAAAAAAAAAAAAAAAAAAAAAAAAAAAATCATTGGGCTAAAAATGGGCCATACCAGTCATCAAAAATGAGTATGAGAGTGTGTTCTTTTTTTTTTTTTTTGCCTTCCATAGCTTGTTAATGGTGTGGTCACATATTTTGCCAATTGCTCAATTATGCAAGTTGCTGGGGACCCCTATTCAACATATGAACAGATTTTTGGTTCTATTAGCAGTTTATCTATGGAACGTCAATTCCATGTGTTTGTTCTATATTACGTGAGATGCGGTCTGGTTCAGGAATGTTGCTCCGTTCAATGTTGCCCCCCCCCCCCCCCCCCCCCCCCCCCCCATCATCACTGACAACAGTTTCAATTCATGCATCAGGAATGTATTATTTCAAAGCCGGTGTTATCTATCTTTGTTGTGCAGTTGTTCACTTGTCAACGATGAGATTATGTCATTATTATGTTTTTTGAAAGAAGACGAAGAAGAAAAAAAGATAGGATATTGAAATTAAGTCTTGGAGAGAATATACTGCACTTTATTTCAAGCACCCACTTCAATGCAGATTTGACAACAAACAAACAAACAAAAAAAAACTATGTTGTGTTCATCTTCAAAGTTACTGTTAATGGAACTATTTGACAGTTGTACTTTTATTTTTTATTTTTTTGTTCCTCTAATATTTCGATAAGAGACAGGGTGATGGGCTTGCTGTCCTCACAGACGCATAGACCTCTGTACAGTTGCTAGTGTTATGATTATTATTGTTATTATTATGTTGTCTTTTTTTCACTTAAATTATGTTGACTATTGTTGAGGACGTGAGACCTCTGGCTAAAGCATTTCTTTACCTGCACTCAAGGTATAAATTGTGACTGATTTAACGAACAGTACTCATGTACTACAAATATGAAGCTCTCATTCATTTTTAATATGTATTTTTTGTTATTTTCAAAGGCTCAGATCACAGCCCCCTCCCAGCCCTATGGGACTTCTCCCGTCAACAAATTGTCGTTTGATTTAAATTCATGCCCTGTGTCAGACAAAAGCCTGTAAGGTAGGCCAATTTGCAAACTCGTTCTGAGCTTGTAGATCTGCTACTTTTGCTATCTTTTTAGAATTTGAATCCTGAAAAGTAACAAACAGACTTGTGAGCTTTCAACCCGACAGAGATGGAAAAAAGAAAATAATTTCGACATTTAAAACCCAGCCTCCGTATTCTGGAAAGAAAGGTCACTAAAGTATAGATTGTGATTATTATGGTCCGTTTTGCTAAAATAGTTCTTAGGGTTACAGTATATTTTTGCTGTCGGGTACAAACATTTAGTATCCATTTTTTTTTCTTTTTTACATTTGTTTTTTACCTTAAAATAACATTATTTTTTATTTATTTTCATTGCAGGTTTCATGATCTCAGTTTACACCCAGAAAATCTGAACTTTTGCCATTTAGTGAATTTTCTGTGGTCTGTAGTTTGGCCTGCTTTCATTGTAGCTCAAAACAGCAAACAGTGGAAACAGTAATATATGGTGGCAAATCCCCATTTGTATGATATGAGATTTGCAGTCGTTGCTATAGGATACCACCTTACTCTGAAGGCCTATTCAGAGTCTAGAATTTCGGTGGCCACCGCGACCACCGCTCAGAGCACCGCACCGCGCGCTATTATATAGTCTGTCACCACCGCGACCACCGCATTGCCCCTCCCCCTCCCACCTGTTCTCCTCGCGTCCATTGTTGTTTATTTTCCCCTCTGCTTTTCTCTCTACTTCCTACCTCCCTCAATTATAATAAATTCTGCTGCTTTTATGTTTATTTCGTATAGTATTTATGTCATTGTGTCTATCATTGAATCCCTTCGTTCTCCTCCTGGCCGTCGTGCTGTGGTGTGTTTTCTTTTCTTTCTTTTTTTTTTACCAGCTGGCAGCCGTTAAAAACAAGCAACCGGTGCTCCTAGAGTACTGGAACCACCGCGCGGTGCGGTGGTCAGTAAAATCCGAGAGGAGGGCTGGGAGGTGCGGTGGTAGCGGTGGTATGACGTCATATTGTAGGAAACGGTGGTCGCGGTGGTCGCGGTGGGCACCGAAAATCCATCTCTGAATAGGCCTTGAGGATACCACTCTATTGGCTGAGGCCGCCGAGCCTTCCCAGCTATGGGATGTTTATCGAGAGTCGGGGAGGGATTTGGTCGCTCACAGCTCAGTCTCAGGCTCACACAGTTCCCAGTTGCCTGCTGGGCTGATCTGGCTGGGCTGCTGCTGCTACTGCTGCTGCTGCTCCCACCGGCTGACCGTCTCCCCGAATATGATCGCTATAATAATGATTAAAAGGTACCCAGGAAGCAGCACAAGCACACTGCGCGACGCATTTGAGCTTGTGGATCGGCTCTTTACAAAGTGTGTGTGCCATAGTGCGCCTCTCTCTCTCTCTCTCTCTCTCTCTCTCTCTCTCTCTCTCTCTCTCTCTCTCTCTCTCTCTCTCTCTCAGACACACATGCTGCGTGTGTCTGAGAGAGAGAGAGAGACGCATGCGTGCACGCACGCACACACACAATAATCTTCCGCCAAAAATCGACTTTTCTGCGCATGTTTTTCGGTGCGCGGATGCGCGCACGTGCACGCGCGCGTGCATGTGCGTGAGGTGCGCTCCGGCACCTCCCGAGTTACAAATTAAGCACTGAGTGTCACACAAAGGTATCAGAGGTAGTAGATCTACATGCACCACCCTGGACACCGGGTACACTTGACACTATCAACCGTAGTTGCGGAAGTTTCTAACGGAAGTTGTGGAAGTTACTGTTTTTACAGTCCCCAGTGAAACAGCCCTGTTCAGTCCTTACACGTGTCTTGACTTGCTAAAAAAAAAAAAGCGACAATATCAAACAACCTCCGTTTAAGCCTACATGGATCCTTGGAACAGTTGAAATAAAAACACAGGCATACCAAATGTGAGTTATTAAAAAAAACGGAAACATAAAAAAAAAAAAGCATCTCTTCTCGGAGGATACAGTTTGAATGTTTCATGTACATACATAGTTAAATGAGATGGGGTGGAAATGAGGCAGAATAGAATTATTATTTCATCATGATGGTGCTGAAAAGAGATTTCCAAGTAGCTCTCATTATGTCATTACTATTGATATTAATGTTATTGTTAATGTTTTTAAGTTGAAACTGTGGAACACAAGTGGTTATACATGTCGTCGGAAGCTAAGTCGTTCCTCTTCCCTGCTTTTTTTTTTTTTTACAACTGAAATGTTTGATATATTTAATATGGTTGGTGTGAACTATTAACAGTGTGATGATGAAGAAGAAAAAAAAGTGGTATGTATATAATTTTGCGTCAGTGCACTCGTTTCAAGCACTATTTTTAAAAACACACTTAGTGAGTATAGTGACTCAGTTTTTATTGTATATTGTAAATAATACTCTCAAATAATGATGAATAATTATAATAATAACAACGACCAGACTTTTCTAACAGTCTGAACATGGTGCCATACTCCTCCTGAGACATGTTAAATATGCTGTAAACCTTGAAGAGTTTAAATTTAGTCTTTTTAGATAGCCACGGTTCCTTTTAACATGCTTTTAACAGGACAAGATGTAGCTGTGACATCTGTGAGGGACCTTTCGACTCTGTCCTTTGACTGCTTGTTTGAAATGTATTATTTTTCATCCTTTGAAATAAAGGATTTCTGCAATCACACAAAAACAAAACAAAAAAAATCCTGTGAGAATATGTCTTTCCTTGATTGTGATACATAATATTGTTTATTATTCTACTTTATCACTCCCCTAAAAGGCATTTAGTGACTTTTTGTCAGCAAGGCATGAGGTCCTAGAAGAATGGCAGTGTGGTATTTGGAAGTGGGTGGACATGCATGTGCATAGGGCATGCAGACATGCACTATAAAACATGCGGACGCGTATAGCCTATATCGAAAAGAGGTTTACAATGCTTAACACTATGAGCTGCATAAACGGAGTATTCCGTTCTTATGAAGAGTCCTGTAGTGCATCAAGAACAGAGATTTGATCAGAAAGACGGAGCTTAATTCATCCAAAATGGAGGCTACTCCATCATGATGTGTGACAGACTTTCTGAAAATCAGTAGGTCCATACTAACCTAAGTTTGAGCACCATCATTAGTCGTGGTATGAAATACTGACCTCCCTTTGGTCCTGATCATTGGTTCTTTGTTTTGGCTGCTATGAAGCCCGCTGATGTCATGTGCGTCTGAAACTTGGTCTGGATGGAAACGATCGCAGTGCACAGATTTATTGGTTCCCAATCATGCTGGTAGCTTATAGTGTTATTGTATGCATAAAAATAAATGACAAGTCCAAAAACATATTTTTACCCAAAAGTCCCACTGAGCATTTTTGGAGTCTAAAGAAATGGGTAAAAATAGTTGGATTTTGATGATTTTAGCGGTCTAGGCTTAGATTAGACGTTGAAACAATGTTGTGTCAATGTTATAGATAGAATTAGCCTGGTTAATCAACATTTGAAATAAAAATTGTCTATATAGATGTTGAAACAATGTTGTCATCTATATATAATGCTGTTTCAATCTCTAATCCAAACTAGAGCTTAAAAATTGTCTAAAATATTGAGCTCGGCTCGACCCGGCCCGGTAAGAAATTAAGCCCGGTGCGGCCCGAAGCCCGATACATGCTTGACAGCATGAGCCCGCCAGCCCGACACTTTTTCTAAACAAGCTAATTGCTGCAGGCAGACATTTTTCTCATAAATCGTTAATTTGTTATAAGAAAAGCAGTCATTCTGCCCATGTCCAACTGTCTAGGTACACACACACACACACACAAACACACACACGTGGTGCAGCGCAGCTCGCCGCTGCGCGCACCGCGCGGCATGAAAAATATTTTATATAATTTGACGGGCCCGGCCCGGCCCTAAGCCCGACAAATACATAACCATTTGGACTCGGCCCGACCGAACCCGGCCCGGGCCCGTCGGGTCGGCGTGGTCTCGGGCCAAGATTTTAAGATCTAATCCAAACCTAGACCGCTAAAATCATCAAAATCCGACTATTTCTCAGGTAGATACTTTAGGTGTGAAAGAAGTGGGGGGGTGGCGCTCTCTCACTACACCCCTGATTAAAGGTAGGGTAAGTGATTTGAAATTCATGGTGTAGTACCAGCCTGGTGCACTAGGGGCGCCCAAGAGTAGCTACACAATGTGAACCTGCTGCTCGATCCTGATTGGAGGAGAATTCACCCTCCTCCTGGGGAACTTTTATTAGCTCCTCTGCTAACGTGGGGGAGGGGGAAACTCCATTTATGGTCTGCACACCTTATAATAGAGCATTTTAACAGAAAGATTTTTTTGGGGGGTGATATCTGACAAAAGTGAAATCACTTCCCCTACCTTTAATATATAGACAGATAGACAGGCATACTGTAGATCAAACACTTTGCTAGAGTTGTGAACAGTGGTTCTGGTTCTCATGCACCAATGAGTTCTTACATTTTCCTCTTAGATTTCAGATTCATGAAGTGTTCTTAAGTAGGCATTTTGTGCGCAAAATATGTTCTTATGATGATTCCAAATCAACTGAGTATGCCAGTTCCTTCAAATTATCATAGGTAGACAACCTGACCCACCTATCCTAATTAGCATCTTAATTCCTTTCCTTCCTGTGTTTTGTTCAGGTGGGTGTGGTTTTGCATGACTCCAAGGCAGTCACACCTGTGTGTGATTGCAGCCCTCAGAAATCACAGGACCTCACACAGAAACAAGTATTGAGTGCAACTAAATGGCAGCTGCTGTTTTATTTATGCAGAATTATTCTATGAAATGTAAATACCTCTGTCTATGTGTACTTGTGAATGGATATTGAGCATTGCTTGTGTTAGAGGCCTTCTGGTTGATTAGGTGCAATTTGGTATGTCTAACTGTAGTTATTGTGGATTTGGGTTTTTAAAATTGCATAAATTATAATGCATATTAAACCACATGTGGATTCAGGGCTCCATACTAACCTTTTCAGAAGTAGCACTGGTGTGTGTACATTATATCAAGAAGACTGAGTGTGTGCGTATGTTTTTACTTTTTTTGACCGGACGACAAAATATTCCTCCTATTTTTAAGTATACGGACAAAAAGTGTGTTGTTGAAAAAAAGAGAAAATAGTAATGTATCTAACCAAATGTAAAAGAATGTTGAAGTATACAGTATATGAATATATACATACAGATGCAATGCAGCTTTAGATTGTTTTTTTTTTTTTTAATTATGAATGTAGAGTTGCAATACCCTCCATGGCTGCCCTGTGCACCAGTGTGGTTGCCCTCAATGGAATCAAGTCTTCTGGGATCCTTACTCTGAACCTTAGTTTTGATATGATTCAAAGTGGGTTCAAACCCCACTCCCGGCTTAACTCTCAGGCCTGATTTCCAGCAGGAAAAAACTGATCCCAAAAAAGCATTTCCAGAAGTTGCACAGTGAGTAGTTGCACAGTGAGTAAAAACAGTTGCTGATTGTGCCACCCGCCTCGACCGTTATCAAGCGATAATTCCCAAGAGGCTGCTTATTAGCCGATCTTATCGAGGAGGCATGTTGTCTGTGGGAGCCGACTGATACGATTGCACTGATAAGATGACAACTGCGATCTTATCCACTGATAACGGTCGAATCTGCTTGCGGTTAGGTTTAGGGTTAGGGTTAGAGAAGGGTTTACATATGTTTGTAGCAAAACCCTTGCCCCTTCCAACCGTAACCCTAGGCCTAAATCTCCGACTGGCTCAGAGGGATAGGTCATGCGTTTTTTCAAAATTTCGACATTTTTCGAAAATGCTCAAAATGATGAAAAACGGCATGCTGTGCAAGACCGTAAGGTTATAGCCTTGCATTTCTGCCAGATTTTGTCATTTTTTGTCATTTTTCGAAAAACCTCAAAACAATGAAAAACCGTAAGGCTATAGCCTTTGCGTTTTTTCAAAATTTCGACATTTTTCAAAAATGCTCAAAAATGCTCAAAATGACGAAAAACGGCATGCTGTGCAAGACCGTAAGGCTATAGCCTTGCGTTTTTAACAGATTGTCATTTTTTGTCATTTTTTGAAAAACCTCAAAACAATGAAAAACCGTAAGGCTATAGCCTTTGCGTTTTTTCAAAATTTCGACATTTTTCGAAAATGCTCAAAAATGCTCAAAATGATGAAAAACGGCATGCTGTGCAAGACCCTAAGGCTATAGCCTTGCGTTTTTAACAGATTGTCATTTTTCGAAAAACCTCAAAACGATGAAAAACCGTAAGGCTATAGCCTTTGCGTTTTTTCAAAATTTCGACATTTTTCGAAAATGCTCAAAAATGCTCAAAATGATGAAAAACGGCATGCTGTACAAGACCGTAAGGCTATAGCCTTGCGCTTTTGACAGATTTGGTCATTTTTTGTCATTTTTCGAAAAACCTCAAAACGATGAAAAACCGTAAGGCTATAGCCTTTGCGTTTTTTCAAAATTTCGACATTTTTCGAAAATGCTCAAAAATGCTCAAAATGATGAAAAACGGCATGCTGTGCAAGACCGTAAGGTTATAGCCTTTCGTTTTTAACAGATTGTCATTTTTCGAAAAACCTCAAAACGATGAAAAACCGTAAGGCTATAGCCTTTGCGTTTTTTCAAAATTTCGACATTTTTCGAAAATGCTCAAAAATGCTCAAAATGATGAAAAACGGCATGCTGTGCAAGACCGTAAGGCTATAGCCTTGCGCTTTTGACAGATTTGGTCATTTTTTGTCATTTTTCGAAAAACCTCAAAACGATGAAAAACCGTAAGGCTATAGCCTTTGCGTTTTTTCAAAATTTCGACATTTTTCGAAAATGCTCAAAAATGCTCAAAATGATGAAAAACGGCATGCTGTGCAAGACCGTAAGGTTATAGCCTTGCGTTTTTGCCAGATTTTGTCATTTTTTGTCATTTTTCGAAAAACCTCAAAACGATGAAAAACCGTAAGGCTATAGCCTTTGCGTTTTTTCAAAATTTCGACATTTTTCGAAAATGCTCAAAAATGCTCAAAATGATGAAAAACGGCATGCTGTGCAAGACCGTAAGGCTATAGCCTTGCGCTTTTGCTAGATTTGGTCATTTTTTGTCATTTTTCGAAAAACCTCAAAACGATGAAAAACCGTAAGGCTATAGCCTTTGCGTTTTTTCAAAATTTCAACATTTTTCGAAAATGCTCAAAAATGCTCAAAATGATGAAAAACGGCATGCTGTGCAAGACCGTAAGGCTATAGCCTTGCGTTTTTAACAGATTGTCATTTTTTGTCATTTTTCGAAAAACCTCAAAACGATGAAAAACCGTAAGGCTATAGCCTTTGCGTTTTTTCAAAATTTCGACATTTTTCGAAAATGCTCAAAAATGCTCAAAATGATGAAAAACGGCATGCTGTGCAAGACCGTAAGGCTATAGCCTTGCGCTTTTGACAGATTTGGTCATTTTTTGTCATTTTTCGAAAAACCTCAAAACGATGAAAAACCGTAAGGCTATAGCCTTTGCGGTTTTTTCAAAATTTCGACATTTTTCGAAAATGCTCAAAAATGCTCAAAATGATTAAAAATGGCATGCTGTGCAAGACCGTAAGGTTATAGCCTTGCGTTTCTGCCAGATTTTGTCATTTTTTGTCATTTTTCGAAAAACCTCAAAACGATGAAAAACCGTAAGGCTATAGCCTTTGCGTTTTTTTCAAAATTTCGACATTTCGAAAATGCTCAAAAATGCTCAAAATGATGAAAAACGGCATGCTGTGCAAGACCGTAAGGCTATAGCCTTGCGCTTTTGCTAGATTTGGTCATTTTTTTTCATTTTTTGAAAAACCTCAAAACGATGAAAAACCATAAGGCTATAGCCTTTGCGTTTTTTCAAAATTTCAGACATTTTTCGAAAATGCTCAAAAATGCTCAAAATGATGAAAAACGGCATGCTGTGCAAGACCCTAAGGCTATAGCCTTGCGTTTTTAACAGATTGTCATTTTTCGAAAAACCTCAAAACGATGAAAAACCGTAAGGCTATAGCCTTTGCGTTTTTTTCAAAATTTCGACATTTTTCGAAAATGCTCAAAAATGCTCAAAATGATGAAAAACGGCATGCTGTGCAAGACCGTAAGGCTATAGCCTTGCGCTTTTGACAGATTTTGTCATTTTTTGTCATTTTTCGAAAAACCTCAAAACGATAAAAAAACGTAAGGCTATAGCCTTTGCGTTTTTTCAAAATTTCGACATTTTTCGAAAATGCTCAAAAATGCTCAAAATGATGAAAAACGGCATGCTGTGCAAGCAGTGTTGTTTGTTTGAGAATATTTTGACTTAGTCTTAGTCTTTAGTCTTTTGAGTAACACACATTTAGTCTTTTAGTCCATTTAGTCTTCTGAAATTCATTTTTTTAGTCAGTCCTTAGTCGACGAAATATCAACATTGATTTAGTCTAGTCTCAGCTTAAGTCTTATTTTTAGTCTTAGTCTTTATTTAGTCTTCTTCTTTCAGTCTTATCTTTGGTATTTTAGTCCTTACATACAAATGCATTGTAGGTTTACATATGTTATACAGATTTATAGTTTTTAGTATGAAAGATGCTCATTTATTTCTTCGTATAAAATTACAGCAATAGGTAATTAGTAATAGTAGTTCCCTTTTCCGAAAACGTATGCAATCATACTGCTGATATGTTCAAATACTTAAAAAGAACGAAAAAAGAAGGTAAAAATGTTTCCTATTTCCATTAGTCTTAGGTTATGATTTAGTCTTCGTCTTAGTCTTAGTCTTTTTAAAAACACACATCTTTTAGTCCAATTAGTCTTCTGAAATTCCATTTTTTGGTAACTAGTCTTAGTCACTAAATGTCAAAAACCTTAGTCGACTTAGTCTTTAGTCTTAGTCTTATCGACAAAAACAACACTGTGTTGCAAGACCCTAAGGCTATAGCCTTGCGTTTTTAACAGATTGTCATTTTTTTCGAAAAACCTCAAAACGATGAAAAACCGTAAGGCTATAGCCTTTGCGTTTTTTCAAAATTTCGACATTTTTCGAAAATGCTCAAAAATGCTCAAAATGATGAAAAACGGCATGCTGTGCAAGACTGTAAGGTTATAGCCTTGCGTTTCTGCCAGATTTTGTCATTTTTTGTCATTTTTCGAAAAACCTCAAAACGATGAAAAACCGTAAGGCTATAGCCTTTGCGTTTTTTCAAAATTTCGACATTTTTCGAAAATGCTCAAAAATGCTCAAAATGATGAAAAACGGCATGCTGTGCAAGACCGTAAGGCTATAGCCTTGCGCTTTTGCTAGATTTTGTCATTTTTTGTCATTTTTCGAAAAACCTCAAAACGATGAAAAACCGTAAGGCTATAGCCTTTGCGTTTTTTCAAAATTTCGACATTTTTCGAAAATGCTCAAAAATGCTCAAAATGATAAAAAACGGCATGCTGTGCAAGACCGTAAGGTTATAGCCTTGCGTTTCTGCCAGATTTTGTCATTTTTTGTCATTTTTCGAAAAACCTCAAAACGATGAAAAACCGTAAGGCTATAGCCTTTGCGTTTTTTCAAAATTTCGACATTTTTCGAAAATGCTCAAAAATGCTCAAAATGATGAAAAACGGCATGCTGTGCAAGACCGTAAGGCTATAGCCTTGCGTTTTTAACAGATTTTGTCATTTTTCAAAAACCTCAAAACGATGAAAAACCGTAAGGCTATAGCCTTTGCGTTTTTTCAAAATTTCGACATTTTTCGAAAATGCTCAAAAATGCTCAAAATGATGAAAAACGGCATGCTGTGCAAGACCGTAAGGCTATAGCCTTGCGCTTTTGACAGATTTGTTCATTTTTTGTCATTTTTCGAAAAACCTCAAAACGATAAAAAAACGTAAGGCTATAGCCTTTGCGTTTTTTCAAAATTTCGACATTTTTCGAAAATGCTCAAAAATGCTCAAAATGATGAAAAATGGCATGCTGTGCAAGACCGTAAGGCTATAGCCTTGCGTTTCTGCCAGATTTTGTCATTTTTTGTCATTTTTTTGTCATTTTTCGAAAAACCTCAAAACGATGAAAAACCGTAAGGCTATAGCCTTTGCGTTTTTTCAAAATTTCGACATTTTTCGAAAATGCTCAAAAATGCTCAAAATGATGAAAACGGCATGCTCTGCAAGACCGTAAGGCTATAGCCTTGCGCTTTGCTAGATTTTGTCATTTTTTGTCATTTTTCGAAAAACCTCAAAACGATGAAAAACCGTAAGGCTATAGCCTTTGCGTTTTTTCAAAATTTCGACATTTTTCGAAAATGCTCAAAAATGCTCAAAATGATGAAAAACGGCATGCTGTGCAAGACTGTAAGGTTATAGCCTTGCGTTTTGCCAGATTTTGTCATTTTTTGTCATCTTTCGAAAAACCTCAAAACGATGAAAAACCATAAGGCTATAGCCTTTGCGTTTTTTCAAAATTTCGACATTTTTCGAAAATGCTCAAAAATGCTCAAAATGATGAAAAACGGCATGCTGTGCAAGACCGTAAGGCTATAGCCTTGCGCTTTTGCTAGATTTGGTCATTTTTTGTCATTTTTCGAAAAACCTCAAAACGATGAAAAACCGTAAGGCTATAGCCTTTGCGTTTTTTCAAAATTTCGACATTTTTCGAAAATGCTCAAAAATGCTCAAAATGATGAAAAACGGCATGCTGTGCAAGACTGTAAGGCTATAGCCTTGCGCTTTTGACAGATTTGGTCATTTTTGTCATTTTTCGAAAAACCTCAAAACGATGAAAAACCATAAGGCTATAGCCTTTGCGTTTTTTCAAAATTTCGACATTTTTCGAAAATGCTCAAAAATGCTCAAAATGATGAAAAACGGCATGCTGTGCAAGACCGTAAGCTATAGCCTTGCGTTTTTGCCAGATTTTGTCATTTTTTCGAAAAACCTCAAAACGATGAAAAACCGTAAGGCTATAGCCTTTGCGTTTTTTCAAAATTTCGACATTTTTCGAAAATGCTCAAAAATGTTCAAAATGATGAAAAATGGCATGCTGTGCAAGACCGTAAGGCTATAGCCTTGCGCTTTTGCTAGATTTGGTCATTTTTTGTCATTTTTCGAAAAACCTCAAAACGATGAAAAAACCGTAAGGCTATAGCCTTTGCGTTTTTTCAAAATTTCGACATTTTTCGAAAATGCTCAAAAATGCTCAAAATGATGAAAAACGGCATGCTGTGCAAGACCGTAAGGCTATAGCCTTGCGCTTTTGCCAGATTTGGTGATTTTTTGTCATTTTTCGAAAAACCTCAAAACGATGAAAAACCATAAGGCTATAGCCTTTGCGTTTTTTCAAAATTTCGACATTTTTCGAAAAAGCTCAAAATGATGAAAAACGGCATGCTGTGCAAGACCGTAAGGTTATAGCCTTGCGTTTCTGCCAGATTTTGAGATTTTTTGTCATTTTTCGAAAAACCTCAAAACGATGAAAAACCGTAAGGCTATAGCCTTTGCGTTTTTTCAAAATTTCGACATTTTTCGAAAATGCTCAAAAATGCTCAAAATGATGAAAAACGGCATGCTGTGCAAGACCGTAAGGTTATAGCCTTGCGTTTCTTCCAGATTTTGTCATTTTTTGTCATTTTTCGAAAAACCTCACAACGATGAAAAACCGTAAGGCTATAGCCTTTGCGTTTTTTCAAAATTTCGACATTTTTCGAAAATGCTCAAAAATGCTCAAAATGATGAAAAACGGCATGCTGTGCAAGACCGTAAGGCTATAGCCTTGCGCTTTTGCTAGATTTGGTCATTTTTTGTCATTTTTCGAAAAACCTCAAAACGATGAAAAACCGTAAGGCTATAGCCTTTGCGTTTTTTCAAAATTTCGACATTTTTCGAAAATGCTCAAAAATGCTCAAAATGATGAAAAACGGCATGCTGTGCAAGACGTAAGGCTATAGCCTTGCGCTTTTGACAGATTTGGTCATTTTTTGTCATTTTTCGAAAAACCTCAAAACGATGAAAAACCATAAGGCTATAGCCTTTGCGTTTTTTCAAAATTTCGACATTTTTCGAAAATGCTCAAAAATGCTCAAAATGATGATAAACGGCATGCTGTGCAAGACCGTAAGGTTATAGCCTTGCGTTTTTCCAGATTTTGTCATTTTTTGTCATTTTTTAAAAACCTCAAAACGATGAAAAACCGTAAGGCTATAGCCTTTGCGTTTTTTCAAAATTTCGACATTTTTCGAAAATGCTCAAAAATGCTCAAAATGATGAAAAACGGCATGCTGTGCAAGACTGTAAGGTTATAGCCTTGCGTTTCTGCCAGATTTTGTCATTTTTTGTCATTTTTTCGAAAAAACCTCAAACGATGAAAAACCGTAAGGCTATAGCCCTTTGCGTTTTTTTCAAAATTTCGACATTTTTCGAAATGCTCAAAAATTCTCAAATGATGAAAAACGGCATGCTGTGCAAGAACCGTAAGGCTATAGAGCCTTGCTTTTTTGCCAGATTTTGTCATTTTTTGTCATTTTTCGAAAAACCTCAAAACGATTGAAAAACCGTAAGGCTATAGCCTTTGCGTTTTTTCAAATTTCGACATTTTTCGAAAATGCTCAAAAATGCTCAAAATGATGAAAAACGGCATTGCTGTGCAAGACCTAAGGCTATAGCCATGCGCTTTTGCTAGATTTTGTCATTTTTTGTCATTTTTCGAAAAACCTCAAAACGATGAAAAACCGTAAGGCTATAGCCTTTGCGTTTTTTCAAAATTTCGACATTTTTCGAAAATGCTCAAACATGCTCAAAATGATGAAAAACGGCATGCTGTGCAAGACCTCCTAAGGCTATAGCCTTGCGTTTTAACAGATTGTCAATTGTCGAAAACCTCAAAAAACGATGAAAAACCGTAAGGGCTATAGCCTTTGCGTTTTTCAAAATTCGACATTTTTCGAAAATGCTCAAAATGCTCAAAATGATGAAAAACGGCATGCTGTGCAAGACCGTAAGGCTATAGCCTTGCGCATTTTGCCAGATTTTTGTCATTTTTTGTCATTTTTCGAAAAACCTCACAAACGATGAAAAACCGTAAGGCTATAGCCTTTGCGTTTTTTCAAAATTTCGACATTTTCGAAAATGCTCAAAAGCTCAAAATGATGAAAAAACGGCATGCTGTGCAAGACCGTAAGGCTATAGCCTTGCGCTTTTGCATGAGATTTGGTCATTTTTGTCATTTTTTTTCGAAAAACCCAAAACGATGAAAAACCGTAAGGCATA